>JAUKNK010000031.1:8090000-8665760 GCA_030765055.1 Mantis religiosa | reverse complement strand
CCGCCTGGTGATCTAGCACACCTTCTACTAGCTTAGCAGGCTAGTACCCGGGAGAATTAATGGCTTCCCTCAACCCCGTCCGAAGAAGTACCCGATTCCCACGGGTATCGGGAACACACTGCCCCCTCGAGACCAACCCAATCCGAACAACTCCCGAAGGAGGGGCTCGGCTGTTCGGCCCGAGGTTCCTCTAGTAACGTCAGAGGTACCACGAGTGCTAAGGGTCCGCAGCGCCCGCACTTTGGCAGCTGAAAGGGACGGATCCCTTCCCCTACGCGGTGACACTGGTGATACATGAGATGAAGATGGAGCACCGGTGGAATGAGATGGCGGGGGAAACCGGAGGTCCCGGAGAAAACCCGCCCCAGCGCCGTGTTGTCCACCACAAATCTCACTTTGCGGTCGCCTGGGATCGAACCCGGTGAGAGCCAAGCGGTCTAACCACTGAGCCACGGCGCGGCCTTGAAGGGCAAGGAAGTAAGAAGACACAGTCAAAACATTAGGTCAAGGTCGTATAGAGGTTAACGGCCAGGGAGCCAACACCACTATAGCCCGCCTCGGTAGCGTAGTGGTAGCATGTCTACCTCACGTTCAAGAGGTCCCGAGTTCAATCTCGGTCAGGGTGACTTACCTGGATAAGGTTTTATCCGGTGTTTTCCCTTATCCTGTAAGAAGAATGTCGGGTAGCTCTAAGCTCTATGAACCCCGGACTCATTTAAGCATAATTTCATCCATTCCATTCATCGTCCGATATGACTTAACGTTGGAGCACGTAAATTACACACACAAAAAGCACCACTATCAACAGCTGACAAGTTTGTACCTAGATTAGAATTGTAAACCTTTTGATTGAGATTGTAAGGTATATAAGTACAAATAAATATCTATCTATATCTAATTGTTTTGGTTATCACTTATTTTTTTCAGTCTTATACCTTGTAGAATTTAAAAATTCAGTTTAAAACGGCAGGAATCACAAAGCTATCCTTACTTCAGTATTCCGTAGATTAGATTAGATTGATTTGCGTTCAGTAGGTTCACTTGTAGCCAGAAAAGGCTGTGAACATTGAACATGTCCAGAGGTATAAAGTTGAATAGCATATATATGTACAAAAGTTAACATAAGACACATAGTATAGTATACAGGCAATATGGACAACAATATGGAAAACAAAGCAGGGATAATTATATATGATACAAAATCAAACACTTTTTAAACCAGCTTTCACTTGGCTTATGCCAGTACGTCTCAACCTTTTTGCAATGGATACCATTCTTGTTATTTCTTAAATATATATACATTAAAAATAAACTTTCAACATGCATCAAAGATTTATTGGTAATGATTTGTCATTGGAACAGATAGATACTACTTACAGAGCTACAGAAGCATTATCAGGATAATTTGTCATTCAGATAATCTTGTACAGAATAAAAAGATTTTGAGCAAAGGTACTCTCTAACAGCATTTTTAAAAGCACCAAAATTATCAATTATTTCTTTAAGAATATTAGGAAGTGCAACAAATATTTTGATAGTTTCATAATGCACACCTTTCTGGAAGCAAGAAAGTTTAGCACTGGGATAATGGATATTATACTTTTGTCCAGTGTTTATTCTGTGAATTACATTATTTGTTGTAAATAAGGCACGATCGAGAATATATACATGCAAGGAAGCGTTAATATCTTCAATCTTGTAAAAAGATCTTTACAGGAGCAACTGTTGTGGGTGTTAGTAATGATTCTTATAAACTTCTTTTGTATAAGAAATATTTTTTTTACTTTCTACTGAGTTGCCCCAAAATAATATTCCTAAATCCATAATAGAGTTAAAGTATGCATAATATACCAATTTAAGTGTGTCAATAGAACTCACATTAACCAGCTCTCGGATAGCATAATAGGCAGAGCTGAGTTTAGGTAAGATATAATTTATGTGAACTTTCCAATCTAAACATCTGTCCACTTGAAGGCCCAGAAATTTTTGCTGTCAATTTCTTCTAATAACGTATCCTTAATCCCGATTTCTATTTCAGTATGTGATGTACGACAGGTTATAAATTTGACCACTTTTGTTTTGTCTAGATTCACAGATCATTTGCTCGCTTTAAACCAGCATGGCATACAGTTCAAAACATAATTTATTTTAATTATACACTCGTACTTAGAATAAGCAAAGGAGGTTACAATTCACCAAAACACAATACCGAAATTTTATTAGAAGGACATGTTTTGAGACACCCTTAATCAAAAAATTAAAGAAGAAGTAATCATTTTTAGAAAAAAAATTCTCTGCGCGTATGTGTAGAAACAACTTAGCTCAGCTCCTACCAAAAATACGAAAGGAAGATTTTCAAGTAACCTCTCCTATCCCAAACTACTCTTTTTCAAAATTTGTATTTTAGATTAAAATAACACATGTTTAAGATACGTCCATGAAAAATTGAAAAATATATAATTTGAATTTTCTGAGAACAGTTTCAAAAGTCTTCTTCAGTGTGAATTACTTTGTATAAAGCAATTTGGGTCTTGGTTAGAGTGGTTAAATGGTTTAGAGCAGCTGGACGGAGACCAGAAGATCCGTGGTTGAAATCCCGGCTCTGGTATTGAATTTTTCATTCTGGCTGTATCCCTTCATAGTGCGTCCTACACACGGCTGGTGTGAAAGAACAATTAATTTCCATTAATTGACCTAATAGTGGTTAACTATAAAGCCCGGGTCTTAAACTACTTACAGCATAGTAAGTCGTCATTAAGCTAGTTGTCTCATGTGTTTTTGAGAACTCCTAGTGGTTAACTATAAAGCCCGGGTCTTAAACTACTTACAGCATAGTAAGTCGTCATTAAGGTAGTTGTCTCATGTGTTTTTGAGAACTTCTAGTGGTTTACCGAGAAAAATACGAGTCAGTTGGAGAATTTAATGTCATTTCGGCATGTTGGCCATAGTAGTTCAATGGTATAGAGCGGCTGGACGGAGACCAGAAGATCCGTGATTCAAATCCCGGCTATGGCATTGAATTTTTTAGTCTGGCTCTACCCTTTCATAGTGCGTCCTACACACGGATAGTGTGAAAGAACAATTAATTTCCATTAATTGACCTAATAGTGGACCGAAACATAAAGCCCGGGCCTTAAAGTACTTACAGCATAGTAAGTCGTCATTAAGGTAGTTGTCTCATGTTTTTATGAGAACTCCTAGTGATTTACCGGGATAAACACGACTCAGTTGGAGAATTTAATGTCATGTTGACACGTTGGCTATAGTAGCTCTTTGTTTAGAGTGACTGGACGGAGACCAGAAGATCCATGGTTCAAATCCCGGCTATGGCATTGAATTTTTCAGTCTGCGTCTACCCTTTCATAGTGCGTCCTGCACACGGCAAGTGTGAAAGAACAATTAATTTCCATTAATTGACCTAATAGTGGACCGAAACATAAAGCCCGGGCCTTGAAATACTTACAGCATAGTAAGTCGTCATTAAGGTAGTTGTCTCATGTGTTTATGAGAACTCCTAAGTGGTTTACCGGGAAAAACATGAGTCAGTTGGAGAATTTAATGTCATGTCGGCACGTTGCGCATAGTAGCTCAATGGTTAGAGCGGCTGGACGGAGACCAGAAGATCCGTGGTTCAAATCCCGGCTATGGCATTGAATTTTTCAGTCTGACTCTGCCCTTTCCTAGTGCGTCCTACACACGGCTAGTGTAAAAGAACAATTAATTTCCATTAATTGACTTAATAGTGGACCGAACTATAAAGCCTGGGCCTTAAAGAACTTACAGCATAGTAAGTCGTCATTAAGGTAGTTGTCTCATGTGTTTATGAGAAATCCTAAGTGGTTTACCGGAAAAAACACGGGTCAGTTGGAGAATTTAGTCATGTCGGCACGTTGGCCATAGTAGCTCAATGGTTAGAGCGGCTGGACGGAGACCAGAAGATCGGTGGTTCAAATCCCGGTTATGGCATTGAATTTTTCAGTCTGGCTCTGCCCTTTCATAGTGCGTCCTACATACGGCTAGTGTGAAAGAAAAATTAATTTCCTGACTTAGTTTGTTAAACCATACAATTTGTGTTAAACACAATTTGTGTGTCGTTAGCCATTTCCGAGATGTACTGTTATTGGTTTGAAATCTCAATAACTTATGAATACAAGGATACGTTTGTTATAAAGAGCAGTACGTTGAAAGTGATGTGAGTGTAAGGCGCTCTCTTGTAGAAAGTGGCTACCACCCACACAGTGATTGGTGAAATCGTGTATAAAACCACAGCGAGTTGAATGTCAACCATTGTCCCGTATCTGGCGAAAGCGACGATATCCCTGTACTTTCTAGCTTCTTCAAATGTAATTTAACTCGACTCTTCTTTACTTTTGATCTTCATCCTATTTGTATACGCTATCATAAGAAGAAACACATCATTACGTGATACTTTTATTGCTGAAAGGTAGGTCTTTTACCGTTAGACATGAATAATCTCTGCAAAGTGTCGAATTATCTCTACCAGAGTCAATATAGCAGATCAAACAGAAGAATAAAGCTAAAATCTGCAAGACAAAAGCACGTCATTCTTCAGGAACGCATATTCTAGTATAGTGTCAAAGATATTCTATTACAATCTCTTTGACTATCGATTGCTTCGTAGATGACTTAGTCGATGTTCAACTTTTCTTTAGTTTCAGCTCTTGCCTAGTAAAAACTTTTAACTTCCTTGCCTTGTACCACATGACTTCTTGTTAAAAACGCCTTTAGGCTTTATATATTCATATATTTCCACCCAGTCTTTAATTAACAATGTCTATCCAACAGAATACTTGCACCACAGACTACGTGACTTTAGTATCTGTGATTTCTCTGCTTCCCCGCACATATTCCTAACAGTTTTCGAGCTGCGCCATTTCTTAAACATAAGTATTCTTTGTCATAAATTGCAGATGACCCTTATGCCAACAAACAAAGATTAGCAATTCGAGGTTCTTCTCGAATTTCCTCAGGTATAAAACTTTCGTCGCATAAATCACTATTATGTGGTTCAAATAGGAAGGGTTCTGGAGTCCAGCTAATCAGATGCCGTATCACACTCAGCGTTGCCAGCTTGTTACCCCACTCCTTTTATATTTCCCTCTCTCTCGCACACTCATACAACATACAAAACTGCTTGGCGCAGACGTAAGGGTAAGCAAATTATATTTTACAAACTTTTACAATGCTGCAGTTGCCAAAATCAAAATTGGAAGAAGCAGTTTTGCAATTTATGTATACTTTCAAATACCATAACTATAATTATAGTTTATTAATTACCTTTTTTTTCTAATCCAATAAAACTGCCAGTTGCTCATCCATATCGCTGTCAATGTCACTTCCGTTAAGAGACAATTCGTCATTGTCACAGTCTTCATCATCTGAGTCTTGCAAATTTATGATAATAGGTTCCAAAATCTCGTCACGTACTATTTCTTTCTTTAAATCGTCTTCTTGAAGGTTTTCTGCACGCCTCACGCAGTTTTCCCAGTCCTGTTGTGTTACGTTGTCAATTTCTTCGTGAACAAGTCGTTTAACGTCCGTCAGTTTAAAAGTATTATTTCTGTTTGCAATTCCCCTTTTTATTTGAGCCCACACCAACTCAATTGGATTATATTGGCAGTGGTAATGTGGGAGGCGTATTACCTCGTGTCCCGTTTCAATTGCAAGTTGATCCAGCTGATACACTTTTTCCGTGTTTTTAAACGGAAGTACTCTTTGCAATAACTCATTTTTAGTTTCTGTTTCCGAAAAAGTTTTTAAAAACGTGTACACCTTAAAAATAACACTGCTAGCCTGACTTCGCAATACCTGCCTTTTTGACTCGCCACTAAATTCACCACAAGAAGCCATTGCACTATTTAACTCTTACTCTACTGTTGTGTAAAGAACAACTGAATGATATTGATCTGAACTCTCCAGAGTAAATGAACACTACTTGTCCAGCATTCATTTATAAACATAAGCATACAGCATTCCACAGGCTAACAGGAAATGAAGTGTTTGCTCTTTCTCGAATTTAACACCTTGACTTATTGACAGTAATTGTTTTATCACGTCATGTCAGTAGTTTAAATTTCAGTTCTGAGTAATTAAAAGTATATGTACATACATACACACGAACCACTTTGAACTCTCTAGAGTAAATAGAGATTACGAACCATTCATAAACAAAGATATAATGTGACCAGACACGTTCTGCCAGGGCTGCAGGAAATTTGTTGTTTACTCTCGCTCGAATTAGATTATTCAAAGTAATTCTTTTATCACGTCATGTCAAACATTTACGTTTCAGTTCTGAGTAATTACAAATATACGTACACTCATACATGTCAACCAATAATGATATACAGTGCTTACGTCACGATTTATTGTTATAATACAGGTAATAGTGGTTTATTTATTTGTATTAGAAAAACTACTTGAGCTAAAAATATGGGGTTTTCATGGTTATGTTAGATACATTACTCACTATCTTCCACATGGATCAGTTTTTGCAAAATCTGAACGTTTGTCTTAGCGCGAATAGTATTTCATACAGTTTGATTAGGTTGGCGCTGCTCACACACCACTTAGCGGGAATGCAATACAACAACACCGCAGTACTCCGATTGGTTGCTCAACTAATAGCGCTCAAGGACAAACGCCTTCCCATTTGAAACATAGACTAGATGATTTTAGTATCTGTGATTTCTCTGCTTCCTTGCATATATTCGTAAAAGTTTTCGAGCTACACCATTTCTTAAACATAAGTATTCCTTGTCATAAATTGCAGATGACTTTTATGCCAACAAACCAAGATTAGCAATTCGAGCTTCTTCTCGAATGTCCTCAGGTATAAAACTTTCGTCACATAAATCACTAATTTTGACACATAGTTTATAATTTGTTATTTTTGCATCATCATAGTCACGATTCTTCGTTATTTAAATCATCTTACATCTAGAAAAACATAGAATCTAAATCTTTTGTAAAACAGTATATATACATGAGGCACGTTCAGAAAGTAAGTTCTGTTTGCTAATAAAATTAAATTGTGTACAGATGCAGAAAAATTATTTATTGCACAAAATTCTACAACTCTTGAACTACTTTTCCACAAAACTGCCGAAATTTTGCAGGCATTTCTCATAGCGAGGCACAAGTTTTGTATACCTTCTTCATAGAAGTTTGCCGCCTGTGTCTTCAACCAGTTGGAAACATTTTTTTTTCAGCTCTTCATCATTGTTGAAGTGTTGACCACCAAGGTAAGATTTGAGATGCAAAAACAGATGAAAGTCGCTAGGAGCGAGGTCAGGGCTGTACGGGGGTTGGTCAAACACGTCCCAACCATATCCCTGTAGGATGTTTTACCTCACATTTGTAGTGTGTGTTCGTGCGTTGTCGTGAAGAAACAAATGAAATGAAATGTGTACAACACCTTTTGACATCGCAAATTTGCCGATAAATTTCAACTGGTTTCACTTTGCTATAATTCATAAAACGAATCACAGATCTGATTTCACAAGCGGCGGGATTTTCAATCAACACCGACATTGTAAACAAGCACAACAAAGCGTAAATGTGATCTCACAATGGCGCACGTTTCTTCTCCTTGATACAGAGCGTCTACCGCGCATGTGCGGAACTGCGATCGCAGCGCTGCAGTGGAGATAAATTGAAACAGAATTTACTTTCTGGGCGCCCCTTATATAATGTGGATTGGACTACTTGATGGAGGGGATTCCGCAAGAGACCTAAACTTGATCAGTAAACTTAATTCCCGGGGAAACCCCGGGATTAAGGATGTCTTTTTTTTTTTAATTTACATCCAACGTTAAGTCATATCGGACGATGAATGGAATGGATGAAATGATGCTCGAATGAGTCCAGGGTCCATGATGCTTAGAGTTACCCGACATTCGCATTTTAGGATAAGGGAACCCCCCGGGAAAAAAGCTTACCCAGGTCACTCACCCTGACCGAAATTTGAACTCGGGACCTCCTGAACGTGATGTGGACACGCTACCACTACGGTACCGAGGCGGGCAATTAAGAATAAGGCTAGATGACACCGGGTGACTGTCCCAAAAAGTTACGACGGTTTAAAGGGCAGGGTCCTCTGTCAGTTGGAAACTCCCCGACAGGCCAGAACAACCGACATCCCACTATAGTGTGGTCCGGAAACGCCTCACCACACCAGGCTCGAAGACCGTCTTAGCGGAGAAGGTACTGTTTCATTCTGACATGCACCGCCGAGACTCCCGCCGACACTTCTACCCTGAAAGAGACCACCTGATGAAAGAAGATATGAAATGATAATGGAGATGAAATGGAGGCCTAGCGACCCGGGAAAGCCTCCAAAAAACCATGGATCAGGTAAGTCAAGCAAGGGAACTAAACCCTGACCTCCCGAAAGCGGGCCACACATAAAACCGCCTGAGACCTGCCGTTCACATACACACGCGTTCTCGCGCATTGTCAAAAATTGGGTACTACGAGGGTGGGTAAAAAAGTAATGCCTCCTATTTTTCGCCCCTTAAATAAGTAAGTTATGTGAAAACTTTGAAATTGGCGCAATTCCTCAAACCTTCTTCTATAATCCCTTGCAGTAGTAACTTCCTAAGTCAACAGGTGCCAACACTGCATCCTCTTGCAAAATGGCTGACATCGACATTCGTATTAGAAGCGTTCTGTGATTGAATTTGTGACTGCGGAAGGTGAAATGCCAATTCGCATTCACGAAAGGCTAAAAATGTGTATGGTGATGCAACGGTGTATGTCAGCACTGTTAGACGATGGGTTCGTCGCTGTAACGAAGCTCAAGGGCAAACACCATTGACAGATGAAAAGCGAAGCGGCCGTGACTCCATGCAACATTCAGCGAGTCGATGACATCATTGGTGGTGATCGCCGAGTAACAACAGGTGAATTGTGTCGCATTACCTCCCTCAGTAAAGGCAGTGTGATGACGATTGTTCAATAGCTGGGTTACTCAAAAGTTTGTTCAACTTGGGTACCAAGAATATTAACCGCCCAAAACAAAGAAACAAGGAAAACAATAGCCTCCAAACACTTGTAGCACTTCAATTTGGTGGGAGAAGAGTTTCTGGGAAAAAAAATGTTACTGGAGACGAAACATGGGTTCTTTTTTTTAACCTGAATCAAAGAGGCAGTCAATGGAATGGCATCACACAACGTCACCGAAGGAAAAAAAAAAAAAAAAAACAATTCAAAACTCAGCGGTCGGCAGGGAAAGTTATGGTGACAGTGTTTTGGGATGCAGAGGATGTGCTTATGATTGATTTTTTGGAGCAGGGATGCACAATAAATTCTGTCCAATACGTCAGAACTCTCAAAAAGCTGAAAGGACGTCTTCGCCGAGTTCGTCCAACACAAACTATGGCGGATGTTCATCTTTTGCATGACAATGCAAGACCACACACCAGCCATTACACCACTGCTGCAATTGAGAAATTGCGATGGCAAGTCTTACAGCCCTGACCTGGCACCATCAGACTTCCATCTGTTCGGGCCACTAAAGGAAGCTCATCGTGGGATTCATTTTGAAGATGAGGAGGCTGTGAAAACGTCCGTGCTTAGTCAATGGCTTAGGAAGCAAGACCGTGTGTTTTACCACACTGGAATACATGCCCTAGTTAAAAGCTGGACCAAAACTGTGGAAAAGGACGGAGATTATATTGAATAGTGACAAATTAATCGTCAATGTTGTAGTTTTCAAGCTATGTAAATTGGATTCAATTTTCTTGTCAATTAAAAGAGAAAAAGAAATAGGAGGCATTACTTTTTGACCCACCCTCACTTCCTGTTTTACATATTGAACTTGACCAGTGTCGACATCTGTGAGCGGGTATTAGTAAATGTAAAGTATTGTTTATGACAGGAGCTGTCCTTGGTTTGACCCATATGGTGACTCATAATCGCCGCGCCCTGTCATGCCTTACCGCGATAGCCTGGGTTCGATTTCTACTTGGCCTTCAAGCTCCATGCCAGCCAACCTGCACACAGGCGATAACTGAGCCATTCTTTTTGCGTTCTTGCTACCTAGTTACAGCAAATAGAGCAAGCAACTCCACCCAAACACTCAAACGTGAGATTTCACCGGAAGAAAGGGAAGCATTTTCAAAAAATATCTTTATCTCTAGGTATGGACATATAAACTGTAATAATATTTTTCTATTTTTACTTTATTTTGGTTCAGGTTGTAATAAAATAGTCCTGTTCCATGTTGCGAAGCCACTTTGCAATCAAATGTTCTGAGTTCTTCGTTGAATCCTTTCTATGTCGAAAATTTGCATTGAATTAATTTTGTACTTTTAATTTGACGTATTAATTTCACTTTTGTTTGTATAGAGCGATGTCGGTTTGGACTGTAAAACTTCTTTTCCGCAAGTATCTCTCTTTTGAAGTTCCCTTAGAAACCGTTCTTTTTTAAATACATCTATAGACCCTATGTATTTTATCTTTCACTCGTCGATTATAAACTCCCACTTTCACAGTACACATTTTTTAACACTTTTTTTATTCCCAAATCTTTAACGACACTATAAAATAGTATAAAAATGTTTAAAAAATAAAAACACTAATTTAGTTCGGGGAAAACAAAAACACAGAACATTTGGTTACATTCCAAATAGGTACTTAACTTCAGCCTTTTTCAATAATGCAAAATAAAATTTAAAAACTAATCCCACCCCAAGTATTCTTCCCATGACATATTTTTGCAAAAAGTCTATTTTCTCAAAAATGGCTGGGATGTTACAGATTAATATATGTTTAAGGTATTTTCATGTATTTTTCTGGATCGCTTTTATCAGCCAAAATCTTACTGGATAAAAAACAAGAGCTCGTACAAACACGATTAAATTTTAAAATAGATTTTTCTTTTTTTTGAAATGAACTATTGAGGACACATTGCTCGTTATTATTTATTCCTTTCTCAAATGGTCAGACGTTATTCATTTTTTAATCCCTTAGACATATAAAGAGAACGTAATTTCAAACATCGCATAACGACCAGCTGTTTAAAACATTTGACTATCACTTAACGTCTACTGTATTCCCTTGTAACTACAATAAGATAATGTTTATCTTGAAGTAGATAGAGCTATAAGTGTTTTTACAAGAGTAGAGAAAGTCATGTATACATCACATAACGACCAGCTGTTTAAAACATTTGACTATCACTTAAAGTCTACTGTATTCCCTTGTAACTTCAATAAGATAATGTTTATCTTGAAGTAGATAGAGCAATAAGTCTTTGTACAAGAGTAGAGAAAGTCATGTGTACATCACATAACGACCAGCTGTTTAAAACATTTGACTATCACTTAAAGTCTACTGTATTCCCTTGTAACTACAATAAGATAATGTTTATCTTGAAGTAGATAGAGCAATAAGTCTTTGTACAAGAGTAGAGAAAGTCATGTATACATCACATAACGACCAGCTGTTTAAAACATTTGACTATCACTTAAAGTCTGCTGTATTCCCTTGTAACTACAATAAGATAATGTTTATCTTGAAGTAGATAGAGCAATAAGTGTTTGTACAAGAGTAGAGAAAGTCATGTATACATCACATAACGACCAGCTGTTTAAAACATTTGACTATCACTTAAAGTCTACTGTATTCCCTTGTAACTACAATAAGATAATGTTTATCTTGAAGTAGATAGAGCAATAAGTCTTTGTACAAGAGTAGAGAAAGTCATGTGTACATCACATAACGACCAGCTGTTTAAAACATTTGACTATCACTTAAAGTCTACTGTATTCCCTTGTAACTACAATAAGATAATGTTTATCTTGAAGTAGATAGAGCAATAAGTCTTTGTACAAGAGTAGAGAAAGTCATGTATACATCACATAACGACCAGCTGTTTAAAACATTTGACTATCACTTAAAGTCTGCTGTATTCCCTTGTAACTACAATAAGATAATGTTTATCTTGAAGTAGATAGAGCAATAAGTGTTTGTACAAGAGTAGAGAAAGTCATGTATACATCACATAACGACCAGCTGTTTAAAACATTTGACTATCACTTAAAGTCTACTGTATTCCCTTGTAACTACAATAAGATAATGTTTATCTTGAAGTAGATAGAGCAATAAGTGTTTGTACAAGAGTAGAGAAAGTCATGTATACATCACATAACGACCAAAACATTTGACTATCACTTAAAGTCTACTGTATTCCCTTGTAACTACAATAAGATAATGTTTATCTTGAAGTACATAGAGCAATAAGTGTTTGTACAAGACTAGAGAAAGTCATGTATACATCACATAACGACCAGCTGTTTAAAACATTAGACTATCACTTAAAGTCTACTGTATACCCTAGTAACTGCAATAAGATAATGTTTATCTTGAAGTAGATAGAGCAAGAAGTGTTTGTACAAGAGTAGAGAAAGTCATATATACATCACATAACGACCAGCTGTTTAAAACATTTGACTATCACTTAAAGTCTACTGTATTCCCTTGTAACTACAATAAGATAATTTTTATCTTGAAGTAGATAGAGCAATAAGTGTTGGTACAAGAGTAGAGAAAGTCATGTGTACATCACATAACGACCAAAACATTTGACTATCACTTAAAGTCTACTGTATTCCCTTGTAACTACAATAAGGTAATGGAAACGTAGAATCACTGCTGGTGAAACTCGGCTACATCATTTTGATCCTGAGAGTAAGCAGTAAAGCTCAGTATGGTAATCTCCTTCATCACCAACCCCTAAAAAAGCAAAAGTGGTTGCTTCTGCTGGGAAAGATATGGTCATCTCATTCTTTGATATTCATGGAATGGTTTATCAGCATGTTGTACCTGCACACGCATCAGTAACTGGACAGTACTACAGGGTTGTCCTGAAAACATTGCAAGCCCATATCAGGCGCAAAAGACCATATTTCCGTGAAGCAGGCTGGATGTGCGGCCACATATTGCCAATGTTGTTGCTGAATATCTTGCAAAAATCAACGTGAAGTGCACCCCTCACCCTCCCTATAGTCCGGATTTAGCCCCATGTGACTTTTTTTCTATTCCCTAACTTGAAGAAACGCCTTCGTTGGAGGCATTATCCATCATCAGTAGCAGTGGTGAAGGCTGCGGAGGCGATTTTGAGGATCTCTCAAAAATGGTTTCCAGCATGTCTTTGAAGACTGGCAGTAACGCTGGGACAAGTACATCGCATTCAGGGGAGACTATTTTGAGAAGCGCCAACAAAATTATGAGGATAAGTGAAGGTCGTTGTCAAAAACAATGATCATTCTTTATTGAACAACCCTTGTATTTGTATATATTTGTTTTCTTCGCTGTTAATAGCTTCATATTTTGTTGGAACGTAGAGTCAGACTGAAAAGTCCAATGCCATAGCCGGGATTTGAACCACGGATCTTCCGGTTTCCGTCCAGCCACTCTAACCATTGAGCTACTATGGCCAACGTGCCGATATGACATTAAATTCTCCAACTGACTCGTGTTTTTCTCGGTTAACCACTAGGAGTTCTCATAAACACATGAGACAACTACTTTAATGACGACTTACTATGCTGTAAGTACTTTAAGGCCCGGGCTTTATAGTTAAACACTAGGAGTTCTCATAAACACATGAGACAACTACCTTAATGGCGACTTACTATGCTGTAAGTACTTTAAGACCCGGGGTTTATAGTTAACCACTAGGAGTTCTCATAAACACATGAGACAACTACCTTAATGGCGACTTACTATGCTGTAAGTACTTTAAGGCCCGGGCTTTATAGCTAAACACTAGGAGTTCTCATAAACACAGGAGACAACTACCTTAATGGCGACTTACTATGCTGTAAGTACTTTAAGCCCCGAGCGTTATAGTAAACCACAAGGAGTTCTCATAAACATATGAGACAACTACCTTAATGACGACTTACTATGCTGTAAGTACTCTAAGGTCCGGGCTTTATAGTAAACCACAAGGAGTTCTCATAAACACATGAGACAACTACCTTAATGACGGCTTACTATGCTTTAAGTACTCTAAGGTCCGGGCTTTATAGTAAACCACTAGGAGTTCTCATAAACACATGAGACAACTACCTTAATGGCGACTTACTATGCTGAAAGTACTCTAAGGTGCGGGCTTTATAGTAAACCACTAGGAGTTCTCATAAACACATGAGACAACTACCTTAATGACGACTTACTATGCTGTAAGTACTCTAAGGTCCGGGCTTTATAGTAAACCACTAGGAGTTCTCATAAACACATGAGACAACTACCTTAATGACGAATTACTATGCTGTAAGTACTCTAAGGTCCGGGCTTTATAGTAAACCACTAGGAGTTCTCATAAACACATGAGACAACTACCTTAATGGCGACTTAATATGCTGTAAGTACTCTAAGGTGCGGGCTTTATAGTAAACCACTAGGAGTTCTCATAAACACGTGAGACAACTACCTTAATGGCGATTTACTATGCTGTAAGTACTCTAAGGTGCTGGCTTTATAGTAAACCACTAGGAGTTCTCATAAAAACATGAGACAACTACCTTAATGGCGACTTACTATGCTGTAAGTACTCTAAGGTCCGGGCTTTATAGTAATCCACTAGGAGTTCTCAAAAACACATGAGACAACTACCTTAATGGCGACTTACTATGCTGTAAGTACTCTAAGGTGCGGGCTTTATAGTAAACCACTAGGAGTTCTCATAAACACGTGAGACAACTACCTTAATGGCGACTTACTATGCTGTAAGTACTTTAAGCGCCGGGCTTTATAGTTAACCACTAGGAGTTCTCATAAACACATGAGACAACTACCTTAATGGCGACTTACTATGCTGTAAGTACTTTAAGTCTCGGGCTTTATAGTAAACCACAAGGAGTTCTCATAAACACATGAGACAACTACCTTAATGACGGCTTACTATGCTGTAAGTACTCTAAGGTCCGGGCTTTATAGTAATCCACTAGGAGTTCTCATAAACACATGAGACAACTACCTTAATGGCGACTTACTATGCTGTAAGTACTCTAAGGTGCGGGCTTTATAGTAAACCACTAGGAGTTCTCATAAACACGTGAGACAACTACCTTAATGGCGACTTACTATGCTGTAAGTACTTTAAGCGCCGGGCTTTATAGTTAACCACTAGGAGTTCTCATAAACACATGAGACAACTACCTTAATGGCGACTTACTATGCTGTAAGTACTTTAAGTCTCGGGCTTTATAGTAAACCACTAGGAGTTCTCATAAACACATGAGACAACTACCTTAATGACGGCTTACTATGCTGTAAGTACTTTAAGGCCCGGGCTTTATAGTAAACCACTAGGAGTTCTCATAAACACATGAGACAACTACCTTAATGACGACTTACTATGCTGTAAGTTCTTTAAGGCCCGGGCTTTATATTTCGGACCACTATTAGGTCAATTAATGGAAATTGTTCTTTCACACTGGTCGTGTATAGGACGGACTATGAAAGGGTAAACCATAGATCTTCTGGTTCAAATCCCGGCTATGACATTGAATTTTTCAGTCTGACTCTACGTTTCCACAATTTAGCCTGTACACGGCCAGTGTGAAAGAAGAATTAATTTCCACCTTCATATTTTACGTATTTATAGGGTTCCTTGGTTTTAAATTAAGGAAACTGTGATAATTATAAATGTTTTAAATTATCTCCAGGCAGTATTTACTGTGGATAACATGTATGGTACAATTCAACGCATACAAAACAAGTGTTCAAAAATAATTTGTAATATTGAGTGCACTCATTTTCAGTCATTATGGAACAAAAAGCTTAAGTGTCCGATACTGGGTGGCCTTACTCTAAATATCTTAACATTTGTGTAGCTTCTGTGGAAATATTAAACTTAAATTGGTATCAAGTTTGCTATTTATCCAACATTTCCAGTTTTATGTTGCTTATAGACACAGAGACTGCACCGGTTTTCTAAAAGTTTACTTTTTTATTCAAGAGGCGTCAAATCACGCAGTTTAGGTAAAGTACTGAAAGTGCATCTTTTGTTTAGAATGCAACACCTTGTTTACTTATCGTGCATGTAGTAGAGAAAGTATAAATTAAAAGGTATAGTTAAGAAAGCGTTTGTTTGTATCAAGAGCGAGCCTATGCTGTGACCGAGGTTCGATTCTTTAGCAGTAGTGTGTTAAATGAAGGATGAAATCGCGCATCCTACTGACACACTTTAAGTTCGCAACCCTCCCGCTGCCGTGGCGTGGCGTGGCGTGGCGTGCGCTACCATCTCAGAGTCGAGACCGGTTGGTTACTTAGAAAGCTGTTCCGTCATTTTTGTTTCTGCCAGTGGCTCTTCATTTGTTTTTTATTACTTTCTCTGGATTTGATGAGCAGAGATGTCTCCCTAAACTATATACGTAATCCAAAGTTAATCCAGTTCAATTTATATACGAGGTACTCCGGAAAATAATGTTTAGTAATAAAATTAAATTTTGTACAGATATAGAAAAATTATTTATTGCACAAAATTCTACAACTCTTAAACTACTTTTCCACATAACTGCCAAAATTTTGCAGGCATTTGTCATAGCGAGGTACAAGTTTTGTATACCTTCTTCATAGAAGTTTGCCGTCTGTGTCTTCAACCAATTGGAAACATTTTCTTTCAGCTCTTCGTCATTATTGAAGTGTTGACCGCCAAGGAAAGATTTGAGATGCAAAAGCAGATGAAAGTCGCTAGGAAAGAGGTCAGGGCTGTAAGGGGGGTGGTCAAACACGTCCCAGCCAAATCCGTGTAGGATGTTTTTCGTCGCATTTGCAGTGTGTGGTCGTGCGTTGTCGTGTAGAAACACAACATTTTTTACATCATTCCTCAGCGAAATTTCCTAAGTGTCTCGCAATAAACATCTTCTTTCATTGTTTGACCACGCGGTAAGAAAGCAATGAGTACGATGCCTTTCCTGCCCCAGAACACGTGGTGCGGGCGCTGTGGACCCCTAGCGCTCGTGGTACCTCTGACGCTACTAGAGGAATCTCGGGCCGAACATTCGAGCCCCTTCCTGATTGGGAGTTGTTCGGATTGGGTTGGACTCGAGGGGTCAGTGGTTCCCGATACCCGTGGGAGATCGGGTACGTCTCCGGACGGGGTTGAGGGAAGCCATTAATATTCCCGCGTACTAGCCAGCATAGCTTGTAGGTGTGCTAGATCACCAGGCGGCCCCACCGAGGTCATATCGGTAGTCTTCCCATTTTGGAGTTGGCGCGCGTAAGTGGCGTATCACTTCCATCCCGTCTTGTGTCCACAGGACCAGAGGGGGGGCTTGTTAGTCTCTAGGTCTTGCTCTATGGAAAGCCCCACGGAGACACCGGGCGCCCTTTTGGAACATCTCGGTAACTCCCTGGTCGAAGGAGGACCGGATCCTTGGTCCTACGGGTCCAGGACTAGTATGAGTAGATCCTCTGGCATGAATTGAATTGTCCCAGAACACTTCCCGTAGGGAAGGGAATCCGTCCCCCTTCAGCTGCCGGGGTGCGGGCGCTGCGGACCCTTAGCACTCGTGGTACCTTTGACGTAACTAGAGGAATCTCGTGCCGAACATTCGAGCCCCTACTTCTGTGAGTAGTTCGGATTGGGTTGGTCTCGAGAGGGCAGTGTGTTCCCGACACCCACGGGAAATTGCGTACCTCCGGCCAGGCTACGATCTTCCGGAGGGGGTAGAGGGTTACCTAATAAGTCCCGGGTGTTAGCCTGCAGAGCTAGTCAGCTGGTGTGTTAGATCACCGGCGGCCCTACCAAGGTTATTTGTTAGCCGGTCCCTTTTGAATCGGCGCGTAAGTGGCGTATCCACTTCCGTCCTGTCTGCCGTGTGCAGCGGCGGGGGGGGCAGTTTATAAAATAGGTACTGTCCTACGGTAAAAAAAAAATCCGTGAGGCCCGGGTTCTTGTCCTACGGGTGCAGGACTAATGGGAGTAGAACCTCTGACTTAATGTCCCAGAACACTGTGCAGGTGTCAAGATTTGTTTCGGCTTAATCTTTGCTGAGGATGAGGAGTGCCTCCATTCCATTGATTGACGCTTACTTTCAGGGGAGTCGTAAGAAACCCAAGTTTCATCTCCTGTGACTATTTGTGTCAAAAATTCTTCGCCGCCTTCATCATAACGGGTCAAAAACTGAAGTGCACTGCCCATCCGTTTTGTTTTGAGTTGCTCAGTAAGAATCTTTGGCACCCAACATGAGCAAAGTTTACGAAATTTCAGTTTTTCGGTAACAATGTCATGAACTAGTGATCGTGAGATTTGGGGAAATTCCATAGAGAGAGCAATAATTGTAAACTTGCGGTTTTCCTAGATCTTGTCATCAATCCCGTGAACCAGTTCATCTGTAACCAAAGCTAGACGCCCACTTCATTCTTCATCGTGCACTTCACTACGTCCTTCATTGAACTGTCGGACTTATCTTCTCACCATTGTATCACTCATCGCATTTTGTATGTAAACATCGCAAATTTGCCGATAAGTTTCAATAGGTTTCACTTTCCTAGCATTCAGAATACGAATCAACGATCTGATTTCACAAGCGGCGGGATTTTCAATCAACACCGACATTGTAAACAAGCACAACAAAGCGTACGTGGCTGACAGCGATCTCACAATGGCGCACGTTTCTCCTTATTGATACGGAGCGTCTACTGTGCATGTGCGGAACTGCGATCGCAGCGCTGCAGCGGAGATAAATTGAAACAGAACTTACTTTCTGGACGCCCCTTGGATTTCCTTATAGGTACATTATATGGAATGTAAGAATACAACAACTTAGGTATATGATAACGAAATATTTTAAGAGCTGTTGCTTATGTGATAGCTTTGCATGGCCATTGTCGGCCACCCTCTATCTGCTCTCTCCTCATCCTTCCTCCTGGGGGCCCGCCTGGTAGCATGGTGGTAGCGAGTCTGCCTCACGTTCAATAGGTCCCGAGTTCGAATCTCGGTCACGGTGAGTTACCTGGGTAAGGTCTTTTCCAGGGTTTTCCCTTATCCTGAAAACGTATGTCGGGTAACTCTAAGCTCTATGGACCCTGGGCTCATTTGAGCGTCATTTCACCTATTCCATTCATCGTCCGATATGACAACGTTGTAGGGCGTAAAATTACAAAAAAAAAAAAAAAAATCGTCCTGGGTTGCCCCACTTGGGTATAAGTACAATAGATCAATTCGCAGTGCAGAATCCCCTACGTAAAATCCCCTTCCTGTCTTAAGAATCTTGTTATGTTCAAATTCTTATGTATTTTGTTTATTTACAACGTTGTAAATTGTGGGAAGCTTATTATCGCTGCCGGTGTAACGGAATTTTGTCTCGCAGAGTTCTTTTAAATGTCAGTAATCATGGGGCTGTCACCTTAACCATACTTAAAAAAACTTAGGTGTAGGCTGGGTTTGTATCCGCGACCAACTGAGGATGGGACACGGTCATCATGTACTGAAGTAAAGATAACTCAGTAAACACGACAAAATGTAACCGTATACGAAATAGCTCTGTATATAATCCTATGGCACAATTTGTACAACCATGAGGCTTACTTATATACAGAGTTTGGTAGTGACGTATCTGTACACCAGGAGTGTGCACACGTCCTGAACACTCGCCAGACGGCCACAGCGCAAGTAACAGCGCCACACTCGCCTTTTCGCCGACAGTTCGGATTGAAATGATGTGAAATAGATCGATGGGGAACCGCCGAAATAAAAGTAACTAACCTAACATTCGACTGTGACCAAAGACACTCCCTACAGTCACATTTGTCGTTATGACAGATATCCTGAACGTGGTATCCAAATGTTACGGTCTGAGCTACACCAGTGTACTCAAATTTGATTTTGCATATACATGTTGAGAAGTAGTAGTGCTTCCTATTTTGTGTTTCAAATGGGAAGGGTTCCGGTACCGTATCACACTCAGCGTTGCCAGCTTGTTACCCCACTCCTTTTAAAATTCCCTCTCTGTCGCACAATCATACAACATGCACCTCTGCTTGGCGCAGACGTAAGGGTAAGTAAATTATATTTTACAAACTTTTACAATGATGCAGTTGCCAAAATTAAAATTGGAAAAAGCATTATCGCAAATTATGTTTGTTTTTAAACACCATAACTATAATTATAGTTTATGAATTACCTTTTTTCGTAATCCAATGGAAGTGCCAGTGACAAATCCATATCGCTGTCAATGTCACTTCAGGATTCGTCATTATCACTGTCTTCATTGTCCGAGTCTTGCAAATTTCTGATTATAGGTTCCAAAATCTCGCCACGTGCTATCTCTTTCTTAAAATCTGCATGCCTCACGCAGTTTTCCCAGTCCTGTTGTGTTACCTTGTCAATTTCTTCGTGAACAAGTCGTTTAACGTCAGTCAGTTTAAAAGTATTATTTTTGTTTGCAACCCCCCTTTTTATTTGAGCCCACACCAACTCAATTGGATTATATTGGCAGTGGTAAGGTGGGAGGCGTATTACCTCGTGTCCCGTTTCAATTCCAAGTTAATCCAACTGATACACTTTTTCGGTGTTTTTAAACGGAAGTACCCTTTGCAATAACTCATTTTCAGTTTCTGTTTCCGAAATTTTTTTGAAGAACGTGTACACCTTAAAAATAATACTTCGAGCCTGACTTAGCAATACCTGCCTTTTTGACTCGCCACTAAATTCACCGCAAGAAGCCATTGCACTATATAACTCTTACTCTACTGTTGTGTAGAGAACAACTGAATGATGTTGATCTGAACTCTCCAGAGTAAATAAACACTTCTTAGCCAGCATTCATTCATAAATATAAGCATACAGCATTCCACAGGCTAACAGGAAAAGAAGTGTTTGCTCTTTCTCGAATTTAACACCTTGACTTATTCTTTTATGACGTAATGTCAGTAGTTTAAATTTGAGTTCTGAGTAATTAAAAGTATATGTACATACATACACACCAGCCACTTTGAACTCTCTAGAGTAAATAGAGATTACGAACCATTCATAAACAAAGATATAATGTGACCAGACACGTTCTGCCAGGGTAGTAGGGAATTTATTGTTTCCTCTCACTCGAATTGGCTTATTCAAAGCAGTTCTTTTTTTATCACGTAATGTCAAACATTTACGTTTCAGTTCTGAGTAATTACAAATATACGTACACTCATACATGCCAACCAATAATGATATTCATACAGCGGTTACGTCACGATTTATTATTATAATACAGGTAATAGTGGTTTATTTATTTGTACTAGAAAGTACAGTTTGTACAGTTGGAACACTTGCCGATTACACAGAATTACGTAATGCACACAATTACAATTCACCAGTTCGTCTGTCACAGGTCCACTCTACACTCACAATTACGTATAACTCCTCTGATACACGTACCCAGTCTTCCAGTCCGTGCACTAGCACGGCGCTCCTCACAGCTGCTCGCCAAGAAGTGACTTGACTCACCCACTGCAGGCCTTACATAGGAAGATCTCTGTTTCTGGAAGTCTCGCGGTTCAGTGAATCATCCCGAATGTTCCATACGGCAGGGGGAGTGGAAAGAGTTGGCTAGTGATGTTTTTCCAACCATCCTCTCGTTAGCGCTACAAGATAAATGGGTAGGCGTGGGCGAATGCTTCCCGTCCTTCACTCAGCCGTCAGTTGGTCCTGCCTTTTGATAATTGGGTGACAATATGCAGAGATATTTACAAACTTAAGCCCATTTTTTTTCAAACTTCACATATGCTATCTTTCTGAAATTTGGTATGTTATTTTAAAACACACTAAAAATGAATTTTTTGGATTTAGATTTCTTATTGAAGCTGTATAGAATTTTAAAAAATGTTAATCATATGCATCCTTTACAAATTAAAATAATTTCATATATTTTGTATGATCACATTCCATCTGGAGCTTAATCTTAAATTCTAGAACCAACAAAATGTTCATTGTGGCATAAGAAAGCTGTGTGCTAAATGTCATCACTGTAGATGAAGTAGTTTGAGAGAGAATGGGTTGAAGTTGTACAAAATGCAAGTTACGGGCAAAGGCAATTAAAAATACAATAAGCATTGTCCCGTTTGCCTTTTAATTTTAAGTCAGAACTTCCCATATCCATAGTCTGTATCCTCATTCTGGTCTTCTTCAGCCTTTCTTTTTAAATTCCTCTTCTGTCTTGCTTCTTTTTGCATTAATTTCATAGCTCTTTCTGCACCAGCGATGTGAATGTTGTCGATACTCTTAAAAATTGTTTCCATAAACACACCAGGTTGATACCCTAACTGGTGCATAACTTTCTTTCTGCCAACATTCCCATCATTAAACAATATTGCTTACGTCGCGACTTATCGTTATAATACAGGTAATAGTTGTTTATTTATTTGTATTAGAAAAACTATTTGAGCTAAATATATGGGGTTTTCGTGGTTATGTTGGATACATTATTCTCTACCTTCTACATGGATCAGTTTCGGCAAAATCTGAATACTTGTGTTAGCGCGAATAGTATTTCATACAAATTGATTAGGTTGGCGCTCGTCACACACCACTTAGCAGGAATGCAATACAACAACACCGCAGGACTCCGGTTGGTTGCTCACCTTGTGGCGCTTAAAGACAAACACCTTCACATTTGAAACACTTAATAGAATTATAATTGCGGAATGTTTCGGTAGAATGCAATACGCGTGGAGTAGAAACTGGAAAGAGGATAATAAAAAGAAAGGGTACTGGAGACATTAAATGCTTCATGCAGTAAAGAAAGTGTGAAGAAAAAAGAGGCGTGTGAGCTTCACGCTCCGTAAACTAACGGCTTTCAGTACAGAACACGGCGTAACAGTTCCTGGCACTGCACACGTCATCTTCAAACTAATGTATATGATTATCTCGTATGTAATTGTATACTTTTTGAATGCATTTGACGCTGTTATTCTCCTCGTTCCATTGTGTTTACGTCACTTAATTATACTCAGAGGTCTCCTTATGAGGCTTGATACAGTACAATACCTTCTCATAAAACAATACCTTCTCATTTTGGAAAAGGTTCAAACGAAAAACAAGTAATATTTCCGAAATAGTTAATTCTGGGACAGGAGTTCTTTATTCGCAGTTAATTTCTCTCCATCTTAATCAGTCACACGTTCGGGCGCAATTTGGTGCGGGATTTCTATGTTTAAAATGGGATGCACGTTGACTTTTCGAAGACCCGCGTCGAGAAGCCAGACATTTGCCGTGTGGGGCCGGGCGTTGTCGTGAATCAACAAGATCTTAGAGCTCAACATTCCTCTGCGCTTGTTTTGAATGGCTCTTCTGAGTTTTTGGAGAGTTTGGCAATACCTTTGAGAGTTTATTGTAGTGCCTCTTTCCAGGAAGTCCACCAAAATCACACCTTTTCTGTCCCAAAAAACAGTCGCCATCATCTTCCTTGCCGACATTGTTTGCATGCATTTCTTGGGTTTTTGGGGAGAACTTGTGTGCCCCCACTGCATTGATTGCAATTTCGTTTCACAGTTCACGTGTTTCACCCATGTTTCGTCACCAGTAACGATGCGATCGAGTAAAGAGTCACCATCCTTATGGTAAACGTCCAAAAAGTTCAACGCTGCAGCCATTCGCTGATTTTTGTGGTCCTCTGTCAAGATTTTTGGAATCCATCTTGCACAAAACTTGTGGTAACCAAGCTTTTCGCTGATGATTTCGTGCAACAAACTTCGCGAAATTTGTGGAAAACTCAAAGAAAGTTCCGTTATTGTGAACCTTCGATTTTCACGGACTTTAGCATCGACTTTTTCGACAAGTTCGGCAGTCACTATGCTGGGTCTCCCACTTCGATCTTCGTCGTGAACATTGGTTCGGCCATTTTTAAATCTGATGACCCACTGACGCACTCCACCTTCAGTGATAATATTGTCCCCATACACTTCACAAAGCTGCCGATAGATTTCTATCGGTTTACAGTTTTTTGCAGTCAGAAACCTTATTACTGCACGCACCTCGCAGCTCGCGGGATTTTCAATTAACGCAGACATTTCAAACCGTCACAGTATCTGAACGGAGCACAGCACGAACCTCTGACTAGCACGGCTAGATGCCGACTGAGCTGAGCAACGCTCTGACCCCAAGATGGCCGCGCTAGCCCCGCCCCTAGCGGAAACAGACGAAAACGTAATCTACTTTCTGGATAGCCCTCGTATAAGAGGGTTATTTCGTTGTATTCTCGCGCACTCATCCGTTCCAAATTAGATTATGGTAGTATCGTTTATGGCTCAGCACGACCATCTGTGCTGAAGAGATTAGACACATTCCATAATTACGGTATACGTATAGCAGTTGGGGCATTTCCAACGAGCCGAGTCGTAAGCCTGTATGCTGAGTCCGCAGAACCTCCTCTGCAGTACAGGCGCAACATGCTATTAGCAAATTATGGCTGTGGACTTAATTGCATGCCCACACATCCATCGTTTACGCCGTTCTTTAACACCTTAATGGACGCGCGTTATAGGAACACTTCTATTAAACCAAAGCCACCTGGTTTTCGTTTCCGGGAGCTCCTTAGACATCTTGATACTGAAATGCCCAAGATGTATCCTAGGGGGGAGAGGACATACCCTCCTTGGTTGTGCAGAGCGTCCCACGTAGATCTGTGTATGAATAAATATTATAAATCTACCATGTCTATGTCTAGTATCCGCACATGTTTTTTAAAATTTTTATCGCGATATGAGGACCATTTTGTAATTTATACTGATGGCTCCAAGAACTCAAATGGCGTTGGTTGTGCTTACGTGTGTGGATCCGAACCGTATACATTCGGATTCCACACTAGCACTTCCATTTTTACTGCAGAGCTCTATGCAATATACCGGGCCATTTTACACGTACGTCGACGAAAGTTGGGGGACTGCTTAATCCTGAGTGATTACCTCAGTGCACTTCAAAGCCTACGGCAGCTGTACAACTACCACCCTATTGTGCAGCGGATACAGGATGCCCTCCACGTTTTACACGCTTCTGGCGTGAGCGTGGTGTGTGCATGGATCCCTGGTCACGTAGGCTTGCGGGGAGTGAAATGGCGGATTCGGCAGCCAAGACGGCTAGCATGAAGTCCAGGGTTCGTGTACCATGTGTGACATCGGAAGATTTTGGGGCCGTATTACGGAGAGCTGTGCAAACCTGCTGGCAGGAAGAGCGGTCCGCTCCCCGCAATAATAAACTTAGATCTGTCAAAGAATTTCCGATTCCCTGGGTTACCTCCTGTCGGTCATCTCGTCGCGAGGAGGTGAGTTTGGGTCGGTTACGTATTGGGCACTGATTTTTTACTCATAGTTTTCTTTTTAAAAAGGAGGCTGTTCCGCTGTGTCCGTTTTGCAATGACGCGTTGTCTGTACGACGCGTGCTGCTAGAGTGTTCTCACCTAGCAGACCTTAGGATGTCCCTGCAGATGCCGGCCAGCTTTGAGTCATGAGAATCCTGGTTTCAGGCGTGGTTCGGAATAAAGTTTCGGAGAAGTCAAATTTTGTAACAATTTAATTGTATTATTTGGATTACATTTGACTTGAACTTCCTTTCCCAGTCACTTTCAAAATATCGATAAATTCTTACTTTGTTATTTTTAAACAGTTCCAACTATTACATAAATAAATATTAAAAGCAGAAGCATTATTAACAGTGCAGTATTCTTCATATTTATAAATTTATAAATTTTGGCAGAGATATGTTGATGATGTTTTTGCTATCATTCCGGAAAAACTTAGAGAAGATTCTCTAAAATTACTAAACCTGCAAGATAATCACATCCAGTTTACAATGGAAGTAGAAAGAGACAACACCCTACCCTTTTTGGACCTCAAGATAACTAGAAATCGTCATGGTGTAGATTTTGGAATATACAGGAAGTCCACACACATAGATAATGACATAAAGAAAAATGAATACAACCCAGTTTCACATCAACTAGCTGCCTTTAGAAGTTTAATTCACCAGCTATACAACGTCCCACTGAGTAAGGAGGAATTTTTGAAAGAACAACAACACACAAAAGACATAGCGGTATTAAATGGATTCAACCCAGCCATCATAAGGAACATGATGAAGAGAAAAGAAAAACTGAGGATAATATCAAAAAATACCACTCTCACACCACTTAAAAATACAAATTGGCAATATAGAAAATTCACCTACCATCCATGGGCTTTTAGAAAAGACTAAACTTAAAACTATCACCCCAAAACAAATTCACTCTGAAGAACCTGCTAAATAAACCATTAAAAATACAATCCCCAACAATTTGAAATTGGGAATTTATCAGATAAACTGTGAAACCTGTGATAAAAGATGCATAAGAAAAACTAAGAGAAACTTGTTAACCAGGCAAAAAGAACACCAGAGGAACATTAAGTTGAAACAAACAGAAAAATCTGCAGTGTCACACCATTTTTGGACAGAAAACCACAACATTGGCCACAACATTAAACTGTTAAAATCTTTAAGTACACCCATAGAATTGGATATTTGGGAAAAAATATTCATAACCAAAAACCGTGATAAAGTTATAATTTTCAAAATCCCGGCATTAAATGAAGTATTAAAACTTAGTGCCCCTAACACCAGATGGCAGAGTGATCGGAGCTCCGTAGTAGTGGAAGAAGAGGAAGGTTCATCTAGTCACCAAACAGCTGAGGATGAGATCGAATGATCTTGAAAACGTTTCAATTATACAACAACAAGTAAGTGAAGTTTGAGTGTAAACATAGTGACTCATAAATCAAACTCAAATATTACATAAATGGTTTTTATCCTGTTCCACTATTCATCACACTCAAGATTACAAAACATCTCTAACAAGATTACTGATTTTTTGTAACTATCGTTACTCCTATCTTAATTTTGTGATTGGCCGATTTAATTCCAAGTCCCAGCATTACGTCATACAATTATTACTACGCAAATCACAAAACTACATATATTTTTACATATTTAAATTACCAAATATATTTACATAATCATTTTTTTATAAATTTATAAACTTTTCATAATTTTTCTAACTATAACTCGAAACTACTGTTACAATTCTATTTGATATAAATTTTGTATTTTAACGAGATCTACATTTTTTGTGTACTATCTCTTACGACTGAGAACATTTCCAGAAAATTAAGGATATACATTTCATTTTTATCAAAAACTTGTGGCGTTTTAGTCAACATCGTTGGAGCTACTTTCGAGAAAATCGAAATGTTCAATAAATCTTCCATATATCTGGAGAAAGGAGGGGTATAAAAAAGGTTCGTCTCTTATCTTCGGGAGATGCTAAACTTTAAATGCTGAATTTTCGGTTTGGGTTATGCTGTCCACACAAACATACACGAACATCTACTTCCGGTTAAAGCTCTATCGAGTTTTTTTAATAAAATACGTAATTACTGTAATTACATAATAAAGTAAAAAAGCATCAATGTTCACAGTTCGTCCGCTTAATGACATGGTCAAGTGACTGACTGTTCATCCATTAACTACCCAAAAACCTTGTAATCATTTAACTTGAAACAAAAAGTTACAGGCTTCAGTTGTACTGTTAGATGAAGAGATGCAAGTGAAGGGGAACTTGTTCATTCAAGGTTGACTGCCCTGCATCACTACTAACGTCACCACTTAGAACTTCTACATTTATTTTTCCATTTGATATGAGTTGTTACCAACAAGGTAACAAACCGGAATTACATTTCTTTTTATTTTAGAACTTCAGATCATTTTTGACCCCAGCTTTTGTACGTTAAAATACCCTAGGACACACATAATCAAGGAGGCAGAAGAGAATGGACTGCGACGGTGGCAAGACCAATGGGAGAACACAACAAAAGGAAGAATCAGCAAAAAGTTCTTTCCTTCTGTGCAAGAACGACTAAAAATGAGCATCCCACTCAACGGACAGACTACCGCCATCCTAACTGGACATGGGAAGACAAGGGACTACTACAACAGATTCAAAATATCGGAAAGTGCAATGTGCAAATGTGAACTACAAAACCAAACAGTGGATCATTTAATATACAACTGTCCTCTTCTGAACAGTGAAAGACTAGAACTCAAACAAAACATTAGACTGAGGGGTGGACAGTGGCCGGCAACAAACAGTGATCTAATCAAGCACTACCAAAAACAATTTTTAAAATTCATAAACAAAATAGACTTTGAAAAAATGTAAAAGCATAACCAAAAAAAACGTATCATATAATGAGAATTTGTAACACTTGTAAAAATTGTAATTACTACAACTCGTAATAAGTTTAAGGAATGCATGTAGTGTTACGATGTAACGGAGCATGCAGTGTTACTTAAAAAAAAATACCCCACGTGATGTACGTTCCATCCATTTCTTCAGAAAATTTAAAAATTCAGCACTATAATATATATTTTGATGCTCTTATGTGTCAAGTGAAAGTCCTAAATTAGGACTCTACTGCTACAATGGAGGTAACACGCGAGGAACAATATGTAACTTTGAAATTCTGCTTTCGTCTCAACAAATCTTCAGTTGAGGCCTATACAATGTTACAGGAGGTCTATGGAAAGTCTGTTCTTCCATACAACACAATTCGAAGGTGGTTTAAAATGTTTAAAGAGGAGAGACAATCAATTTCAAAGGAAGGTGGATCCAGTTCTCCAGTTACTGCTCTTACGGAAGAAAACATCAACACTGCTGCTGCCATTATGAGAGAGGATCGACGGATCGACTTTCTGAAATACTGAACATTTCATTGGGTGCCACCCACACGTTGGTGACAGAAACATACACATGAGACGTGTTTGTGTGTGATGTGTTCCAAGACTTGATTCCCGAACAAAAGGACATTCTCATGCAGTTAAAGTTGATGTTAGAGGAAGATCCGGAACTTCTTTCAAACGTAATTACTGCCGATAAAACTTGGCTGCATCATTTTGATCCTGAGAGCAAACAGCAAAGCTCAGTGTCGAAACCTCCTTCATCATATCATTTAAAAGGCAGCTTTCTTTTCAAAAAATTCATTTGACACCTACTTTCTAATATTTTGACAATTGGCTGACCATCGGCTTGTTTAATTTTCTCTAATAGTTTGTTAATAATGATGATTTAAATATTTGTGTTGACACAAAATGAGTTTGACTAAACATTTTCAATGTATGACTATTTTAAAATGTTAAATCGTCATTAACATCTAAAAAATGTGAAGATCGATTTAGAAATGCAACATTTTACAATTGGTACGGAGATTTCAAAAGAGATCGGCCTTTTTACTAATATATATCGAGATGGTCTAAGCCCAACAACTGAAAATATTATCGCGGCGAGGGGATATGAGGAGGAAACGCCCGGAACTTTGGCGATCAGGTGACAACGCTCCAGCACACACGGCCTTACGAGTGACCCACTATTTGGCATTTCAGAGGTGGTCTGTCGTTCCCCACGCTCCGTATTCGCCGGACCTAGCCCCGTGCTGCTTTTTCCTATTTCCACGAATGAAAAAAAAAAAAAATGCTAAAATGGGAGCGTTATGACGATGTGGAGGCGGTAAAAACAGCTTCGCAACGGGCACTGGACAATATCAAACTTGAAGAGTTCCAAACATGCTTCCAACAGTGGGAAAAGAGACTTGACAAGTGCATCGCATGTAATGGAGAGTATTTTGAAGGTGACTGAAGTAATTTTGTAAAAACGTTCATCAATAAATTTTTTATGACAACAATCCGATTTCTTTTGGGTCCCCCCCTCGTATACTCAACAATACTGTTCAGTGTCGTTAGTTGTACGAGAAACATGCAATACGTTACCTGGACGGCGAGCGCCTGCAGCTGTTGGAACTGTTCGCAGGAGGCCCTGGCTTGTATCCAGGCCGCAGCAAGTATGAAAGACCCCAGCACGAAACTGACCACGACGATAGTAACGGCTGCAATCCTGGCTATCTGGACCGCCGTCGAGCGTGGCTTCTGGTACGCCTGCAACACACACATACACGTTCTTGTAGACAAACACTTGCTGATTAAATATGTACACTCAGACTTACAGAAAGTATCCTCAAAAACTATTATTGTAATTATCCAGTTGATCATTTGTAAATATGATTCATATAGATACAACGGATATACAGGATGTTACAAAAAGGTACGGCCAAACTTTCAGGAAACATTCCTCACACACAAAGAAAGAAAATATGTTGTGCGGACATGTGTCCGGAAACGCTTAATTTCCATGTTAGAGCTCATTTTATTACTTCCCTTCAAATCACATTAATCATGGAATGGAAACACACGACAACAGAACGTACCAGCGTGACTTCTTCAAACACTTTATTACAGGAAATGTTGAAAATGTCCTCCGTTAGCGAGGTTACATGCATCCATCCTCCGTCGCATGGAATCCCTGATGCGCTGATGCAGCCCTGGAGAACAGCCGTCCACAATACGAGCACGAAGAGTCTCTACATTTGGTACCTGGGTTGTGTAGAGAAGAGCTTTCAAATGCCCCCATAAATGAAAGTCAAGAGGGTTGAGGTCAGGAGAGCGTGGAGGCCATGGAATTGGTCCGCCTCTACCAATCTATTGGTCACCGAATCTATTGTTGAGAAGCGTACGAACACTTCGACTGAAATGTGCAGGAGCTCCATCGTGCATGAACCACAATGGGTATTTTGACATTTGTCTGCACGAATGATTTCAATTTACATTTTAAGAGAAATACTAAAATGAGCTCTAACATGGAAATTTAGCGTTTCCGGTCACATGTCCACATAACATATTTTCTTTCTTTGTGTGTGAGGAATGTTTCCTGAAAGTTTGGGCGTACCTTTTTGTAACATCCTGTATAAGAGTAGACTTTAAATGATAGTAGAATACTTTAAAGCTGGTCGTTTTGTGATGGCTGTAAAGTTGTAGTTTCTCTATGCATGGCCGTCCTGCGCAGTGGCGTAGTGGGACAGAGCGTTGTGCTTTGGTTCCCTGCCACAGAATGCACCAGGTAACAATCTCACCTCTGGAGGGTGCGGATTTTAAGTCCCGGGTATAGGCCGTAGGGGAGAGGATCCGTCCCCTTCAGTTGCCGTGGTGCGGGCGCTGCGGACCCCTAGCACTCGTGGTACCTCTGACGTTACTAGAGGAACCTCTGGCCGAACATTCGAGCCCCTCCCTGATAGGGAGTTGTTCGGATTGGGTTGGACTCGAGGGGGCAGTAGTTCCCGATACCCGTGGATGATCGGGTACGTCTCCGGACGGGGTTGAGGAAAGCCATTAATATTCCCGCGTTTATAGCTAGCATAGCTAGTAGAAGATGTGCTAGATCACCAGGCGACCCCATCGAGGTCATATCGGTAGCTTTCCATTTTGGAGTTGGCGCGCGTAAGTGGCGTATCCACTTCTATCCCGTCTTGAATCCACAGGACCAGATGGTGTGGGGGCTTGTTACTCTCTAGATCTTGCCCTACGGAAAGCCCCAGGGGTCACCGGGCGCCCTTATGGGACAATTCGGTAACTCCCTGGACGAAGGAGGCCCGGGTGCTTGGTCCTACGGGTCCAGGACTAATGGAAGTAGAACCTCTGGAGTTAACGAGTCCGGGTATAGGACCGGTGCACACTGGCGTCGTTTGATTTAATTTACGTCTCCCAACGTTAAATCATATCGTACGATGAATGAAATGTTGAGTCCAGGGTTCATGGAGGTTAGAGCTACCCGATATTCTTCCTTAAGGATAAGGGGAAACCCCGGAAAAAACCTATCCAGGTAACTCACCCTGACTGAGATTCGAACTTGGGACCTCTTGAACCTGATGGCGACACACTACCGAAGCGGGAACTACTGAACATCGTGAGGAAATTGACGAGCTCCGATAGGTAAGGAACCCTGGTCTAGAAAACCAAATTTCGTGTTGGGAGTTAGTTAAGTGCAGATGTTCTACCCGATCAGTGTAGGACCCCTAGGACCTAAGACCCTGACCTCCTCCTACCCGGTAGTGATGGATACTCCGGGGCTCTTTCATAGGGCAATACCAGATTACTTAAACCCCCCCCCCCCATCGCTAAGCACAACGTCAAGACGGGATGGAAGTGAACACGCCACTTACGCGCGTCAACTCCGCAGGGAAGACTACCGGAAAACCTCGGTGGGGCCGCCTGGTGATGTAGCACACCTTCTACTAGCTCTGCAGTCTAGTACCCGGGACTTATTAGGCAACCCTCTACCCCCTCCGGGCGGCCGTAGCCTGGTGACCTAGCATACCAGCTACTAGCTCTGCAGGCTAGTACCCGGGACTTATTAGGCAACCCTCTACCCCCTCCGGGCGGCCGTAGCCTGGTGACCTAGCATACCAGCTACTAGCTCTGCAGGCTAGTACCCGGGACTTATTAGGCAACTCTCTACCCCCTCTGGGCGGCCGTAGCCTGGTCGGAGGTACCCAGTTCTCCGTGGGTGTCGGGGACACACTGCCCCCTCGAGTGCAACCCAATCCGAACAACTCCCTGGCGGGAGGGGCTCGGCAGTTCGGCTCGAGGTTCCTCTAGTACGTCAGAGGTACCACTAGTGCTAAGGTTCCGCAGCGCCCGCATCACGGTAGCTGAGGGGGACGCATCCCTCCCCCTACGATCCCCTCCCTCCTGCTGGGAGTGTCATATGTCCTCTGCGTATCAATTGCATAATCACCTGCCTATGCTCTGCATATGTAGGCGTGAGGCCGGCACTCAGTTTTCCATCAATTTACCTGAATAACATAGTGGTGTAACTATGAAGCCTGGGACTTAAGTACTTACAGCATAGTAAGTTGCCACAAAAGGTGCATGTCTCAGCATATGGGAACCCCTAGTGGTCTACTGAGAAACATACGAGTCAGTTGGAGAATTTAATGGCATGTCGGTACGTTGGCCATAGTAGCTCAATGGTTTAGAGCAACCGCACGGAGAACTGGATACCCGTGGTTCAAATCCCGGCTATGACATTGAATATTTCAGTCTGGCTCTAATGATAAAAATATTCATTTATTTAAATAAGCCTCAAATCGTGTATGTTTGATATTGAGCTTTGATGGAATGAAATATCTTTTCTATTTATTACGTAAATGTTAATTTTGATCGATTTTTAGTGAAGTAAGCGGGGTGATTCGGATTAGTTTCTCAAAATCTGCTCCTTAGGGGACGGTAGTGGAACGATCTTTGTGGGCGAAGACCTGAGACAGTTGAATGTATAATACGACTGTCTTTTTTCCAGTCTAAGTGAGATATACAGTTTCTTTTCCGGAAAAGAGATATGCAATTGTCCTATTTGTGGCGTTTTGTCACTTTTTAAGATAGATTGATAACGAATGTGCATTGAAACTGCTCCAGAAAGTTGTACAATAAGAAAATAACTACTTTCTTACATCGATAATGCTTCTTGTTATGATGGTTATATAAAGCGGGACGTATGCAAATATTCAGGGTCTTACATAAATAGCCATAACATCCAAAGTTTCCAAGTTAGAGAACTGAAACTTAGTATACTCATTTTAGATAATACAGCTAATGTGCACAATTGTTTTCATAATTTTCCATTGTTTATAACTAATGCTACATATTTTTTCTATATTATGACTTTGTGGGTTCGTGAAATTAAAAGTTCAATTGCACAAACTCAAAATGTTCCTTACTTCCGCCGAATTACAGTTGGAACACTTGCCGATTACACAGAATTACGTAGCGCACGCAATTATAATTCTTCAGTTCGTCTGTCACAGGTCAACTCTACACTCACAATTACGTACAACTCCTCCGATACACGTACCCAGTCTTCCAGTCCGTTCGCTAGCACGGCGCTCTTCACAGATGCTCGCCAAGAACAGACTTCACTCACCCACTGCAGGCCTTATATAGGAAGATCGCTGTTTTTGGAAGTCTCGCGGTTCAGTGAATCATCCCGACTGTTCCAGACGGCAGGGGGAGGGGAAAGAGATGGCTAGTGATGTTTTTCCAACCATCCTCTCGTTAGCGCTACAAGATAAATGGGTAGGCGTGGATTTAATGCCTCCTGTCGCCCACCCAGCTGCTAGCTGGCCGTGACTTCCGATAATTAGGTGACAGTATGCAAAAAATAATTCATCGAAGAACAGCTTTTGACATAATCTAGAATGTCCAGGCTTCAATACAAGGTAAAGCCTTTTATATTTACGTGATAAATCGGACTTTTGGAATGAATTTCAAAATATTGATCCGATTCACCCTCGCTGGTGCGTAAGTTTTGAATTACGAAGGCTGTTCAATAAAGAATGATCAGAATTTTTCCCACTAAAATACAATCTTATTATATTCTGTCAGCTTAATGTGAAACAAACACGCCGTAGTAGTTTCATTGTTTGTACTCCTGGTGCCCGCCTGTGAGAACCAGGCAAGTTCAGACATGTTCAGTATCGCCTACCGCTACAATGGAGGTAACACGCGAGGAACAATATGAGGATTTGAAATTCTGTTCTCGTCTCAACAAATCTACAGTTGAGGCCTATACAATGTTACAGGAGGTCTTTGGAGAGTCTGTTCTTCCCTACAGCACAGCTCGAAGGTGGTTTAAAATGTTTAAAGAGAGGAGACAATCAATTTCAAAAGAAGGTGGACCCGGTGCTCCAGTTACTGCTCTTACGGAAGAAAACATCAACCCTCCTACTGCCATTGTGAGAGAGGATCGACGAATTACCTTAAGATCACTTTCTAAAATACTGAACATTTCATTCGGTGCCACCCACACGTTATTGACAGAAAGATTACACATGAGACGTGTTCGTGCGCGATGGGTTCCAAGACTGTTGATTCCCGAACAAAAGGATATTCGCATGCAGTTAAAGTTGATGTTACTGGAAGCTCCGGTGTTTCTTTCAAACGTAATCACTGCTGATGAAACTTGGCTACATCATTTTGATACTGAGAGCAAACAGCAGAGCTCGGTGTGGAAATCTCCTTCATCACCAACCCCCCAAAAAGGCAAAAGTTGTTGCTTCTGCTGGGAAAGTTATGGTCATCTCATTCTTTGATATTCATGGAATGATTTATCAGCATGTTCTACCTGCACACACACACATTGCAAGTCCATGTCAGGTGCAAAAGACGACATATCCGTGAAGCAGGCTGGATGCTGCACCACGATTATGCGCGGCCGCATATTGCCAATGTTGTTGCTGAATATGTTGAAACCCATCATCTGTTTATCGACTTCACTTTATATGAAAGTATAAATAGACAACACTTAGACCAGTGAGAGGCGGAGTACCCGAAGGCTCTGTACTATCTCCCACCTTATTCAACGTCTTTATGGCAGATCTCCCCACACAACCACGAGTCGAAATGGCACAATACGCTGACGACGTGCTTCTGTTTTGCAAAGACAGACACATACTCAGAGCCTTCAACCTCATACAGAGACACCTCCGTCTCACACAGCAGTGGTGTAGGTGTTGGCGGATGTCCGTAAATCCGGACAAAAGCCACGCCATACTTTTCACAAAGCGCACTCCCCCGCAGATTGCCCCAACTTCAGCTTCCGAGGTCGAAGGATAGAGTGGACTAACTCTGTCCGATACCTTGGAGTAACATTGGATAGAGGCCTAACCTTTCGCCAACACATCAGAGATCTAGCGGCAAGGGTACAGGGAGCTATCGCTTCCCTGTATCCAATGCTGGGGTCGAGCTCGATGCCACTTGGCCTGAGGTTATACCTCTTCCGAGCGCTGGTGATCCCCGTGATGCTATATGTCTGCGAGATCTGGGGCATGGCCGCAGACAACTGGTTGGCATGGCTTCAACGTGCACAGAATAGAGGGCTACGGTCTATCTATTCTGTGGGTCGCTATTTTCCTATCAGGTTGCTTCACGAAGCCTCGGGACTTCCATATGTTAGTTATATGTTAGGCACCGGGCATCAAAATTCTACGCAACTTTACCAAGTCATAGAAGCGCCTTTGTTAGATCACTGAAAGATTATAACCCGGCTAGACGCCGTTCTAGACAACATCGGGTCCCCCGCATGGCATGCGGGCACCCAAGATAACTCAGGAGCTAATCCAGACAGCAGTTAAAGCTGAGCTCCACATAATCTCCAAGTTGTTTGGCAACAAAATTCTCCCCAACCCAAACTAAATCGAAAGCACCAGGGTGCAGAGAATTGCATTCTTTCCTTTCATCCCGAAGGTACAATAATTGTAACCTCACAAAATTCTTCAATCTCAAAACCTACACCATGTCCATCCTACAAAATCCCGTTCGAATACCTTACCTGCGGTAAAACCCTTAACGGGTGGGCACTCAGCAAAAACCTTCTGGCTATATACAGCCAGCCAGCACGTCATGGTCAAGCCCTTCAAGAATTCAAAATACCTGTTAAACTAATAAATTTAATTAGAGCCACAATGAATAATGGTGTATGCCAATTAAAGGTCCTCTCAGACCTATCAGAACCATATGAAACCACCAAAGGAGTAAGACAAGGAGACTGACTCTCATGCTTATTATTTAATCTAGCATTGGAGAAAGTTATTAGGGATGCTGGCATCCTAACAAGAGGTACAATAATTAATAAGTCCACACAATTACTGGCATATGCAGACGATATAGATATAATCAGCAGAACAGAAAAGGACATGTAAGGACATTTATAAACTTAGAACAGGCAGCAACTAAGATGGTTCTAAAAATAAATGAAGGGAAAACAAAGTATATGGTGACTAATGTCAAGAAGAAAGTTAAAGATCCAGAAGAGTATATCCATATTCTTAACTATAAATTTGAAAGAGTGAATACATTCACATATCTAGGCTCTCTTGTGAATGAAATTAATGACATGAAAGAGGAAATTAACCAAAGAATACCAAATGCCAATGGGGCATATTTTAATCTAATAAAACACTTTAAATCAAAACTCTTAACATATAAAACAAAAATTAGAATTTATAAAACAGTAATAAAACCGGTGCTGATGTATGGTTGTGAAACATGGGTCACTACAAAAGAGGACATGCAAAGACTGAACATTTTTGAAAGGAATATATTGAGAATAATTTATGGACCAATTAAGGAGAAAGGGGAATGGGGAATCAGATATAACGATGAATTATATAAAATATATAAATACCCCGATATTGTAAAATCAATTAAAATAGCAAGGTTAAGATGGGCAGGGTATGTCCAAAGATTGGATGGAGAGGAATAATTAGGAGAGTATTGGAGTGTAAAGGAGAGTAGGGAGACCAAACTTGAGATGAATGGATGGAGTTGAGTCCAGAGGTTCTACTCCCATTAGCCTTGAACCCGTAGGAACAAGACCCGGGCCTCTTTCAACCAGGGTGTTATCCGAGCTGTCCCAAAGGGCGCTCGGCATCCTCCGTGGGGCTTTCCGTAGGGCAAGACCTAGTTACCTAACAAGCCCCCCCCCCCAATCTTGTCCTAGGGACACAAGACGGGATGAAAGTGGATACGCCACTTACGCGCGTCAACACTCAAGGTGAAGGCTACCGAAAAACCTCGGTGGGGCCGCCTGGTGATCTAGCACACCTTCTACTAGCTAAGCAGGCTAGTACCCGGGAGAATTAATGGCTTCCCTCAACCCCGTCCGAAGACGTACCCGATTCCCACGGGTATCGGGAACACACTGCCCCCTCGAGACCAACCCAATCCGAACAACTCCCGAAGGAGGGGCTCGGCTGTTCGGCCCGAGGTTCCTCTAGTAACGTCAGAGGTACCACGAGTGCTAAGGGTCCGCAGCGCTTGCACCTTGGCAGCTGAAAGGGACGGATCCCTTCCCCTACGGGAGAATGGATGGAGTATTGGAGGATGTGAAAAGGCTGGAAATAAAAAATTGGTGGATGGTAGCCAGAAGAAGGGATGTCTGGAGGAGGATCCTGAGGGAAGCCGAGACTCACTCTGGGCTGTAGTGCTAGTAATAATGTTGTTGCTGAATATCTTGCAAAAATCAACGTGAAGTACATCCCTCACCCTCCCTTTAGTCCGGATTTAGCCCCATGTGACTGTTTTCTATTCCCTAACTTGAAGAAACGTTTTTGTAGGAGGTATTATCCATCATCAGAAGCAGTGGTGAAGGCTGCGGAGGCGATTTTGAAGGATCTCTCAAAATCCCTTGTATTTTTCTCTCGTATTTGTCTTCTTCATCACCAACCCCTCTGCTGGGAAAGTTATGGTCATCTCATTCTTTGATATTCATGGAATGGTTTATCAGCATGTTGTACCTGCACACACATCAGTAACTGGACAATACTACAGGGATGTCCTGAAAACATTGCAAGTCCATATCAGGCGCAAAAGACCACATTTTCGTAAATCAGGCTGGATGCTGCACCACGATAATGCGCGGCTACATATTGCCAATGTTGTTGCTGAATATCTTGCAAAACTCAACGTGAAGTACATCCCTCACCTTCCCTATAGTCCGGATTTAGCCCCATGTGACTGTTTTCTATTCCCTAACTTGAAGAACCGCCTTTGTGGGAGACATTGTCCATCATCAGAAGCAGTGGTGAAGGCTGCGGAGGTGATTTTGAAGGATGTCTCAAAATCCGTTGTATTTGTCTCTCGTATTTGTCTTCTTCATCACCAACCCCCCAAAAAAGCAAAAGTGGTTGCTTCTGCTGGGAAAGTTTTGGTCATCTCGTTCTTTGATATTCATGGAATGGTTTATCAGCATGTTGTACCTGCACACACATCAGTAACTGGACAATACTACAGGGATGTCCTGAAAACATTGCAAGTCCATATCAGGCGCAAAAGACCACATTTTCGTAAATCAGGCTGGATGCTGCACCACGATAATGCGTGGCCGCATATTGTCAATGTTGCTGAATATCTTGCAAAATTCATCGTGAAGTACATCCCTCACGCTTCCTATAGTCGGGATTTAGCCCCATGTGACTGTTTTCTATTCCCTAACTTGCAGAAACGCCTTTGTGGGAGACACTGTCCATCATCAGAAGCAGTGGTGAAGGCTGCGGAGGCGATTTTGAAGGATTTCTCAAAATCCCTTGTATTTGTCTCTCGTATTTGTCTTCTTCATCACTAACCCGTCTGCTGGGAAAGTTATGGTCATCTCATTCTTTGATATTCATGGAATGGTTTATCAGCATGTTGTACCTGCACACACATCAGTAACTGGACAATACTACAGGGATTTCCTGAAAACATTGCAAGTCCATATCAGGCGCAAAGACCACATTTTCGTGAAACAGGCTGAATGATGCACCACGATAATGCGCGGCCGCATATTGTCAATGTTGCTGAATATCTTACAAAACTCAACGTGAAGTGCATCCCTCACCCTCCCTATAGTCCGGATTTAGCCCCATGTGGCTGTTTTCTATTCCATAACTTGAAGAAATGCCTTCGTGGGAGGCACTATCCATCATCAGAAGCAGTGATGAAGGCTGCGGAGGCGATTTTGAAGGATGTCTCAAAAATGGTTTCCAGCATGTCTTTGAAGACTGACAGAAACGCTGGGACAAGTGCATCGCATTCAGGGCAGACTATTTTGAGAAGGACCATCAAAATTATGAGGATGAGTAAATCTACGTTGTCAAAAAAGTTATGATGATTCTTTAATGAACAGCCCTCGTCAAACTGAAGTATAATGTAGTTGAAGGTAGGTAAATGTGTGGCAGGATGATCGAGTAGAAAGTTAAGGAAGGTGGTGAGCAGAAAGCGGGTCGTCCTGCTTTATGCTCCAGATACTTGCAGCAATCAGAGCAACCAGTTTAGCACCTCACAAATAAAGGAATTATCTTAAAAACCTCATTCACTCCTTCACCAAAACACAAGTACACGAAGGCTGTGGCACCCACACTAACCTTTACGTGGGACAATTTCAGAAAATATTGCTTTTCATGATGAAAATGCCTTATGCGCTGATGACCTTGCAGTTGATCGCCCTTAAACCCAATTATCAAAATGCTTATTTTTAATATATTTCCATGACAAATTAAATGTAAATTTTGAATTTTCTAGGAAAGGCCTCAGAAGTGCTCTTCATCCTTAAATAACTTCTGTATAATTGGTAAACTTTAAGAGGTAGACAAAATATTACTGTATATTCATGATAAGATACATCAACTGTATTACGTACATTTTTTTCTGAAGTGAACTATTTCCGAGATAAATCTTGTTCTTTGTGAAATTTTTCAAAAATTTATGCTTGTCTCAAATGGATTTTTTTAATTCTTGTCTATACAAAGAGAACGGAACTATAAATACAGCACAACACGACCAGCAGTTTAAAACATTTGAATGTCATCCAAAGACTACTGTATACCTTGAAATTGCAACAAAATTAATAATAAGATAATGAGTTAATTAGGAGGCATAACATCTGCGAGTTAATTGAAGAATTTACTGTCATAGATAGAGTCAACATGAAAAACTCAATGCCATGGCTGGGATTTGAACCACGGATCTCCTGGTTTCCGTCCAGTCGCCCTAACCCATTGAGCTACCATGGCCAACGTGCCGTCCTGACATTAAATTCTCCATTTGACTCGTATATTTCCCAGGTAAACCACTAGGGGCTCTCGCATCCGAGATACACCGTTTGTGGCGACTTACTCTCATAAGTACTCGAGTCCCAGGCTTCAACATTTAACTCTTATTATTTTAGTTAGTTGATGGAAATTAATCATTTCTCCACACTAGCCGTATATAGGCTAAGGTTTTTGATAGAGTCAACATGAAAAATTCAATGCCATGGCCCGGATTTGAACCACGGATCTCCTGGTTTCCGTCCAGTCGCTCTAACCCATTGAGCTACCATGCCCAACGTGCCGTCCGTGGCATTAAATTTTTCATGTTCACTCAATCTATCAAAACCTTTATCCTATATACAGCTAGTGTGAAGAAATGATTAATTTCCATCAATTAACTAAAATTTCCTGTCATGTTTTTTTTTTTAATTTACATCCTCCAACGTTAAGTCATATCGGATGATGAATAAAATGATGCTAAAAAGATCCCGCGGTCCATAGAGGTTAGAGTTACCCGACATTCACCTTTCAGGATAAGGGAAAACACGGGATAAGCCTTATCCAGATAACCCACCCTGACGAGATTCGAACCCGGGAATTCTTGAACGCGAGGCAGACACGCTACCATCTACCCTACCGAGGCGGGCAATACTGTCATGCTGGTCCGTTGCTATGGTAATACAGTGGTTAGAGCAACCTGGAGGTCCGTGGTTCAAATCCTGGCAACGACATTGAATTTTTTTCGAATCTTGCCGTACAAACGGTTGGTGTGAAACAATAATTCATTTCTATTAATAATATGTTTATCTTGTAGTAGATAGAGCAATAAGTGTTTGTACAAGAGTAGAGAAAGTCATGTATACATCACATAACGACCAACTGTTTAAAACATTTGACTATCACTTAAAGTCTACTGTATTCTCTTGTAACTACAATAAGATAATGTTTATCTTGAAGTAGATAGAGCAATAAGTGTTTGTACAAGAGTAGAGAAAGTCATGTATACATCACATAACGACCAACTGTTTAAAACATTTGACTATCACTTAAAGTCTACTGTATTCCCTTGTAACTACAATATGATAATATTTATCTTGAAGTAGATAGAGCAGTAAGTGTTTGTACAAGAGTAGAGAAAGTCATGTATACATCACATAACGACCAGTTGTTTAAAGCATTCGACTATCACTTAAAGTCTACTGTATTCCCCTGTAACTACAATAAGATAATGTTTATCTTGAAGTGGATAGAGCAATACGTGTTTGTACAAGAGTAGAGAAAGTCATGTGTACATCACATAACGACCAGCTGTTTAAAACATTTGACTATCACTTAAAGTCTACTGTATTCCCTTGTAACTACCTTAAGATAATGTTTATCTTGAAGTAGATAGAGCAATAGGTGTTTGTACAAGAGTAGGAGATTCAATTTTAATATCAGTTGCCTTTATAAACTAGCCTTACGTGAAGTTTTGGGAGAGATCGTTGTGCTAACTTGATTCTACATTTGATTTGGCAGTTGCTACAAGCTCGACAAAACAGAAACAACCAATGGTGGAAAAAGCGAGTAGAAGCTTCGCGTTTGGGATCTTGTTTGAGAAATTACTGCTTCCAGATAAGGTTGTTAGCAGACGATTGTATCATTTATAATAAAATTCGGAATACAGTGCATGAAACCGCTCTTCAGGATGATTTAAATGAAATCTGTAATTGGGCTGCGGCTAACAAAATGTCAATTAATGCCAAGAAAAGTAAGTCCATTGCTTTTAGTAGAACTAAGGGCAAAATTATTGTTAACTATCACATGGGAGGGGTGCAAATTCCACAGGTGGACAGCTGCAAATACTTGGGAGTGTACCTGGCAAGTAATGCTGGATGGGACGAACAAGTAAATTCCACATCTAGGAATGCGTGGAAGGATTACATTTCGTAATGAGAATATTGAAAAAGGGGAGCGCTAGGTCCAGGGAAATTGCCTACAAGGCCTTGGTGCGGTCGGTTATGGAATATGGAGTAGCATGCTGGGACCCGTATAGAGCTAGCCAAATCGATCCGTTAGAAAAAATACAGAAGAGGGCAATAAAATTCATAAAAAGAGGCAAGTATTTTGGGCCTATAAAAGGAGATGAGACTAAATGGGAGGAATTAAGAATTAGGCGTAAAAAAACATAGGTTGGTAGCATTATTCAAAGCTAATGCTGGTGTAAAGGCATGGGTGGACGTTAGTGTAAGGTTAGATAATCCGGATTATTATGGACGAAACGATCATAGGTATAAAATTAAGGGTAGAAGATACAGAACCGACGTAGAAAAATTTTCTTTTGTTAATAGAACCATTGAAGAATGGAATGAATTGCCTGTAGCAGTCTTTCAGGGCTGTCCCCTGTCGCTGAAGAAATTTAGAAAAAATCTAGATGGTTTATAGTTTAACTTTTGAATTATAATGGTATATAATATGTAAATAGAGAAGTAATTAGATATGTTTTAAGTGACTAAAGTAAAATAATATGTTTGTATTTTTATTGTGTTATTGTTGTAAATCTAGTATTTGTAATTTGATCTGTATTCTTAACTCTGCCACCGGGTAGTACCCAATTGCAGTCAATAAATACATACATACATCTTTTTCTGAGGATCTTTGTTATCTTCTAAGACGATATCTATAACTGAACTTCTTAAACTTCATATTTGAATAAAGGAAATCAGAAAGCAAAAACCACGCTGTAAACTACTGCCTTAGAGTTCCACACTGTGATGGAACCTTAAGCCAAAGAGGTGGTCTCCTGCACGAATGGAACAAACACTATCCTTTATAGCGTACATGAGGCTGACCTTCCCACCGTACAGCAAGTCAATATAGCACAAACTGCTGGTCACGTGTTGGTGTATTGCACAAACATTCTCGAAACACCTCCGCCTCCTCCAAGATCAGTGCAGGCTTTGGCGATTGTCCATCAATCCCAAGCAAGGCAAAGCCATGCTATTTACCAAGCACCGCTTTCCCGCCAGCTTCCCCATCTATTCTAGGAGAAGAATAGGGTGGACGATATCTATCAATACTTGGGAATGAATCTGGATAAACATGCAATTTTTTTGGGGAACAGATCCAATTGTTTAAATAGTTTGTTCTAATACAAATAAATAAATCACTACTACCTGTATTATAACAATAAATCGCGACGTAAACACTGTATGAATATCATTATTGGTTGGCATGTATGCGTGTACGTATATTTGTAAATACTCAGAACTGAAACGTAAATGTTTGACATGACGTGATAAAAGAATTACTTTGAATAATCCAATTCGAGCAAGAGGAAACAATAAATTTCCTGCTGCCCTGGCAGAACATGTGTGGTCACATTATATCTTTGTTTATGAATGGTTCGTAATCTCTATTTACTCTAGAGTTCAAAGTGGTTGTGTGTATGTATGTACATATACTTTTAATTACTCAGAACTGAAATTTAAACTACTGACATGACGTGGTGAAAGAATTACTGTGAATAAGTCAAGGTGTTAAATTTGAGAAAGAGTAAACACTTCATTTCCTGTTAGCCTGTGGAATGCTGTATGCTTATATTTATGAATGAATGCTGGATAAGAAGTGTTTATTTACTCTGGAGAATTCAGATCAATGTCATTCAGTTCTTTACACAACAGTAGAGTAAGAGTTAAATAGTGCAATGGCTTCTTGCGGTGTATTTAGTGGCGAGTCAATGAGGCAGGTATTGCGCAGTCAGGCCCGAAGTACTATTTTTAAGTTGTACACGTTCTTCAAAACAATTTTGGAAACAGAAACTAAAAATGAGTTATTGCAAAGAGTACTTCCGTTTAAAAACACGGAAAAGGGTATTAGCTGGATCAACTTGCAATTGAAACGGGACACGAGGTAATGCGCCTCCCACCTTACCACTGCCAATATAATCCAATTGAGTTGGTGTGGGCTCAAATAAAAAGGGGAATTGCAAACAGAAATAATACTTTTAAACTGACGGACGTTAAACGACTTGTTCACGAAGAAATTGACAACGTAACACAACAGGACTGGGAAAACTGCGTGAGGCGTGCAGAAAACCTTCAAGAAGACGATTTAAAGAAAGAAATAGTACGTGACGAGATTTTGGAACCTATTATCATAAATTTGCAAGACTCAGATGATGAAGACTGTGACAATGACGAATTGTCTCTTAACGGAAGTGACATTGACAGCGATATGGATGAGCAACTGGCAGTTCCATTGCATTAGAAACTATTAGAAACTATAATTATAGTTATAGTATTTAAAAGTATACATAATTTGCGAAAATGCTTTTTCCAATTTTAATTTTGACAACTGCATCATTGTAAAAGTTTGTAAAATATAATTTGCTTACCCTTACGTCTGCGCCAAGCAGAGCTGCATGTTGTATGAGTGTGCGAGAGAGAGAGGGAAATATAAAAGGAGTGGAGTAACAAGCTGGCAACGCTGAGTGTGATACGGCATATGATTATCTGGACTCCAGAACTCTTCCCATTTGAAACAAATAATAGTAAATCTTACTGCACGGTACTAGTTCTGCATATATATGTGTTGGTTTTAAAAAATCCTAGTGGAAAAGGCCGAAGGGCTTTCATTATAAACTTGTTTCAGTTTCTTTGCTCATTTATTCAGTTTCAACTTGCTCAGTTTCATTATAAACTTCATTTATTTTGCATGTCTTCATATTCTTATTTGTATGATTTTATCTATCTTGCTGGCAATTATTATGACGTTTACTGCAGGTTTAAATGTGACGGAAGGGCACAGCCTATGGCCTATGGTGCGAAAGCATTAGGCAATTAGGGTGAGGGGGGAGGTAGTTGCACGCGGAGTGATACATGTTCTGCGGGGCAAGGTTATGTGAAACAGAGATTAGTTTTAGATAAGCAATGCATCAAGACTCGTTAGTGAGTTTAGTAACTGTTATTGCTTTGTTTTGTTTTCGTTACTTCTGTAACAGCTACATTACGGTGATATGACTGTCACATAACGCCATATACAGTAACACAATAATGAGCCAGTAACAAAAGTGGCAACAGTATTCCAGAAACAATAGACAAGAGCCGCACCTTCAGCCCAGCGATCGTCTTCTGTTATCTGGCACAAACGATGATGAGTCTTTATAAACGCAATATGGCGAGAAATTCTTACGTAGAGCTTGTAAACCACCCTTGCACTCACATAAGCCTCTCTACACGAACTACTACAAATTGTTCACCCCTATATAAAAACGGTTATTCTTTCTTACACTATTTATATCTCAGATAAAATGTTGGAAGTGTCCTCCACCAGCATCTATACATGTTTGTACTCGTCTCACCATATTCTCTCAAGCTTTACGGAAAGTATCCTCGCCAATGTTACTTATTTCGGTTGGAATGGATTCCTTGAGAACATCAAATGTCCGTGGCCTATTCTTGTACACTCTATTTTTAGATACCCCCACAATTGAAACTCCGGTGAGGTTAGGTCAGAGGATCTGCGGCGCCACAGATCTTTTGAGATTATTCGATTACATTGGGCAACAATGAAAATGTTTTGGCTTAAATATAGTGAATATACATGTATTTCCATATGCTTAATTCAAAAATTACCATAAAAATGATAGATTAACTCTTGTTTTGAAGATAAAGTGACATTTGATTTTTTAGAGTGAAGATTTTAAGTTCTGGGGAATTTTTTGGGAGTTGGTACACCTCTCAAATAACATCAGAGAGAAAGTTTGGAAATTAAGTGATGGAAAAGTTAAGGGAGGCATTTTTCCGGACCACAAATAAGAGAACTTGTAAATGATCCTGCATTTGACCAAATCTTGGAGGGGGAAAGAAAAGGAAGCTTGGGAAGCCTTCAATGATGTTTAGGCAAGAAAAGGGATGACAACTACAAGCATTTGGTGACAGTGCTCCTGCAAATATACCGTAACCTTGGATACAACATGTCCCTTAAGATCCATTTTCTCCACTGCCACCTAGACTTTTTCCCTCCTAGTTGTGGAGCTGTTAGTGATGAACATGGGGAGAGATTCCATCAGGGCATTTCTGTTATGGAACAGAGATATCAGGGCCGTTGGAATGAAGTAATGCTTGCGGATTACTGCTGGTCTTTGTATAAGGATTCTGCGGAAATCCATCACAAGAGGAAAGCTACCAGACGACGAAGTCAATAGGCCACCACATGATTCTCTTCAGACACGACTATCTGCGAAGTATTTTTCCAGCAATTTAGAACTCTTACCAAGTAATTACCAGTTAAAAAATCAAATGTACTTTCATTGTTGTTAGCGTGTATGTAATTAAAATGTATCCTTTTCTCTCAATCTGTTAATATACAATACTACCACGTTGTGTGTATCATAGAAACTGGAGATAATAATTTTTTCATTGACATATTTGTTTTTTTAACCCAAGATTAGTGGGAACTGCCTCATGAAGTGCTCGAAAAATTCAAATATATATATATATATATATATATATATATATATATTTCTTTTTTTGGCCCAGTGTTAACAAAGAAACTGGTTACAAGTTCCATGGTGTCATTAGATGTATGGCACGTTGCTCCATCTTGCTGGAAATAACCATCTCTCAATTCGATATCATCCAGCTGCTCCACAACTGTACTGAAGATACCAGATAAACTGTTATGACTGCACATTTAAGACTGTCAGTTGTCAACAGTTCTCAGTGTTGTCATTCTCCCAGAGCCACTGAGATCATTAAAGCACATTTCTACATTCTAGGAGCTTTCAAAGGGCAATTATGGCTTATTTAAATGGTTCAGGTGTATATGGATCACATTGTAGTTCATAAGACATCTGTAGAAATAGTCATATTACCTATTTCTATCTAGAGAATAGGGACATAGAAAAGTTGAAAGACAAAGCTTTTGAACATAGTCGAGTTGTGAGTATAGCTTTAAAATTATATTCCCTTTGTATGAGCAACAGATAGAAAATGAATAAAGACTTTCCATTTCAGAAAAAAAACTATAAGTATAGGTAAATACAAGTTAATATTAAGAAAACTTATTCGATATCAATTGTGTGTTTTAGAAATCTGCAAAATGCTAAATATTAAATTCATGATTTGAAAATGTTAAAAATGAGCAGCCGTTTCCATGAATTGTGGTTAAATTCTACAATCGCTGCTAGGGGAAGTTGAAAAATAATTTTATTTTCGTGTATCCGAAGAAGAAGCCAGGGGTGGCCATTAACCTAATTTTCGGAGCCGCAAGTTATGAAACTAATTCAAAGCGAGCCACAAAGTAACAAATGTTTATAAAATGAAGATACGAGGCGGGAACCAAAAGAAACCGGACTCCGAGGGGGCTGCCAGTCGTAGAAGTAGTGCAGGGTTCTCACGCTAGATGGTGTTAGTGGAGACCTTCATGAAACAGCTGTACAGACGACGTCAGTGTAGAGCTGAACGTGCAACACAAAAAGTGTATTTCTCTGACTGTTGGTGGGTTACTTCTGCGAAGTCGTTATGGCAACTTTAAAAGAACAAAGAGTGAGTGTGAAACTTGGTTTCCTGCTTAAAAAGCTGCAACGGAGACACACCAAATGCTTCAGAAAGCTTTCTAGGAGGACGCTATGAGCCGCACACAGGTTTTCGAGTGGTTTGGGCGCTTTAAACATGGTGAGATGTGTGTTGAAGACCAAGCTCGTTCGGGACGCCCTTCAAAATCGCGAAATGAGGAGAACATTTAAAAGGTCCGCCAAAAGATCAACGAGGATCGTCGCCAAACGATCGACCAAATTTCAGCAGCGACAGGAATCAGTTAGACCTCGTGCCAGCGGATTTTGAGGGAGGATTTGTACATGAGACGTGTTGCTGCGCCTTCTCACACAGGAGCACAAAACCATCCGCATGAATGTGTGTCAGGACTTGAAAACAGAGATTGCACGTGATCCAAACTTCTTGAACAAAGTCATTACAGCGGATGAGAGTTGGTGTTACGGGTATGACCCAGAAACCAAGCAAGAGTCAAGCCAGTGGAGGACTCCCAACTCTCCCAGACCAAAAAAAGCAAGGCAAGTGAGGTCAAATGTGAAGACGATGATCACTGTCTTTTTTGATGATCGTGGAATTGTGCATCGGGAATTCGTGCCCCCTGGCCAGACTGTTAACCAGCACTTTTACTTGGATGTTTTAAGGCGTCTGCGAGAGGATGTGAGGAGGAAACGCCCGGAACTTTGGTGATCAGGTAACAACACTCCAGCACACACGGCCTAACGAGTGACCCACTATTTGGCATCTCAGAGGTGGTCTGTCGTTCCCCATGCTCCGTATTCGCCGGACCTAGCCCCGTGCGTCTATTTCCTATTTCCACGAATGATAAAATACGCTAAAAGGGGAGCGTTATGACGACGTGGAGGCGGTAAAAACAGCTTCACAAAGGGTACTGGACAATATCAAACTTGAAGAGTTCCAAACATGCTTCCAACAGTGAGAAAAGAGACTTGACTAGTGCATCGCATGTAATGGAGAGTATTTTGAAGGTGACTGAAGTAATTTTGTAAAAAGGTTCATCAATAAAGTTTTTATGACAACAATCCGGTTTCTTTTGCCCCCCCCCCCCATCGTATTGTAATTTATTAAAAAATTGAGTTTATCCAGAGTTTTGAATTCATTTCCACCTTTCCAAAGAAGATTTATTACAAAATATCCATGCAAGTCTGAGAACATTATAACACAATAAATGGATAGATGGCTAAATACCAGACTTGATATTTAAATTGAGCATCTTTCAAGAAAGTTTTGAAGATGTGCAAGAAAATATTCGTGCACCAGACATAGAACATTTTCAACATTTTGTCACAAATAGTTTTAATAATTTTAATTAAAATACTTTATTTTAAATATATCTTCATTAAAAATAAATGTAGATATATATTTAATTTTATGTTAATAACTCTTGAAGTCTTGTTTCGTATAACAGATAAACAATACGAAATACACAAAACCTTAGCAAACAAAAAGTGTAAAACTTCTGAAGACACACGACTTGTTTTAAACAAAAGTTTCCGTAATATAAACCATTTCCGAGATATTATTTGTTTTCAGAGGCGGTGTAATTCTTTCAGAAGCAAATCTCGTCTCTGCGAAGTTAATTAAGACATCCTATTAAAAGATTTACCTTTTATATGAACTCTGTGTTTATTCCTAAAACTTCAATTAAATGTTTAATGAAAGTTTTATGGCAAATCACATCAGATATACACTGACTCTCATAAAAAATCGTACAGACTTTGCATTTCACTATGGAGTGCTCTATAAAGCAGGATAGATTATGTGTATCAAGCTCAAGGTACTCCTTGTGTTAAGTAGAGATAGAGATTGAAAATGTGACTAAACTAAGAGCTTCCCCATTCAACCTTGTTTACATCATGAGTTTACGACACAAAAAGAATCGGACAGCACAAATGAAATGCAATACAAACGAGCAGGTGACGTCTGTCAGTAGACAAAACAACATCGTAGTAGAAGTACGTCAACTGTTCACCAAGAAGAAGGCAAGAACATAGTATGGGGCCAGAGGTAAGCAGAGTACATTTGAACAGAGACAGTTAGTGATCTATCACTATGAAAAGAACAAAACATACCGGGAAATAGCAGAGATTGTGAATCTTAGCAAAAGTACAGTTAGTGACATAATTCACTTGTATAAGTATGAAGACAATTGAATATCAAACAAAGCCAGGGCGACCAAAACTTCTTACCGATAGGCAGGAGTCTTATATTATGCGGAAGGTAAAACGGAATCCGCGTATAAGTGCTCCGGTAATTTGTACTGAGATTCAGGAAGAACTGGACTGACAGTCCTGAAACGGTCAAAAGGGTCATGCAAAAACAAGATTTTAATGGTCGCGTAGCCAGAAAAAAGCCATACATTTCCAGCAAGAATAAAAGGAAGCAATTACAATTTGCCAAAGACTTTGTTAACAAGACAACCGATTGGTGGGACCAAGTTATTGTTTGTGACGAAAGCAAATACAGCCTTGCTGGTTCCGATGTCAGGGTGGTTATGTGGAGGAAACCAAACACGGAGCTGGAAGAGCGCAATTTACAAGGCACAGTCAAACACGGCGGAGGGAGCGTAATGGTATGGGGCTGTATTTCCTCTACGGGAGTGGGAAAGCTGGTGTTCATAGACACAACCATAAACAAGAAAGTCTATCTTACACTATTACAGAAAAATTTAAAACAAAGTGCAGAAATGATGGGTATTTTGGACAGCTTCTCATTTTATCAGGATAATGATCCGAAGTATACGTGCCACATTGTGCAGCTATGGTTACTTTACAACTGTCCTCATGTACTGTATCCACCCCCTCAGTCCCCGGATCTTAATCCCATAGAATTAGTATGGGATAAACTGGAGAAGGCCGTGCGGAAGACCCCATCAACTCCAAGCAGCACTTGAAGGAGAGGTTGCAAGAGGAATGGAGCAAACTTTCTACAGCCTACCTGAAAAAACCTGGTACACAGTATACCAAATAGGTTGTGAGAAGTAAGTGAAAAGAAGAGGGACAGTCACAAAGTACTAAGCCATATTTTGAATCATACTCAAGTTGTTATGTCGATTACTTTTGAGAACCAAAAATGTCATATTTATCTTTAATTCTTAGAGAAGCACGCATTATATAATTTTTACGTGAAATAACATTTATTTTCTTACAAGAATGAACTGTGTATCTGTCCATTATCATTAATTTCAATAAAACAGCACATCAAATGTTGATTTTCACTTTCAAAACTTAGTACTCTGCTTTTTCTGATTATTTATGGGAGTCTCTGTATCACTATCTCGTAGGTTTAAGAAGACATTTCCATTAGAGAAGTAAAGTAGGACACGTGGAAGGACAAAAGAATGATAGCTTGTCGTCCTTCAACTGTTCACTGCTTCACTTCATGATGCGTTGAGTACCAAAGTGCTTAAGTTTTTACGTAATTTAATTTAACGCTAGAAACTCAACAGCCATTTCTTAAATTACTTAATAGAAATTATTCCGCAAAATAATTCCATATGAGAAACAAAACCATTTTTATTTCTATTACTTTTACTTCAGTCAAATACACTAGAGTATTTAATGGCTTATTTTAATACGTTGTACTTTTCTTCACCTTAGCAGTCTCCTATGGCATTTACTTTTGTAATGACAACTTTTGACGAAGATTTAGCTTCATCATAATTTCATTATTTCTGTTACTGGATTTATTTATTAATATAATGCTACCTTATTATATATTTCAAATGGGAAGGTGTTTGTCCTTGAGCGCTACCAGGTAAGCAACCAGTCGGAGTCCTGCGGTGTTGTCGTATTGCATTCCCGCTTAGTAGTGTGTGAGGAGCGCCAACCTAATAAATCTGCATGAAATACTATTCGCACTAAGACAAAAATTCAGATTTTGCAAAAACTGACCCATGTGGAAGATAGAGAGTAATGTATCTAACATAACCATGAAAACCCCATATTTTTAGCACAAATAGTTTTTTATACAAATAAATGAACCACTATTACCTGTATTATAACAATAAATCGCGACGTAAACACTGTATGAATATCATTATTGGTTGGCATGTATGCTTGTACGTATATTTGTAAATACTCAGAACTGAAACGTAAATGTTTGACATGACGTGTTAAAAGAATTACTTTGAATAATCCAATTCGAGCGAAAGGAAACAATAAATTTCCTGATGCCCTGGCAGAACGTGTCTGGTCACATTATATCTTTGTTTATGAATGGTTCGTAATCTCTATTTACTCTAGAGAGTTCAAAGTGGTTGGTATGTATGTATGTACATATACTTTTAATTACTCAGAACTGAAATTTAAACTACTGACATGACGGATAAAAGAATTACTGTGAATAAGTCAAGGTGTTAAATTCGAGAAAGAGTAAATACTTCATTTCCTGTTAGCCTGTGGAATGCTGTATGCTTATGTTTATGAATGAATGCTGGATAAGAAGTGTTTATTTACTCTGGAGATTTCAGATCAATATCATTCAGTTGTTCTTTACACAACAGTAGAGTAAGAGTTAAATAGTGCAATGGCTTCTTGCGGTGAATTTAGTGGCGAGATAAAAAGGCAGGTATTGTAAAGTCAGGCTCAACGTATTATTTTTAAGGTGTAGCTACAGGTTCTTCGAAAAATTTTGGGAAACAGAAACTATAAATGAGTTATTGCAAAGAATACTTGCGTTTAAAACACGGTAAAAGTGTATCAGCTGGATCAACTTGCAATTGAAACGGGACACGAGGTAATACGCCTCCCACCTTACCACTGCCAATATAATGCAATTGAGTTGCTGTTGGCTCCAATAAGAAGGGAGATTGCAAACAGAAATAATACCTTTAAACTGACGAACGTTAAACGACTTGTTTACGAAGAAATTGACAAGGTAACACAACAAGACTGGGAAAACTGCGTGAGGCATGCAGATTTTAAGAAAGAAATAGCACGTGACGAGATTTTGGAACCTGTAATCACAAATTTCCAAGACTCAGACGATGAAGACAGTGACAATGACGAATTGTCTCTTAACGGAAGAGACATTGGCACCGATATGGATGAGCCACTGGCAGTTCCATTGGATTAAAAAAAAAAAAAAAAACAGGTAATTCATAAACTATAATTATTGTTATAGTATTTTAAAAATATACATAATTTGCGAAAATTCTTTTTCGAATTTTGATTTTGGCAACTGCATCATTGTAAAAGTTTGTAAAATATAATTTGCTTATCCTTACGTCTGCGCCAAGCAGACCTGCATGTTGTATGAGTGTGCGACAGAGAGGGAAATATAAAAGGAGTGAAGTAACAAGCTGGCAACGCTGAGTGTGATACGGCTTCTGATTAGCTGGACTCCAGAACTCTTCCCATTTGAAACACATAATAGTATTGCAATTAATATTTCCCACTCTGACGTAATGAAGCATTCTTGGCAACGTGCACTGTTTCGTGTAACAATAAGTTAGTGGCTACTCACAACAATAGACTACAAGTTTTGTTGCCTATTTGCCAAGTGGATACAGTAGTGAGCTATTTAGCTGTAAATACCTTAAATGAATAATAAGTATGACGTGTTTGAGACTAATAAATTAAAATTTAGTCTGCATATGTTTCACACAGTGAAAGTCCGCATCTGAGAAAATTCGCCGTGGGCACTGTAAAACCCGAGCGAGGTGACGTCATGTCAATTCGTGTTTGTTTTATTTCTCTGTATTCTAGCTTTGGTTATTTCGTGGTTTCTCTTAGACGAATGCTGGGTGAATTTTCATTCACTTCACTTCATTTCATGTTTCAGGCTCGTGGTGTGTGCACAGATGGCGTAGATCTTTGCAGTGTTAGGGGGATGGAAGACCCTAAGCATTTGTTAGGGACATCCACCTGACTCTGTGACCTGCGGCCCCCAGTTGATTCAGTTCATCTATTCCGGACAGTTAGTTGCAGTAGGTCCCACAGAACAAGGTGTCCCCCTCCGTGATCTACCCTCTTGTTCTACAGCACTGCACTCTACACGTCATAATCGCAGGGAATGCACGAGGTATCATAAATATTGAAGACCCATCCGTAATATTAATAAACACTCTGAAGCAGAAAATCTAATGTGTTACTATCATATAACTTTCATAAGATTATTTAACATCTATCGTCTGTTATGGAAGTTTATTCTATTACCTTTTAATTAATATAAACCCTTCTGGACATAGCAAAGTTAGTCATTTGGTTATAAAGACAATGGAAGCAGAGGAGTTAGCGACAGGCAAATGTTTAACAAGTGAAGGTTGTGTGGTTTTCTCACGTCATTGCTAACAACTGAATATCGACACGACTTTAAAACAATGACGAAGCAATGAACAAGTATAACCACCAGTAATGAACATCTTAAAATCTGATAATGAGTTACTTAAATAAAGCTGTTTTAAAGAGAGTTGTTCCCTTGTGAAGTAAGAGTTTATCCAATTATGCTTTAGTCAAATGTACAAGAATACTTAAAATTCACTACGAATGAGAAGATTTCAGACATTCAATGAAACTCCGAAATTGGCTGAAAATATGGGAAAGAACATATTTTTTTTATTTTTTGAGCTAATAATAATAATTTAGTACAGCAGGACTCATATGTGACCGAAAAGATCAATAGATTTGACCCCGAAAGAGTGAGAAAGCTAGTATTTTTAACAGAAACTTATAAAAGTGGAGTGTTTTGTTTTAAAATCTGTAATGTAGAGTTAAAAAGTAAATACACTTATGGTTTTATGTTTTAGCTCATTAAATATGTGAATCTATGGGAAGGTAGAGTCAGAAAAATTCAATGCCATAGCCGGGATTTAAACCACGGATCTTCTGGTTTCCGTCCAGCTGCTCTAACCCTTGAGCTACTATAGCCAACATGCCGACATGACATTAAATTCTCCAACTGACTCGCATTTTCCCGGTAAACCACTTAGGAGTTTTTATAAACACATGAGACAACTACCTTAATGGCGACTTACTATGCTGTAAGTACTTTAAGGCCCGGGCTTTATAGTAAACCACTAGGAGTTCTCATAAACACATGAGACAACTACCTTAATGGCGACTTACTATGCTGTAAGTACTTTAAGGCCCGGGCTTTATAGTTAACCACTAGGAGTTCTCATAAACACATGAGACAACTACCTTAATGGTGACTTACTATGCTGTAAGAACTTTAAGGCCCGGGCTTTATAGTAAACCACCAGGAGTTCTCATAAACACATGAGACAACTACCTTAATGGCGACTTACTATGTTGTAAGTACTTTAAGGCCCGGGCTTTATAGTAAACCACTAGGAGTTCTCATAAACACATGAGACAACTACCTTAATGACGACTTACTATGCTGTAAGTACTTTAAGGCCCGGGCTTTATAGTAAACCACTAGGAGTTCTCATAAACACATGAGACAACTACCTTAATGACGACTTACTATGCTGTAAGTACTTTAAGGCCCGGGCTTTATAGTTAACCACTAGGAGTTCTCATAAACACATGAGACAACTACCTTAATGACGACTTACTATGCTGTAAGTACTTTAAGGCCCGGGCTTTATAGTTAACCACTAGGAGTTCTCATAAACACATGAGACAACTACCTTAATGACGACTTACTATGCTGTAAGTACTTTAAGGTCCGGGCTTTATAGTTCGGGCCACTACTAGGTCAATTAATGGAAACTAATTGATCTCTCACACTAACCGTGTGTAGGCTAAAGTGTGGAAAGAGCCAGACTGAAAAATTCAATGCCATAGCCAGGATTTGAACCACGGTTCTTCTGGTCTCCGTCCAGCCGCTCTAACCATTGAGATACTATGGCCAACATGCCGATATGTCATTAAATTCTCCAACTGACTCGTGCTTTTCCGGTAAACCACTATGAGTTTTCATAAACACATTAGACATTTACCTTAATGACGACTTACTATGCTGTAAGTACTTTAAGGCCCGGGCCTTATAGTTAACCACTATTTAGGTCAATTAATAGAAATTAATTGTTCCTTCACACTGGCCGTGCGTAGAATACAGTGCTGTTGCTGTATATCTTGCAAAAATCAACGTGAAGTGCATCCCTCACCCTCCCTGTCCGGATTTAGCCCCATGAGACTTTTTTCTATTCACTAACTTGAAGAAAGCCTTCGTGTGAGGCATTATCCACCATCAGAAGTAGTGGTGAAGGCTGTGGAGGCAATTTTGAAGGATCTGTCACAAAATGGTTTCCAGCATGTCTTTGAAGACTGGCAGAAACGCTGGGACAAGTGCATCGCATTCAGGGAAGACTATTTTGAGAAGGACCATCAAAATTAAGAGGATGAGTAAAAGGACGTTGTCAAACAAAATTGTGCTCATTCTTTATTGAACAGCCCTCATACAATGGCAGGCGAGAGAAATCATATCATATAGACACATGCAGCTTCCAATCGCTCTATTTGTGTTTCGTAACTTACTGTACGTCAACTTACTAATATGTCGTTCTTCTAATCGACCAGATAAGACCCGATAAGAGACTATCACAGCGCTGGTCACCTGAAGGTCAATACGCCTCAATGCTCTTTCGAATAATCTATTAAGTTAATGAGTGCCAGAATAAACGTACATATGTTATGAGAACACTCGATTCCATTCATGTCGTTCCTACAACTTGGCTAGACATTTTACTGGTGTTCGCAGTCTGAGTATGTGTAGCAAGGATGACGTGTGGGTTCTGAATATTATATATTTACATATCAATGTTTAATCTTGTGCAATAGCTTTATTCATTTCTTTAATATCCATATGTAAATATATAACTAACAAAACACTCTTTTGCATTCTACCAAATAATGTTTTTGATGTATGGAAAGATAGAGACAGACTGACTCTACATTTTCACACTTTAGCCTACACACGGCCAGTGTGAAAGAACAATTAATTTCCATTAATTGACCTAATAGTGGTCCGAACTATAAAGCCCGGGCCTTAAAGTACTTACAGCATGGTAAGTCGTCATTAAGGTAGTTGTCTCATGTGTTTATGACAACTCCTAGTGGTTTACTATAAAGCCCGGGCCTTAAAGTACTTACAGCATGGTAAGTCGTCATTAAGGTAGTTGTCTCATGTGTTTATGAGAACTCCTAGTGGTCCGAACTATAAAGCCCGGGCCTTAAAGTACTTACAGCATAGTAAGTCGTCATTAAGGTAGTTGTCTCATGTGTTTATGACAACTCCTAGTGGTTTACTATAAAGCCCGGGCCTTAAAGTACTTACAGCATGGTAAGTCGTCATTAAGGTAGTTGTCTCATGTGTTTATGAGAACTCCTAGTGGTTAACTATAAAGCCCGGGCCTTAAAGTACTTACAGCATGGTAAGTCGTCATTAAGGTAGTTGTCTCATGTGTTTATGAGAACTCCTAGTGGTTTACTATAAAGCCCGGGCCTTAAAGTACTTACAGCATGGTAAGTCGTCATTAAGGTAGTTGTCTCATGTGTTTATGACAACTCCTAGTGGTTTACTATAAAGCCCGGGCCTTAAAGTACTTACAGCATGGTAAGTCGTCATTAAGGTAGTTGTCTCATGTGTTTATGAGAACTCCTAGTGGTTAACTATAAAGCCCAGGCCTTAAGGTACTTACAGCATAGTAAGTCGCCATTAAGGTAGTTGTCTCATGTGTTTATGAGAACTCCTAGTGGTTAACTATAAAGCCCGGGCCTTAAGGTACTTACAGCATAGTAAGTCGTCATTAAGGTAGTTGTCTCATGTGTTTATGAGAACTCCTAGTGGTTAACTATAAAGCCCGGGCCTTAAGGTACTTACAGCATAGTAAGTCGCCATTAAGGTAGTTGTCTCATGTGTTTATGAGAACTCCTAGTGGTTTACTATAAAGCCCGGGCCTTAAAGTACTTACAGCATAGTAAGTCGCCATTAAGGTAGTTGTCTCATGTGTTTATGAGAACTCCTAGTGGTTAACTATAAAGCCCGGGCCTTAAGGTACTTATAGCATAGTAAGTCGTCATTAAGGTAGTTGTCTCATGTGTTTATGAGAACTCCTAGTGGTTAACTATAAAGCCCGGGCCTTAAAGTACTTACAGCATAGTAAGTCGTCATTAAGGTAGTTGTCTCATGTGTTTATGAGAACTCCTAGTGGTCAACTATAAAGCCCGGGCCTTAAAGTACTTACAGCATAGTAAGTCGCCATTAAGGTAGTTGTCTCATGTGTTTATGAGAACTCCTAGTGGTCAACTATAAAGCCCGGGCCTTAAAGTACTTACAGCATAGTAAGTCGCCATTAAGGTAGTTGTCTCATGTGTTTATGAGAACTCCTAGTGGTTTACTATAAAGCCCGGGCCTTAAAGTACTTACAGCATAGTAAGTCGTCATTAAGGTAGTTGTCTCATGTGTTTATGAGAACTCCTAGTGGTTTACTATAAAGCCCGGGCCTTAAAGTACTTACAGCATAGTAAGTCACCATTAAGGTAGTTGTCTCATGTGTTTATGAGAACTCCTAGTGGTTTACTATAAAGCCCGGGTCTTAAAGTACTTACAGCATAGTAAGTCGCCATTAAGGTAGTTGTCGCATGTGTTTATGAGAACTCCTAAGTGATTTACCGGGAAAACCACGAGTCAGTTGAAGAATTTAATGTCATGTTGGCATGTTGCTATAGTAGCTCTAGGGTTAGAGCGACTGGACGGTAACCAGAAGATCCGTGGTTCAAATTCCGGCTATGGCATTGAATTTTTCAGTCTGACTCTATCTTTCCATACTTTAGCCTACACACGGCCAGTGTAAAAGAACAATTAATGTACATGTGAATCTAATTAATTTTATTGGCATTGCACATTGCTGCCACATTCTATTTTGTATTGAAACTAAAAGAAATGACGGTTTCGAGTACTGAAGTATGAGTACCTCGAAAATATCGTATATCGTTATCGAGAATCGAGTATCGACCATCCCTATAAGAGAAAATATGACAAATTGTTATATAAAAGCTATTTTCGGTAGAGATTTTTTATTAAAAATTGTAATGTAACATCTTTGAAAGTTATTGAGCTGAAATATCAGATTTGATAGTTACCTGTGTTTCTGAACACGATAACTCGAAAACAAACCTCAAATTAGTAATTAAGTTCATGTCTCCGAAGGGTGGAACACGCAGATTTAAATAGAAGAATCTCCCTTTCCCAAGTTATCTTTACATGCAACTTTTTTAAAAAAAAAAAAAAAAACGATGTTCTTATTAAATGTCTCGAAGGATTTTGATTAAAAGTACCAGCTATTTAAGGTATTTTTGTGAGAAATGAGAGGAATATGGTATAATTTTCTGTGAATACTTCTGTTCATCTCAATAAAATTGTATATAATTTTGTGTGAGACGTAAACGTTAAGCAATAAATAAGTTTATTCCGAATAAAACTTTACACGGTAACTCATTTCTCACAAATGCAGTATTATTGTATCGATGTTGATGTGTACTTACCGGGGGTGGCTCGGTGCCGTACACCTCGGACGGTGGGTATTCCTTGACGGTGACAGCGGTCAAAGAGTCGGGTTGTGCTTCCGTTTGCTTCTCCATGATGTTGAGGATGCTGTGTAGGTATAACTGAACCGGTCCGGTCGACACTCGCCGGCTTTCTGACTGCTTCTTCCCAACACACCACTATAACAACAACAATCCAGCGAGAAAGTAGGTCCTCGTAACTCATTGGTCGGGAGAAAATCGAGGTCACGACAAGTCTCTCATCCAAACTACAAGGGATGTGATTCCTTACGTTCACACAACTTTCTCTACCCTCATCGTTCATTGTTGCTCTTACCATAGTGTTTCTATCTACAAGGAAACACTAAAATCTGTAAAACTTTTAAAAAATGTAAATGATTTCATTGTTTTACCAAATATCCCCCTTCAACACCAATATGCTACTTAGAACAGTGCTTAGAGCAAAAATACTATATTGGACTCCTTTATGTGATGACGAAAAGGTCATTCCACACATTATTGCCCGATTTCACCAACAAGTGTTAGCTTAACACACGTGTTAAATCTCTTGTTAAACTAACAACCCAAATTTCTTATGTTAAGTCCTTAACAATTGTAAATAGTCAATATGGCGAGCATGAACTCAGCTGTTGATGTCGATTTGATATATTTAAGACCGTCTAAATGGCATTCGTAATAGAGTACGGCCTATGAGGAGAAATGATTTTGAGGAGCTATCCGAAGAAAGTTTTCTACAGAGGTATAGACTGTCGAAACAAGTTGCTATAAAGGTTACTGCTGAAGTAAAAGAGAGGTTAGAACATGCATCGAAAGGAAAATATTGTTTCAAATATCAATAAACTTGCGATTTTATAATTCCCTGAATTGTGTAGATAATACACTATCCACCTCCCGTCTTGAAACGTTCAAGTCACTTGCCCTTCTTCGCTCCTCGTTTTAAATTTACGTAATACTGAGTTAGAACATGCATCGAAAGGAATATGACGATCTCGCGTTTGCTTCAAGTATTAATAACTTTGCAATTTTATAATTCACTGAATTATGTGGATAACACACTATCCACCTCCCGTCTTAAAACGTTCAAGTCACTTGTCCTTCTTCGCACCTCGTTTTAAATTTACGTAATACTGAGTTAGAACATGCATCGAAAGGAATATGGCGATCGCGCCTTTGTTTCAAGTATTAATAACTTTAAGATTTTATAATTCACTGAATTATGTGGATAATACACTGTCCACCTCCCGGCTTGAAACGTTCTAGTCACTTGTCCTTCTTCGCTCCTCGTTTTAAATTTACGTAATACTGACGTTAGAACATGCATCGAAAGGAATATGGCGATCGCGCCTTTGTTTCAAGTATTAATAACTTTGCGATTTTATAATTCACTGAACTATGTGGATAACACATTGTCCACCTCCAGTCTTGAAACGTTCAAGGCACTTGTTCTTCGCACCTCGTTTTAAATTTACGTAATACTGACAAGTGTTTGGTGCTTGTAGTAGTGACACATGCATTTGAATTAAATTCGTTTCCAGTATTTTCCCCGTGACATCTTTCTCTTTTACATTCACCGCATCCGACCTCTTATTTTCTACGATATCCTTACACTTCCTCACCAATTCAATTAACAATTCTTTCTCCATCGATGAGAAATTTGTCTCACGGCTTTATTTATGATTTTGTTCACCCGCAATTTTTCAGCTTGTGCAGACGAAAATGAAAACAAAAGCGTATCGCAGTGCGCTCAGAAAATAATATAACTCATTCATAGCCTTCTATAGCTGTGATATTTACAAGTTTCTTGGCGTTAACACAGGTTTGTTGACATTTTCAGCAAACAGGTTGTGAAATGCAAGAAATTTAATATTAGTGTTAGCACTGTGACAATTGTTACGTTACATTTATTAACGTCGATTTTAAGAATTGTTGGTGAAATCGGGTATATTATATGTTTTAATTTTTGTTAATAAAAACAAAGGACTAAAACCAGATATTCAGTTGTTAGTTTTACAGACAACGTATTATCATAATGTAAGGTTATTTATCCGCCAACATAAGAAAAAAACACATCATTACGTGATACTTTTGTTACTGAAAAGAAAGCTTTTACCGTTAGACATGAATAATCTCTGTAAAGAGTCGAATTATCTCTACCAGAGTCAATATAGCCGATCAAACAGAAGAGTAAAGCTAAAATCTGCAAGACAAAAGCACATCATTCTTCAGGAACGCCTACTCTGATACAGTGCCAAAGATATTATATTACAATCTCTTTGACTATGGATAACCTCGAACATGACTTAGTGCGATGTTCAGTTGTTCTTTGCTTTCAGCTCTTGCCTAGTAAAAGGTTTAACTTCTTTGCCTTGTACCACATGACTTCTTTTTAAAAAAAGGCGTTTAGGCTTTATATATTTATATATTTCCACTCAGTCTTTAATTGACGATATCCAATAAACAGAATACTTGGAGCACAGACTAGATGGTTTTAGTATCTGTGATTTCTCTGCTTCCTCGTATATATTCTTAACATTTATTATTATTATTATTATTATTATTATTATTATTATTATTATTATTATTATTATTATTATTATTATTATTATTATTATTATTATTATTATTATTATTATTATTATTATTATTATTATTATTATTATTATTATTATTATTATTATTATTATTATTATTATTATTATTATTATTATTATTATTATTATTATTATTATTATTATTATTATTATTATTATTATTATTATTATTATTATTATTATTATTATTATTATTATTATTATTATTATTATTATTATTATTATTATTATTATTATTATTATTATTATTATTATTATTATTATTATTATTATTATTATTATTATTATTATTATTATTATTATTATTATTGTTATTGTTATTGTTATTGTTATTGTTATTGTTATTCTTATTGTTATTGTTATTGTTATTGTTATTGTTATTGTTATTGTTATTGTTATTGTTATTGTTATTGTTATTGTTATTGTTATTGTTATTGTTATTGTTATTGTTATTGTTATTGTTATTATTATTATTATTATTATTATTATTATTATTATTATTATTATTATTATTATTATTATTATTATTATTATTATTATTATTATTATTATTATTATTATTATTATTATTATTATTATTATTATTATTATTATTATTATTATTATTATTATTATTATTATTATTATTATTATTATTATTATTATTATTATTATTATTATTATTATTATTATTATTATTATTATTATTATTATTATTATTATTATTATTATTATTATTATTATTATTATTATTATTATTATTATTATTATTATTATTATTATTATTATTATTATTATTATTATTATTATTATTATTTTACATCCTCTAACGTTAAGTCATATCGGAGTGTAAATGAAATGTGTGAAATGATGCTCTAATGTGCCCAGGGTCTATGGAACTTAGAGCTACCCGACATTCGTCTATCAGGATAAGGAAAAACCTTATCCAGGTAACTCACCCTGACCAGATTCGAACTCGAGAACTGGTGAACATGAGGCAGACATGCTACCATCTACGCTACTGAGGCGGGCAAACATGAACTTATCTCGCAAGTCCCATAAATAACTATTTTCTCTTTAGGTGTTTCTTATCAAATTTTTCAAAACTTTACCATAAACGGACATCTGTGTACCATTTAGTTCCTCTAGCTTATAATGCTACAGTAACACTATGACCCTTTTATAACAATCTTCTTCTTACCAACACTGTCAATTTGTCGGACTTTTGCAGAATTAGGTTCCGTTTGGAAAACCCATTGCTGCGCTTAAGTTTTGTTTTCAGGATCATAAAAACTAATCCAAAATCATCACCAGTAACGATATTTCAAACCAAGTTGAAGTGTTTTCTTGGAATTTTTTCTGTTGTCTTCGACCAGGAATGGGTTTATGACAAAGTTTTCTCGTATTTAATTGTGGATATAAAGCGTTTTGTATTTGACTTATGTCAAAGTCCAATAAATTCATAAAACGTTCTTCAATCACTGATCCAACAGTGACAGTAGTTTTACCTGTAACAGCAGTTCTTGGACTTTAGTCCTCTGTGAAATTTGTTATTAAGAAAAACCGAACTCTTTTGAGCTTTCTGTACCAAATTTTTAATTGTGGTTCAAATTCCGGTTATGACATAGAATTTTTCAGTCTGACTCTACCCTTTCATAGTGCGTCCTACACACCGCTAGTGTGAAACAACAATTAATTTCCATTAATTGACCTAACAGTGGTCTGAATTATAAAGCCCGAGCCTTAAAGTACTTACAGCATAGTAAGTCGCCATTAAGATAGATGTCTGATGTGTTTATGAGAACTCCTAAGTGGTTTACCGGGAAAAATACGAGTCAGTTGGAGAATTTAATGGCATGTCGACACGTTGGCCATAGTAGCTCAATGGATAGAGTGACTGGAACTATAAAGCCCGGGCCTTAAAGTACTTACATCATAGTAAGTCGTCATTAAGGTAGTTGTCTCATGTATTTATGAGAACTCCTAAGTGGTTTACTATAAAGCCCGTGCCTTAAAGTACTTACAGCATAGTAAGTCGCCATTAAGGTAGTTGTCTCATGTGTTTATGAGAACTCCTAGTGGTTTACCGGGAGAAACACGAGTCAGTTGGAGAATTTAATGGCATGTCGACACGTTGGCCATAGTAGCTCAATGGATAGAGTGGCTGGAACTATAAAGCCCGGGCCTTAAAGTACTTACAGCATAGTAAGTCGTCATTAAGGTAGTTGTCTCATGTGTATATGAGAACTCCTAAGTGGTTTACCGGGCGAAACACGAGTCAGTTGGAGAATTTAATGGCATGTCGACACGTTGGCCATAGTAGCTCAATGGATAGAGTGGCTGGAACTATAAAGCTCGGGCCTTAAAGTACTTACAGCATAGTAAGTCGTCATTAAGGTAGTTGTCTCATGTGTTTATGAGAACTCCTAAGTGGTTTACTATAAAGCCCGGGCCTTAAACTACTTACAGCATAGTAAGTCGTCATTAAGGTAGTTGTCTCATGTGTTTATGAGAACTCCTAAGTGGTTTACCGGGAGAAACACGAGTCAGTTGGAGAATTTAATGGCATGTCGACACGTTGGCCATAGTAGCTCAATGGATAGAGTGGCTGGAACTATAAAGACCGGGCCTTAAAGTACTTACAGCATAGTGAGTCGTCATTAAGGTAGTTGTCTCATGTGTTTATGAGAACTCCTAAGTGGTTTACTATAAAGCCCGGGCCTTAAAGTACTTACAACATAGTAAGTCGTCATTAAGGTAGTTGTCTCATGTGTTTATGAGAACTCCTAAGTGGTTTACTATAAAGCCCGGGCCTTAAAGTACTTACAACATAGTAAGTCGCCATTAAGGTAGTTGTCTCATGTGTTTATGAGAACTCCTAGTGGTTTACCGGGAAAAACACGAGTCAGTTGGAGAATTTAATGGCATGTCGACACGTTGGCCATAGTAGCTCAATGGATAGAGTGGCTGGAACTATAAAGCCCGGGCCTTAAAGTACTTACAGCATAGTAAGTCGTCATTAAGGTAGTTGTCTCATGTGTTTATGAGAACTCCTAAGTGGTTTACTATAAAGCCCGGGCCTTAAAGTACTTACAACATAGTAAGTCGCCATTAAGGTAGCTGTCTCATGTGTTTATGAGAACTCCTAGTGGTTTACCGGGAAAAACACGAGTCAGTTGGAGAATTTAATGGCATGTCGACACGTTGGCCATAGTAGCTCAATGGATAGAGTGGCTGGAACTATAAAGCCCGGACCTTAAAGTACTTACAGCATAGTAAGTCGTCATTAAGGTAGTTGTCTCATGTGTTTATGAGAACTCCTAGTGGTTTACTATAAAGCCCGGGCCTTAAAGTACTTACAGCATAGTAAGTCGTCATTAAGGTAGTTGTCTCATGTGTTTATGAGAACTCCTAGTGGTTTACTATAAAGCCCTGGCCTTAAAGTACTTACAGCATAGTAAGTCGTCATTAAGGTAGTTGTCTCATGTGTTTATGAGAACTCCTAGTGGTTAACTATAAAGCCCGGGCCTTAAAGTACTTACAGCATAGTAAGTCGTCATTAAGGTAGTTGTCTCATGTGTTTATGAGAACTCCTAGTGGTTTACCGGGAGAAACACGAGTCAGTTGGAGAATTTAATGGCATGTCGACACGTTGGCCATAGTAGCTCAATGGTTAGAGCGACTGGACGGAAACCAGAACATCCGTGATTCAAATCCCGGCTATGGCATTCAATTTTTGGTCTGAGTACTTTTGCAAACTTTGCCCTACACAGGTATAGTATGAAGGTGCAATTAATTTGCAAATGCTGGATATGAAAAATAAATTAAACCTTAATTAAAGAAAGTACTTTTAACTCCATTAGATACACCGCGGTACAAAGGTAAGGTACCCTCCTCTGTGGTGTTGGGGTAGAATGTTTACTTCATAATCAGGAGGACCTAAGTTCGGATCTCGGTTAGAATTAGATGAGTGATCGAAATTTGCTCTAAGGACCCCGGGTTCACTTCTGATATACCAGGTTAAAATATGTTAACCTAGAAGCAAAGCAGATTTATACTACATTACAAACATTGCTAAATATTCATGTAAACTCATCGTTAACTACCTGGAAAAATTAAAACTGTTTGGATAAATCCAAATTAATTAAGTATAGTACAGAAAGACCAACTTGGAATGTAAACAGCTGATGGAACATGTCCTTTGTTACGTTACTTTAGGAGGGGTAAAAGTTTATTTTATTTTGTTTTTAATTTATTCAATGATCGATCAGCAGTAAATACTTTACAGATGCTTGTTAACTAATTGAATCTTTATGGACTATATAATAACATGTAAGGAAAACTAAGTTGGCTCCTATTATATACTTAACACTGTGAAACAAGAGAGAAAAAGCTTAATAAAAAACAAACAAGTAATCAAAGAGATAAGAGCAACAGTCATTGTGAAACAATATTCATAGTTTTTTCATTCAGAGTCACTAAGGAGGAGATCCTATGGAAGTCGTCTCTTCAGGCGAGTGGGCTGTCGGGTTCGTACGCCGATGTCGTACATCACAGCTCCTGGAACATCTGGCAGGTTTGAAAAGAAGCGAGAGGCGATTTGACGTATGTACTGGTGAAGAGGAAGGAGACCAAGTTCTTTGTGCAGTTGTTGATTTCGTACGTACCAAGGAGCATCCGTGGCGATGCGCAGAAATCGATTTTGCAGGACCTGTAGCCCACGGAGGTGAGTGTTGCTAGTCGTACCCCATACCTGGGAAGCATATGTGATAAGTGGCCGGACAAGAGATTTACAGAGAGTAAAAGTTTATGATCAAGAAACCAGAGTGAAGCAATTTTTTTTTAATTTCACTTCCTCCAACGTTAAGTTATATCAAACGATGAATAATATGGGTGAAATGATGCTCAATTGAAGCCAGAGCAGTTACCACACTTTTATTTGTCACGATAACACAAACCTTATCCTGTTTACTCATCCTGACCGTGATTCCAACTCAAAACCTCTTGAACGTGAGGCAATACGCCACCGTCTACGCTACAGAGGGGGTGGGAGGTGATGAGGGTCACGATATGCACAACAATGGACAGAGACCCTAACGACCAACCTGCCCGCCTCGGTAGCGTAGATGATAGCGTGTCTGCCTCACGTTCAAGAGGTCCCGAGCTGGAATCTCGGTCAGGGTGAGTTACCTGGATAAGGTTTTCTCCGAAGTTTTCCTTTATCCTTATGGACGAATGTAGGGTAACTGTAAGCGGATACCGAAATTAAAGAATTGCAATGTATAAAGAATCATGATGGATGTCAAAGGAATGTTGGTACTTTGTTACAACACGTGCAAGAGCAGTTGAGTCGAATAGCAGTTAGGGAAGAATAGTTGTTATAACAAAAGAAATGTAAGAAACAGTGTCCTTGGCAGATTTCTAAAGGATAGCACTTGACTTGTTCAATGAGTATTCTTCGGTCCCTAATGACAAAAACAAAATTATTACAAAGGGAATCTTTGGTTGAATGAAGATGGCTTTCCGAAAGTGAAAGTTACATATACACCCACACCCAAGCTGTGGACAACAGTCTTCGGCGTGGAGCCGATTAGAACACTTCGTGGCTGGCAAGCCATTGAAACAGTCTGAGGCGTGAGGGTGATTAGGGCAGTCCTCTGGTTCTGTCTTGGGCCAGGTATACCAGAGATTAGAGAAGATATTTGTCGGGTCATATATACGTGAGGAACGAATAAAGTTTATCGAGTAATAAACATTCCGCCTTCAGTAACTCTAAACAGGGATATTGGTAACCCTTGGTCGGCAACTTCAAGTTCGATGTCAATAAATCAGTTTGAAACGGGCAATCCAGTGTCAATAAAACCATCCTTCTCAAACATATCCACGCATACCCTGTGATTAACCTCATTGCTTAACCCTGAGCTAAACACTATTTGTTTCAAACTGTCGCGTAAAAGTGGAACTATTTGCCCACAAATAAAATAATAGTATCAAAGCTCAATGGACCCTGGACACATTTGAGCATCATTTCAACCATTTCATTCATCGCCCGATATGACTTAACGTTGGAGGACGTGAAATTACAGCAACAAACAAAAGAAAAGAAAAATAAATGACCAAGAGGATGGGTTCCCCGGCGTCTTCTAGGAGATGTCTCTCCCCAAAAGGGGGACAAACCTATCATCTGCAGCGAGGACGGGATTGAACCCGGGAATACGAAGAGGCAACAATGTCTGGAGGACCACTGATGATTGACATCAACAACTCTACTGTTGGAAATTAATTATTCTTTCACACTGGCCGTGTGAGGGCTAAATTGTGGAAACGTAGACTCAGAATGATAAATTCAATGCCATAGCCGGGATTTGAACCACGAATCTTCTGGTTTCCGTCCAGCCGCTCTACCATTGAGCTACTATGGCCAACGTGCCGACATAACATTAAATTCTCCAACTGACTCGTATTTCCCCAGTAAACCACTAAGGAGTTCTCATAAAGACCTGAGACAACTACCTTAATGGCGACTTACAACATGTAAGTACTTTAAGGCCGGTGCTTTATAGTTCGGACCACTATTAGGTCAATTAATGCGAATTATTAATCTCTTTTAATTGACCTAATAGTAGTTAACTATAAAGCCCGGGCCTTAAAGTACTTACATGTTGTAAGTCGCCATTAAGGTAGTTGTCTCATGTGTTTATGAGAACTCCTAAGTGGTTTACCGGGAAAATACGAGTCAGTTGGAGAATTTAATGTCATATCGGCACGTTGGCCATAGTAGCTCAATGGTAGAGCGGCTGGACGGAGACCAGAACATCCGATCCTTGTAAACCCTTCTCTTCAAATAAGGGGTTCAGGACAGAAGATTTTGACAGTCATTCAATAGTTCCTCTTCTGCCAATCCATCTTCCTGTAAATTCATGATTTAGGTAATTCACCACCTGCCTTCCACAATGTACTGGCGAGTAGATAAATATGAGCTTTCTTCCACTGATAATAAAACATTAAGCGCTTTATCACCATCTGTAACTCGTTATGGCCTTCCAGACTTTGCTTTATTTTTAACACTTCCAGTTTGTATAGCAAAACAGATGGACAGTGCATATCGGAGAACAATTAAAGAACGCAGCCAGAAATTGGCACTAAATAGGTATGTTTTAAACATTATTGTTAACTGCATTAGCTTTTGTGGAGCCTTTGAGTTAGCTATACGAGGAGACGATGAGTCAGCTACATTAACCAATTCTGGTATTTTTCGAGAACTGATAAACTTCAATGCAGAGCTAGACTTTGTTCCGAAAACCTATCTGGAGAATGATAAAGTGTTTAAGACAATCCAGAACGAACTCTTGCAATGTATCTGAAGTCTATAATGAAGAAATATCAAAAGAAATCAGACTTCCCCTTTTTAGCTGTATACATGAGTTTTATGCTCTATAGTGCTTTTAAAACACGGATGTTGTATTATGCGCTGTGAATTACCGTTAACATGTGAATACAGCAGTTTATAGTGATATGCTTAAAGAACCGTTTGATACGTGGAAGGCGTGGAAGGCATTACATTTCGTAATGAGAATATTGAAAAAGGGGAGCGCTAGGTCCAGGGAAATTGCCTACAAGGCCTTAGTGCGGCCGGTTATGGAATATGGAGTAGCATGCTGGGACCCGTATAGAGCTAACCAAATCGATCCATTAGAAAAAATACAGAAGAGGGCAATAAAATTCATAAAAAGAGGCAAGTATTTTGGGCCTATAAAAGGAGATGAGACTAAATGGGAGGAATTAGAATTAGGCGTAAAAAACATAGGTTGGTAGCATTATTCAAAGCTAATGCTGGTGTAAAGGCATGGGTGGACGTTAGTGTAAGGTTAGATAATCCGGATTATTATGGACGAAACGATCATAGGTATAAAATTAAGGGTAGAAGATACAGAACCGACGTAGGAAAATTTTCTTTTGTTAATAGAACCATTGAAGAATGGAATGAATTGCGGGTCTTTCAGGGCTGTCCCCTGTCGCTGAAGAAATTTAGAAAAAATCTAGATGGTTTATAGTTTAACTTTTGAATTATAATGGTATATAATATGTAAATAGAGAAGTAATTAGATATGTTTTAAGTGACTAAAGTAAAATAATATCATGGAAATTAATTATTCTTCCACACTGGCCGTGTGTAGGCTAAATTGTGGAAACGTAGAGTCAGACTGAAAAATTCAATGCCATAGCCGGGATTTGAACCACGGATCTTCTGGTTTCCGTCCAGCCGCACTACCATTGTGCTACTATGGCCAACGTGCCGATATGACATTAAATTCTCCAACTGACTCGTATTTTCCCGGTAAACCACTTAGGAGTTCTCATAAACACATGAGACAACTACCTTAATGGCGACTTACTACATGTAAGTACTTTAAGGCCCGGACTTTATAGTTAACCACTATTAGGTTAATTAATGGAAATTAATTATTCTTTCACACTAGCCGTGTGTAGGCTAAATTGTGGAAACGTAGAGTCAGACTGAAAAATTCAATGCCATATATGTGGGTTCCCCTGAGGATGGCGGCAGAGTTAGTCGCTGAAAGCTTGGGTAGTTACCCTAATCTGACCTGGCTGTTAGCCCGAGAAACTATCATCAATAATCAACTTGTAGTTTCGTGTCTTTTACGTCGCATGTTCGAGCGCCCGAAAACCATCATCTTTATATATTTATGCACCACAAAAAAAGACAAAAACATATCATCTGTAATTGTGTTGTATTTAAACTTCACTCCCAATTGCAGATAAATCACTAACAAATCCAAGTATGTTGTATTTATATAGATAAATTTTATTGACTGTACGAAGCTCTCCGGGTCAGCTAGTGAATATTAAAAAGAATTATAAAATTTTATTAAAAGGGAAGTCATAGTCGCTACATGGGTTAATGTCACTTTGTACACTGTGACCTAGTGTCGCATTTCGCGCAAGTTACTTCCAATCCGCTTGTTTTGAATGCATATTTGTACTCCTAAGAGTGACCCTGTAGCACCGGACCTCCCCACTATGCTGTCATGCCAGCCGTCCTTATATACTACACGAAATGTCAAAATTGTATCCGCGAGAGTTTACTAGTTATATATTCAATTCTAACAAATTAATTTACACATAGTTTCACATCAGTTTGATATGCGCTATTCATACTAATAATTTTTAAACTCTTGGTAATAATTTATTATTTTGATCAGCTTTACTTCAGTATAAAACAATATACTTTACACGAACTAATTCGTGCTGCGCACAATGTGAGTAATAACCAGGTATGAGTTAGGATACCAGAATGTTCCTAATGCAAAAGGTCTTTTTGTTATTTTGTTGCATATGGACGTTCTTAAAAGTTTAAAACCTCATCTATTTCTTCCCTAATGACATATAATGGGAGGTTCTGAGACCAAATTATGAGGTGTGAAACAGTGTATGTATTTTGCACACAACTATTACCTCACCTAAGTTAATATATCTTATTATCACCTTACCTAGTCCCTCTACCATTTATTTAACTTAATCACTCTATTCTAACATTTCTCACTTAGGCCATACACTTCTACACGTTCACTTATTTATTTTTTTATTTATTAATTTATTTATTTATTTATTTATTTATTTATTTATTTATTTATTTATTTATTTATTTATTTATTTATTTATTTATTTATTTATTTATTTATTTATTTATTTATTTATTTATTTATTTATTTATTTATTTATTTATTTATTTATTTATTTATTTATTTATTTATTTATTTATTTATTTATTTATTTATTTATTTATTTATTTATTTATTTATTTATTTATTTATTTATTTATTTATTTATTTATTTATTTATTTATTTATTTATTTATTTATTTATTTATTTATTTATTTATTTATTTATTTATTTATTTATTTATTTATTTATTTATTTATTTATTTATTTATTTATTTATTTATTTATTTATTTATTTATTTATTTATTTATTTATTTATTTATTTATTTATTTATTTATTTATTTATTTATTTATTTATTTATTTATTTATTTATTTATTTATTTATTTATTTATTTATTTATTTATTTATTTATTTATTTATTTATTTATTTATTTATTTATTTATTTATTTATTTATTTATTTATTTATTTATTTATTTATTTATTTATTTATTTATTTATTTATTTATTTATTTATTTATTTATTTATTTATTTATTTATTGTTCTCTGAAAAGGTTCCCAGAGCCATAGCTCATACTAGGGAACAGTAAAATAATGATGGCAAACAGCCCTTAACAATACTTATATTACATTTTCGTAGTAGGAATAAATTACCGTACAAGAATAACATATATGAAACATACAAAGATGCAGAAATTCACTATAACTCAAGAAATAATAGTAACAAAGAACTTAACAGAAAAATAGAAGCTACATATTCTATGGGACATTAATCCATATTAATTTTTAAACAGTTCAGCTTTCAAACCAGCTATAAATGTGTAACACTTTATCAGCTATCAATATGTGCCTTCAGTAAATTATCAGCAACTTTCCTTTTAAAACCTTTTATGTTCCTGCAGCCTTTCAGTTCCAGTGGCAGCGCATTATATAAGTTGATAACGTGTGAGGTTAAGCTGTTCAGGCCATAAGTAGAAGTGTTCACTGTTGGTTTTGTTAAGTTTCCTTTATTTCTTGTATTATATATATGTGAGGAGCTTTCAAATGTTAGATTGGACTTTAGAAGATTATTTTTTATTTTGTGGAGATATATTATCAAGGACAACTCTATGTTTACTTGTAATGGTAAAATGTTAGTTACATGGTAGAGTGTTTTTGTGTTTGTTCTAAAGGGTAGATTGTAGATTATTTTCAAGGCACGATTTTGAAGTACTTCATCCGAACATAACCAAACTTAACTCGCTTCTTTAACTTCTTCCCTAATGACATGTGGATTATGTCTACTCTTATGTGAGAAATCCTTTGTTCTGGATGCATTTCATGAAACAAAACACAAACGCCTTCTTGGTCCTCTCCTATCACCATATCCGATCATCATTAGTATCTCAATTCGTTGTCTTTCTGTAAGTTGTGCGATTTGTGGTGGACAACACGGCGCTGGGGCGGGTTTTCTCCGGGACCTCCGGTTTCCCCGCCATCTTATTCCACCAGTGCTCCATCTTCATCTCATGTATCATCAGTGTCACCGCCTGCGGTGCCATATGTAGTAAAAGCGGGCGTTAAACACTACACATTTGTAAGTTGTGTCATGATTAATTACTCTCAGGAAGATTTTGCAATGAAATAACCATTCTTGTTCTTACTAGATTAGCATTTGTCTGTATTTGTACAATCCAAAGCCACATATTGTAGTAGCCTAATGTATTGCTTAATTCAAAACCTACTCAGTTTGAAGTAATGATGCTTTTCCTTTGCTCAGTACACATGCACTAAGGTCCTAATACATTTAAATTTCGGTTAGTTTGTGCGTTCTGAGACTTGAGGACTGGAGGAGTGATGCCATTAAAAAAGCTCAGCTCATTTGTGAAACTTTGCTTACACAGTGAGATGTCCTGTGCTCATAACCCCACAGTACAGTAGTAAACATTTGTTTTTACATATGGTTAAACTGGGTGAAGATGTCGTATTACAGAACGCTTCTTAGCCACTGCTACTCAATTCATGCACGATGGACCACATCCTCATTTCCAAGTTTCTCAGTAGATGGATAGGAACAGGTGGACCAATTCCACGACTTTCTCCCTCGCCTGACTTAAACCATAGCCCACTCACATCCCTTAAAGCCTCGGCACTCGCTCGCTCGCTCGTGCTGGCTGGCTGTATAAAGCCAGAAGGTTTTTGCTGCGTGCCCACCCGTTAAGGGTTTTACCGCAGGTAGGATTTTTTGAATGATGTAGGATGAAGGTGATGTAGGTTTTTTGATTGTGAGTTAATTTTGAGGTTACCAAAGTACCTTCGGGTTGAAGGGGAGGATTCAGTACTTAGCACCCTATTTTTGTTTTTCGTTTTAATTTTTTTTTTTTTTTTTTTTTGTATTTTAGTTGGGGAGAAAATTTAGATGCCAAACAGCTTGGAAGAATTATGAGAACCTCAGCTTTAGCTGCTGATAGGGTTAGCTCCTGGGTTATCTAGGGTGCCCGCATGCCATACGGGGGACCCGATGCAGTCTAGATCGGCGTCTAGTGGGGTCATAATTTCCCAATGATCTGACAAGGGCGCTTCTATGAGATGGTAAACTTGCGTATAATTTTGAAGCCCGGCGCCTTATTTCATCCTCCACGTATGGAAGACCCGATGCTTCGTGGAGCAACCTGGTAGGGAAATAACGTCCCACAGAATAGATAGCCCGCAGTCCTTTATTCTGTGCACGTTGAAGCCATGCTATCCAGCTGTCCGTTGCTATGCCCCAGATCTCGCAGGCATATAGCATCACCGGGATTGCCAGCGCTCGGAAGAGGTACAACTTCATGCGGACTGGCATCGAGGTCGACCCCAGCATTGGGTACAGGGAAGCAATTGCTCCCTGTACCTTCGCCGAAAGGTCCCTGATGTGCCGGCGAAAAGTTAGACCTCTGTCCAAATTTACTCCTAGGTACTGGACAGAGTTAGACCACTCTATCCTTCGACCTCGGTAGCTGAAGTTGGGGCAGTCTGCGGGGGTGTGGCGCTTTGTGAAAAGTATGGCGTGGCTTTTGCCCGGATTTACGGACATCCGCCAACGCCGGCACCACTGTTGTGTTATGCGGAGATGTCTTTGAATGGGGTTGAAGGCTCTGAGGATGTGTTTGTCCTTGCAGAACAGAAACACGTCGTCAGCGTATTGTGCCATTTCGACTTGTGGTTGCGTGGGGAAATCTGCCATAAAGACATTGAAGAGGGTGGGGGATAGCACAGAGCCTTCGGAGACTCCGCCTCTCATTGGCTCTCGGCACTCAGTCGAATTCCTACGCATTTAAGCGACCGAGCGGTGTTTGCCTTTTTTGCCGCTTGGAGCTCTCAAAGCTGACCCCTAAAGTATCCCCTTGTAGCCGTCAGTGGCCTAGCCGACATTTAGTTTTGTGATGACAGTTGAACAAATTTTATGGTCTCAATTAGTATTGAAAGTGAATTTTACATGAAGTGCTGTTGACAATCTAAAGCAAGCGAACAAGAAAACTGGGCATAAATAAGAGAATATAAGTAATCATAAGCATGAGCACAACATTTCATTGTTTATTATTATTACTTTTACTGTTGTGCCGTAAATGATGGCAGTTCATTATCTTAGAAGGTAGATTTTCCATGATAGCTTTATAGTACAACAATTTACAATAGACAGCACTATATTTCAAAGCTCTCCGTTTTACAAAGTCCAGGTCTCCGAACCATACATAGCAGTGCTCCAAATGTAAGAATTACGTATTATATTATATTATTTTTATTATTATTTTATCATCATTATAACAGCAGTAGTAACAATCATTACAACAAACAACATAGCAGCAATTATGAGCTCAATACTTTATATTTCAGATGGTGTATTGTTGGGTACCCCTCTGTAAATGTAAGAAAGTAAAATCAAAAGGGATAAGTTTCCATGAATTTCCAGTAGAAGAAGAACTACGTAAACAATGGCTAACAGCTATATCGCGCTCTAATTTCGTGGTAAATGATAAATGTAATTCAACAGTCGTGTGCAGTTTGCATTTTACTGAGGATGACTGCGCTGCAATTTACATTGAGGAAGACATAATTTCCAAATTAAAGAGATTGGAAAGGGAGAATAACACCTTGAGATGTAAATTATAGGGAGCAAATAAAAGGCGCAAAGAATTTGTAAACAAGCAGCAAGCAAATGAAGAAAGATTACTTTATTATGAAACCAATAATTTTCATAAATCAATTCAATTATTGATAAAAGACACCATTGTACACTGCAACACAGCTTCCAGACACAATAATCCTAATATTGGGCGAATTGAATAACATTAAAGGTAATGTGAATTTCCGTCTTATAAGACGTATTAACGTATATTGTTAAACTGCTTTTAACTGTCTACTTACTTAGTTGTTTTTGTTCTTTTCTTACTAGACAGCCTCATTTCATGCAACAGTCCACTTATCACTGGCATATATAGGAGGTTTTATACGAGGGCTATCCAGAAAGTAGATTACGTTTTGGAATAAAAAGTAAACAAAGTACAGGAAACAAATTTTATTATATACAGATGAAAGCCACACTCAAATACTACTTTTCGACATAGTCACCATTCAAATTAAGGCATTTATCGTAGCGATGTACGAGCTTGGAAATTCCTTCGTCGAAAAATTCGGCGCCTGCGCCTTCAACCACTTCGTTACCTCTTCTTGCAGCTGTGCGTCGTCATCAAAACGCTGCATAGCCAGCCACTTCTTCATTGCTGGGAATAGGTGGAAGTCGCTCGGTGCCAGGTCGGGACTGTACGGCGGATGAGGAAACAACTCCCACTTAAAAGATTCAAGAACTTCACGAGTGACATTTGCCGTGTGGGGCCGGGAGTTGTCGTGAATCAACAAGATCTTAGAGCTCAACATTCCTCTGCGCTTGTTTTGAATGGCTCTTCTGAGTTTTTGGAGAGTTTGGCAATACCTTTGAGAGTTTATTGTAGTGCCTCTTTCCAGGAAGTCCACCAAAATCACACCTTTTCTGTCCCAAAAAACAGTCGCCATCATTTTCCTTGCCGACATTGTTTGCATGCATTTCTTGGGTTTTTGGGGAGAACTTGTGTGCCCCCACTGCATTGATTGCAATTTCGTTTCACAGTTCACGTGTTTCACCCATGTTTCGTCACCAGTAACGATGCGATCGAGTAAAGAGTCACCATCCTTATGGTAAACGTCCAAAAAGTTCAACGCTGCAGCCATTCGCTGATTTTTGTGGTCCTCTGTCAAGATTTTTGGAATCCATCTTGCACAAAACTTGTGGTAACCAAGCTTTTCGCTGATGATTTCGTGCAACAAACTTCGCGAAATTTGTGGAAAACTCAAAGAAAGTTCCGTTATTGTGAACCTTCGATTTTCACGGACTTTAGCATCGACTTTTTCGACAAGTTCGGCAGCCACTATGCTGGGTCTCCCACTTCGATCTTCGTCGTGAACATTTGTTCGGCCATTTTTAAATCTGATGACCCACTGACGCACTCCACCTTCAGTGATAATGTTGTCCCCATACACTTCACAAAGCTGCCGATAGATTTCTATCGGTTTACAGTTTTTTGCAGTCAGAAACCTTATTACTGCACGCACCTCGCAGCTCGCGGGATTTTCAATTAACGCAGACATTTCAAACCGTCACGGTATCTGAACGGAGCACAGCACGAACCTCTCACTAGCACGGCTAGATGCCGACTGAGCTGCGCAACGCTCTGACCCCAAGATGGCCGCGCTAGCCCCGCCCTAGCGGAAACAGACGAAAACGTAATCTACTTTCTGGATAGCCCTCGTAGTTCAAAAAATAGCGGCCGAATCCTCTTGTGCCATCTGTCTTACTAAAGTGTCTACCGCCTTGTACAGAATCCCTTGTAAATCTAATATTCAAAAGGGGCGAAAACTCCACGTTCTGTCACCCATCTCCAGAGTTTGTTTCTCTTTTGGCAGTTATAGAGAAATGTATAACAACTGCTGTACCTAAGCTACCTAAACTATGTGTGAGAAAAAGCCTAGAGGAAGACATAATGCCAGCAATGCAACATTGTTCTTATCTCGTGTGTGCAGAGAACTGAAAGCATTCAGAACTCCTAAGTGAACTGATATGCAAACATTATATTCCTGTGATATTAAGGTGCATTGCTTCTGCGACAACGGAAGTGTTTGAAAAACGTAAATTCCTAAACTGTAAACCATTGCTTCGGAAAGTTCTGTGTTTGTAATGTCAACACATTGCAGCTGTAAGCGGGAACAGAGTTGCAGAGGGGTCATCAGCCAGCGCCATACGGTGGGTAGTGGAGTAATCTGTAACTTTTAGTCATAACACTCAAGCTGGCGAGTGCCGAGGCTTAAAATGATGTGAGTGGGCTAGGATTAAACTAACTAGATTTTGTATTTGTGGGGACATTTGGAATCTCTTGTTTATGCTACCCCAGTTGCACATGTACAGATTCTTCGTGCCCGTACGACCATTTCAATGAGCCATAACTTTTGAACCAATAATAGGATACACGTGTAACTTTGAGCGAATATATTACACAATTGGGGGATTACATTACATTATTTACATCTCAGAGAAAATAAGGAAGTGTCCTCCACCGGCATCTACGGATCGTTGGTCCCATTTTCTTTGATACGACTGTAGACACTGAAGTTTATATGATATCTTCAGTACACTTGTGGAGCAGCTGGATGATATCGAATTGAGAGAAGTTTGTTTCCAACAAAATGGAGTAACGTGCCATACATCTAATGACACCGTGGAACTTGTAACCAATTTCTTTGATAATCGAATAATCTCAAAAGGTCTGTGCCCCCCCCCCCCCAGATCCCCTGACCTAACCTCACCGGATTTTTTCTTATGGGGATAACTAAAATATAGTGTTACAAGAATAGGCCATGGACAATTGTTGTTCTCAAGGAATCCATTCGAACCGAAATACAGATGTATTATTTTATCTTGACAGGAATCCTGGGCGGTAGGGATGAGTAGCAACTGTGGTGGGGATAGTGCACCTATCGCCACAATGCGTCACACGCGTAAGATTACGAGGGGAGGGCGGTGCATAAGCTGTCTAAAAACAACTTTCATTCTCGAAGCCAGTTTTACAGCTCTTATAAACTAAGTTGTAATTCTTACTATGGTAGTAATCTCCACGCTTTTGTTGGATCTTAAATAATACATAGGCATTTGGAACAAAACCCTGTTCTCCTCTAGCAGGCATGATAAACAACTGTCGGCCTTTCAATATCGCTGCAGAGTCCCTGTAACGTATTTCACTCCAGACATATGGTCCAGCATGTGCTGTATTTATATAAATTTCATCCATATAAACTATATAAACTTCACTTCGATATCTCCTAATATTTCGTAAATACTTAAGCCTTTTTGCACGTATGGTGCGATGTTCGATTAAAATTTGTCTGTCACGCTTAGTGTTTTTTTTTTCCTTCAAATAATCCTAGCTTCAAAAGAACTCTTCTTAATGTTCAGACTCTGTCTTGGAAGTCAGTAGAATTTTTAGCTTCATAAGCATTTTCTTCAAAGTTGGTCTTTGTTCTTCTGTGCTTTAAAAATTATTCATAGTTCGCCTAATTACTTCTGAATTAAATCATCCAAATTAGATTTTGTGCGTGTTCTTAATCTTTGTTTACTGGGCATAGAGAAGGACGTTGTTGCACTAGCACCAATGGCTTTTCTTTCCTTAATAACTCACCTAAACTGCTTTAAGACACAATTGTTGCCTCAGATACCCTTCCCTGGATTTTTATAGCTGACCCAGACCATTATTTTTATTATATTGGTTATTACTTCTCGAGTTTTTAAATGTAGCACTTTATTTCCTAATGTGCTGCTAGGAGGCGTCATTTATAAATGCCCTCTTGGAACTAAGACAAGCACATTTTGAAACAAGCTGTAGTGTTACCGAGTAGCTCTGCACGTGTTTAGTCGCTCGCAACTGGTGCGCAACTGACCTGCCCTCCCCTCCAGTTGCAACAGTTCTGAGGTGGACTCGTCCAGATACCACTCTGCATCGCTCTGCACTTTTCAAGATAAAAAATACATCTGTAAGTAACATCGGCGAGGATACTTTCCGTAAAACTTCATAGAATATGGTGAGACGAGTACAAACATGTATAGATGCTGGTGGAGGACACTTCCAACATTTTCTCTGGGATGTAGACAGTGTAATGAATCCATGCGAGATGGGCAGACTGATGGGTACGTTGGAGCTAAGGAGGCTATTTCGAACATGCGCTGTGATTCCTGTCTTAGCCGCGGTTCTGTACTTAACTCTTATTGTATCGGGTTCACTTGCGCAAAAAATACTCTAGAAAGGAAATAAACAATTTCTGAACCAATCTTTTTATCCTTTATGTTCAATTAATGTTTTCTAAACCTTTATCAAAACTTTTTTGTTACACTCTATGTGAATATATTACAGACTTGTGCAAATTATTGGACTCAATGGTGAAATGTTTAACATATACCGTTTATTTTCTATTTATTTAACATAAATAATATTACAAAATACTTCTTTCAACTCTTAGTATTTTGTATGCATTCCTTTAGCCTTTATTACCATTTTGATGCGTTTAGGCATGCTCTCTACAAGGGTGGAGCACTTCATCTCTGTGCCAAATGCTTATCAGGCCCCCAATAAGCTGAACTTTTGTTGTTATTTTCAACTTTTTCAGTCTCTGTTTAACAGTACCCCACAGATTCTCTATTGGATTTAAATCAGGGTTATTCCCCGGCCATGGTAGTACTTTTACATTGTTTTCTTTCAGGAATGGGTTACAGATTTTGCTCTATGGCAGGGAGCACTGTCACGCATGAACACAAAATCACCATTTGGAAACCATTCTTTACTTTGCGGAAATAGTCTTGTTTCTAATACACTTTTATACTGTTTCTGCTCCATAGATCCCACAACTATGTATAATATTCCAGGTAAATGGACAGACATACAGCTCCAGACCATTTTTGATGTTGGGTGCTTTATTCTTTGATCGACACACTGAGGGGAAAATGCTTCTTTATCTGTCCTTCTCACATATTGGCTGCTCTCTTCACATACTTCAAACATGGATTCATCTGAGAAAATTACCAGAAACAATAAAAACCTCTATTAATATTAAACAGTTTTAAAGTTGCTCAAAGATAGTATAACAAAACCAGCAATGAGAGAAACAAAGTTTCGGCTGTTTATTTCATTTTCATAGAATTTACATGTACATATTTTAATGTTATGCTATATCCAATTTTCATACTATTTACCTTTCTCCAAAATTCCACTGGATGTTTCTGCATCTCTTTGGCCCATTGCCATTGCAGGTGTCAGTTTAGCCTTTTTACGAGGCCTGCTGGTAAACCTGCTTCTCATAATCTTTTGCGAACTACTGAGGCTGATATTTCTGTACCGTACTGCTTTAGTTGATTACTGAGGTCAATGCTGGTTGCTCTTCTATTTTGTTTTATGACCTGCACAAGTTTTCTTTGCATCCTTAATGATAGTTTTCTTTTCCTCCCGCATTTTCCATCCCTTTGTGAGATCAACATCTCACCGAATGTTAAAGCTTGATTAATGCGACTAACAGATTTTTGTGAAATACACAATTTCTTAGCTATTTCACGTTGTGAATAAAGAGTTTCCTTCAAAAGACTCTCAGTTACAGCTACTTTCCTTGGGGATAAGTCAGCAGTTTTACCCATAACCTCACTTTTGAATCAATGTGAATGCTAAGGATAAGATACACGATGTTACCTGGCTTGAGATCAATTAATAATAAATACTGAGGATATATTAGCCATAAAACACAATAAAGGCAAATATTAACAATCTTCAGTTACTACCTTCACCAAATGAAAGCAATATCACCAAACAGTTGGATAAACAGACATGAAGATAACTACTCTTAATTCAGAGCTACTAGCATATTACTATAAGTAAAAGAAAAATCCCCTAGCTATTATTAAGAGAGAAATTTCATTGAATATGCTTCATATTATAGCAATGAAAAGAATTACGACAAATTGAAATAGGTTACGGCGGTAAATTATTGTGAATGTTAAACTGAAGCAAAGTAAAAAGAAGGGGAAAAACACATTAATGAGTCTAATAATTTGCACACTTTTGTATGTATAACATTTCTCGTATTCAAACAGAATGTATCGATTCGCCGTACATGTGCGATAGGCCCACGTCGGCAGTTCGATATTCTTTCATGCTAAATCATGTTTACGCTGAGGGTTTTGTCGGAATGAGAAGACTTAAAGCAACACCAGACACTGCAGAAGTCTCCATTACCGACCCAATAATCAACACTTCCATACGACAAATACCATCCAAGTGAATGGAACTGCGTAAAAACCTTCTACAAGAAGTAGCGGTCAAGTCCTTACTTTCGACTATACAAAAATCTGACGCTTTCCACTCACATCACTCTTCAGGCAAAAACAATGTTCCGTCTACTTCCTGAGATAAACTTTCAATTCATATTTACATATTTCATTGTACGATACAGTATAGATGCGTGTCGCTTTCAAATTCTATCATCTTTGTAAGATCATAAGAATAACGACTTCCCAGATGTCCATTTGAAAATGCAAACAATAACAAAAATTATATGGGAATTGGTTAATGCCACAAAAATGTTTATTTAAAATACATTTTAACAAGATCTACGAGGGTGGGACAAAAAGTAATGCCTCCTATTTTTTTCCCCCTTAAATAAGTAAGTTATGTGAAAACTTTGAATTTGGCGCAATTCCTCAAACCTTCTTCTCCAATTCCCTGCAATAGTAACTTCCTAAGTCAACAGGTAGCAGCACTGCATCCTCTTGCAGAATGGCTGACATCGACATTTGTATTAGACAGCGTTCTGTGATTGAATTTTTGACTGCGGAAGGTGAAACGCTAATTCGCATTCACGAAAGGCTAAAAAATGTGTATGGTGATGCAACGGTGGATGTCAGCACTGTTAGACGATGGGTTCGTCGCTGTAACGAAGCTGAAGGGCAAACACCATTGACAGATGAAAAGCGAAGCGGCAGTGACTCCATGCAACATTCAGCGAGTCGATGACATCATTCGTGGTGATCGCCGGGTAACAACAGGTGAATTGTGTCGCATTAACTCCCTCAGTAAAGGCAGTGTGATGACGATTATTCAACAACTGGGTTACTCAAAAGTTTGTTCACGATGGGTACCAAGAATGTTAACCACCCAAAACAAAGAAACAAGGAAAACAATAGCCTCCGAACACTTGCAGCGCTTCAATTTGGAGGTAGAGGAGTTACTGGAAAAAATTGTTACCGGAGACAAAACGTAGGTTCATTTTTTTGAACATGAAACAAAGAGGCAGTCAATGGAATGGCATCACACAACGTCACCGAAGAAAAAAAAATCAAAATTCAGCTGTCGGCAGGGAAAGTTATGGCGACAGTGTTTTGGGATGCAGAGGGTGTACTTATGATTGATTTTTTGGAGCAGGGATGTACAATAAATTCCGTGCAATACGTTAGAACTTTCAAAAATCTGAAAGCACGTCTTCACCGAGTTCGCCCAACAAAATCTATGGCGGATGTTCTTCTTTTGCATGACAATGCAAGACCACACACCAGCCGTTACACCACTGCAGAAATTGAGAAATTGGGATGGCAAGACTTACCTCACTGACCTGGCACAATCAGACCTCCATCTGTTCGGGCCACTAAAGGAAGCTCATCGTGGGATTCATTTTGAAGATGAGGAGGCTGTGAAAACGTCCGTGCTTAGTCAATGGCTTAGGAAGCAAGACCGTGTGTTTTACCACACTGGAATACATGCCCTAGTTAAAAGGTGGACCAAAACTGTGGAAAAGGACGGAGATTATATTGAATAAGGACAAATTAATCGTCAATGTTGTAGTTTTTAAGCTATGTAAATTGGATTCAATTTTCTTGGCAGTTAAAAGAGAAAAAAATATGAGGAATTACTTTTTGACCCACCCTCGTGCATTCCTGTGTAGTAATATTTTGTCTATCTCTTGCGGTTTACCAGTTATACAAAGGTCATTCAGAATAAAGATGAATTCTGAAGCCGTCCCCAGAAAATACAATATATACATTTTATTGGTCATGAAAGTGTCTTAAACATATGGCACTTTGATCAAATTTTAAATCTTTTTCAAAAAATTAAGATGTTCAAAAATTCAGAATATAAAGAGTAATTGGGATGGAGGGGATTCTTTTATTTATTTTATTATTTTTTTTCATATTTCATGTGAAAGACACTGAATTTTAATGCCATGTTTGGTATTTAACGAACTTACCGATGATGATGACGATTGGAATTTAGGGGCGCTCAACTCGATGGTCATTAGCGCCCTTTCAAAAACTGTATTTCACTTTACAATTCTTCCTTTCACTTAACTTATCTTTAACTTTCCTTTGACTATGCTGTGGCTTTGCCTTCGCTTTGCTGTAGCTCCACTTTGGCATTGCTTTGGCTTTACATTAGCTTTGCTCTAGTTTTCCTCCAGCTTCGCTTTGACTTTGCTGTGGCTTCATTCTGACTTCACCCTTTCTCTGCTCTAGCTCTGCTCTGGCTATACTCTGGTTCCGTTCTGGCTTCTCTCCCGCTTCACCATAACCTCACTCAGACTTCATTCTAAAATCCCTCTAACTTTGCCCTGGCTTGGCTCTGGCTTTGCTCTGGCTAGGTTCCGGCCGGCCTCCGGTCCCGCTCTGGCTTCGCTCAGGCTTCGCTCTGGCTAGGCCCCAGTCAGCGCTCCGGTCCCGCTCTGGCTTGGCTCTGGCTCCGCTCAAGTTCCGCTCTGGCTACGCTCTGACTCCACTCTGGCTTTGCTCTGGCTAGGCTCCGGTCCCCGCTACGGTGCCGCTCTGGCTTGGCTCTGGCTCCGCTCAAGTTCCGCTCTGGCTACGTACTGGCTCCACTCTGGCTTTGCTCTAGCTAGGTTCCGGTCGGCCTCCGGTCCTGCTCTGGCTTGGCTCTGGCTCCGCTCAAGTTCCGCTCTGGCTCCGCTCAAGTTCCGCTCTGGCTACGTATTGGCTCCACTCTGGCTTAGCTCTGGCTAGGCTCCGGTCCCCGCTACGGTGCCGCTCTGGCTTGGCTCTGGCTCCGCTCAAGTTCCGCTCTGGCTCCGCTCAAGTTCCGCTCTGGCTACGCTCTGACTCCACTCTGGCTTTGCTCTGGCTAGGCTCCGGTCCCCGCTACGGTGCCGCTCTGGCTTGGCTCTGGCTCCGCTCAAGTTCCGCTCTGGCTACGCTCTGACTCCACTCTGGCTTTGCTCTGGCTAGGCTCCGGTCACCACTACGGTCCCGCTCTGGCTTGGCTCTGGCTCCGCTCAAGTTCCGCTCTGGCTACGCTCTGACTCCACTCTGGCTTTGCTCTGGCTAGGCTCCGGTCCCCGCTACGGTGCCGCTCTGGCTTGGCTCTGGCTCCGCTCAAGTTCCGCTCTGGCTACGCTCTGACTCCACTCTGGCTTTGCTCTGGCTAGGCCCCAGTCAGCGCTCCGGTTCCGCTCTGGCTTGGCTCTGGCTCCGCTCAAGTTCCGCTCTGGCTACGCTCTGACTCCACTCTGGCTTTGCTCTGGCTAGGCTCCGGTCCCCGCTACGGTGCCGCTCTGGCTTGGCTCTGGCTCCGCTCAAGTTCCGCTCTGGCTACGTACTGGCTCCACTCTGGCTTTGCTCTACCTAGGTTCCGGTCGGCCTCCGGTCCTGCTCTGGCTTGGCTCTGGCTCCGCTCAAGTTCCGCTCTGGCTCCGCTCAAGTTCCGCTCTGGCTACGTATTGGCTCCACTCTGGCTTTGCTCTGGCTAGGCTCCGGTCCCCGCTACGGTGCCGCTCTGGCTTGGCTCTGGCTCCGCTCAAGTTCCGCTCTGGCTCCGCTCAAGTTCCGCTCTGGCTACGCTCTGACTCCACTCTGGCTTTGCTCTGGCTAGGCTCCGGTCCCCGCTACGGTGCCGCTCTGGCTTGGCTCTGGCTCCGCTCAAGTTCCGCTCTGGCTACGCTCTGACTCCACTCTGGCTTTGCTCTAGCTAGGTTCCGGTCGGCCTCCGGTCCCGCTCTGGCTTCGCTCAGGCTTCGCTCTGGCTAGGCCCCAGTCAGCCCTCCGGTCCCGCTCTGGCTTGGCTCTGGCTCCGCTCAAGTTCCGCTCTGGCTCCGCTCAAGTTCCGCTCTGGCTACGTACTGGCTCCACTCTGGCTTTGCTCTGGCTAGGCTCCGGCCGGCCTCCGGTCCCGCTCTGGCTAGGCCCCAGTCAGCCCTCCGGTCCCGCTCTGGCTTGGCTCTGGCTCCGCTCAAGTTCCGCTCTGGCTACGTACTGGCTCCACTCTGGCTTTGCTCTGGCTAGGCTCCGGTCCCCGCTACGGTCCAGAATTGGTTTGGCTCTGGTTTCGCTCTGGCTTTGCTCTGGCTAGGCCCCAGTCAGCGCTCCGGTCCCGCTCTGGCTTGGCTCTGGCTCTGCTCAAGTTCCGCTCTGGCTACGCTCTGACTCCACTCTGGCTTTGCTCTGGCTAGGCTCCGGTCCCCGCTACGGTCCCGCTCTGGCTTGGCTCTGGCTCCGCTCAAGTTCCGCTCTGGTTACGTACTGGCTCCACTCTGGCTTTGCTCTAGCTAGGCCCCGGTCACCACTACGGTCCCGCTCTGGCTTGGCTCTGGCTCTGCTCAAGTTCCGCTCTGGCTACGCTCTGGCTCCACTCTGGCTTTGCTCTGGCTAGGCTCCGGTCACCACTACGGTCCCGCTCTGGCTTGGCTCTGGCTCCGCTCAAGTTCCGCTCTGGCTACGCTCTGGCTCCACTCTGGCTTTGCTCTGGCTAGGCTCCGGTCACCACTACGGTCCCGCTCTGGCTTGGCTCTGGCTCTGCTCAAGTTCCGCTCTGGCTACGCTCTGGCTCCACTCTGGCTTTGCTCTGGCTAGGCTCCGGTCACCACTACGGTCCCGCTCTGGCTTGGCTCTGGCTCTGCTCAAGTTCCGCTCTGGCTACGCTCTGGCTCCACTCTGGCTTTGCTCTGGCTCCACTCTGGCTTTGCTCTGGCTAGGCTCCGGTCACCACTACGGTCCCGCTCTGGCTTGGCTCTGGCTCCGCTCAAGTTCCGCTCTGGCTACGCTCTGGCTCCTCTCTGGCTTTGCTCTGGCTAGGCTCCGGTCACCACTACGGTCCCGCTCTGGCTTGGCTCTGGCTCTGCTCAAGTTCCGCTCTGGCTACGCTCTGGCTCCACTCTGGCTTTGCTCTGGCTAGGCCCCGGTCACCACTACGGTCCCGCTCTGGCTTGGCTCTGGCTCCGCTCAAGTTCCACTCTGGCTACGTACTGGCTCCACTCTGGCTTTGCTCTGGCTAGGCTCCGGTCCCCGCTACGGTCCAGAATTGGTTTGGCTCTGGTTTCGCTCTGGCTTCAATTGTAACGTTCCTTAACTATACTCTTGCTTGGATCTGTCTTCGTTTTGGCTTGGCTCTTGCTAGTTCTGGTCCCGCTCCAGCCTCACACTAACTTCGCTCTGCACCTTAACTTTGGCTTGGTTCTGTCTTGGCTCCAGCTGCGCTCTGGCTTTGCTCTGACCTCATACTTACTTCATTCTGTACTTTAACACTGGCTTCGCTCTGCCTTCGCTCTGACTTTGCTTTGGCTTTACTCTGAATTTAGTTTAATGTACCCTTTCTTAACTTAGATTAGGGTCAAACATGGATGTGGGCCTTGTTTGGGCGTTTGGCATTAGCTCTCTCACCACTCAGAGGCACCCAATCGAGAGATTTGCTCGGGATCCCGGGATCGCCAATTCCCGTACCTACCGCAGTAGGTCCCTGGGGGAACGAACTTACCATGTATTATGTTGATGGAAGATGGAGAGGTGCGCAAGCAGACACATGCACAAACACGTTTTTTTAAAGTCTTTTTTTCTTTTGCTATGGATTCATGGAGATTTCTAAGTTGATTACACTTTCTGTAAGTAGTACACTTACAGTAGTAGTAGTAGTAGTAGTAGTAGTAGCAGTAGGAGTAGTAGTAGTGGTGGTGGTGGTGGTGGTGGTGGTGGTGGTGGTGGTGGTGGTGGTGGTGGTGGTGGTGGTGGTGGTGGTGTTGGTGGTGGTGTTGGTGGTGGTGGTGGTGGTGGTGTTGGTGGTGGTGGTGGTGGTGGTGTTGGTGGTGGTGTTGGTGGTGGTGGTGGTGTTGGTGGTGGTGGTGGTGGTGGTGGTGGTGGTGGTGGTGGTGGTGGTGGTGTTGGTGGTGGTGGTGGTGGTGGTGGTGGTGTTGGTGGTGGTGTTGGTGGTGGTGGTGGTGGTGGTGGTGGTGGTGGTGGTGGTGGTGGTGGTGGTGGTGGTGGTGGTGGTGGTGGTGGTGGTGGTGGTGGTGGTGGTGGTGGTGGTGGTGGTGGTGGTGGTGGTGGTGGTGGTGGTGGTGGTGGTGGTGGTGGTGGTAAGTCTTTTTTTTGGAAAACCTCAAAACACTTGCAGTAAAACGAAATTATAAGTTTGGGATGCAATAGAGTACTATTAGGTAAGTAAAGAGCATTCTATAAATGGAGCTCGGTTGCCCTCAGAACACTTCTCTGTTGTACCCTGGATTACTATTACGACTTACTATTGTAAGTACTTGAGTCCCAGGCTTCATCATTTAACTCTTATGAGTTTAGTCGTCACAAACGGTGTATCTCGAATACGAGAGCCCCTAGTGGTTTACCGGGGAAATATGAGTCAATTGGAGAATTTAATGCCATGATGGCAAGTTGGCCATGGTAGCTCAATGGGTAAGAGCAACTGGACGGAAACCAGGAGATCCGTGGATCAAATCCCGGCCATGGCATTGAATTTTTTAGTTTGACTCTATACATCCAAAAGGTATTGGTATTCTTATGTGAATAATCTAGAACTGTACATTAAGACAGAACGCCACCGCACGTGCTACACATACTTGAAATGTGAAGACCGGCTTCTCAAAAACTGCAGGAACAGCATAAATGGAAGTGATGTCATGATTGTTAGATTTCCGGCTCGGATTTGCGAGCTTCTGTGCACTATAGTCTGCAATGACGTAATATATAAAAGCCAACGAATCACCTTAAACCCATCATTAGCTCAAAATTCTCCTCTAATTAACATATCCTCTCTTTCATTCCGCAACTTGTGATACTTGATAAAAAAGAAACCACTATCTACTCACCGTCTATTATTATAAATCCATCAAAATGCCAGTAAGGGACAGAGTCACGGAAAGACACAAATCGAAGGCTCCTTGTCCTCGGAGAGGAATGACTTCAACGAGACATCTAAGTCTGAACGATGTACATGTTCCAAACATAAAACGATCAGGTATGGGAAAGAAAAAATATGACTGTCAAATGTTTTCTCTGAAGCGCATGCGTGCGGCTGAGACAAAAGTTAATACGTCTGTCAACTGTCTCTCTCAAACACCAAATTGCACAGATAATAAGATGTTTTAGATATTGTCTTGTGAGATAAACCCGTACTAGTTGTAATGAGCTTACACGAGCGTCATTAATGAGTTATTTGCATATAAATGCGGTCAGCTTTCCACACATTTCACTCAGGCAGTGAAATTTTACATAGCGTTACATTTTAATTACTAAACAGAGAATATGGCAAGGTGCTTTATAAAGAAACTCAGTTAATGCGCGCAAATGAAACCTATTTTACACTGGATTAAACCTCTTCACTACAAATGAGGTCGTTACACAAGGTGAAGTGATTCCAATTATTTGTACTTTCTCTGTCACCTGCACACTAAGTACCTTAATACCGAGATGTCACTACAAATGCATGTTTTAAGGTCCTCAGGGTACAAGAAAGCATTTTTAGGAAAAGGTGCGTGAGCAGTGCGACGAAAAATGTGTTGTATTCAAGTTCAATGTCTTCCAAGAACAAAACAAGAAGAGTTTAAAGACATTCCTCTTCCAAACTACCATTTACCTGGAAATTTTGATTTTCTCAAAACTGCTTTTAGCAATTTTAATTAAAATACCAAATGTTCACTATACTTTCACAACAAATCAAATGTTTATTTTGAATTTTCTGGGCATGAAGTCATCTTCATTCTGAAAGAAAGAGCTTTGTATACTGATAAAGTGTAAGAGATGTCCAAGAGGTGTTTTACAGACATTCTAATTTATTTCATCCACTTTTAAGCACAGTACTTCACATAACATGCTCATTTATCTATTTTCAATAATACTTATTTAGTATTAACGTTCTCGGTTATACATTAAACTCTTACCCAATATTGTTTAGACAGTTAGTTGTCAATATTTATAAAAAAATAAATTACACTAACCAATATGAAATTTACCTTCGCGAAGGTAATATGTGTTTTTAGTCCATTTTCACACGAAAATGATGTCTCAAATGGCACACCACATCACAATTTTTAGATATTTTAGATATGCAGAATCGAAAACAAGTTTGCTAGTAAAACGCTTGTCATAGGCTAACCAACCCTACGCAAGTACTTACAGATTGTTTACTTCAAGAGATCCTGACCTTTAACCAGAATATTCTGAAAGTGAAAGACATTTTTTAGAGCAAGTAGACTTGAATGATATGGCACGTGGCTTGAATTTTTCAAATAAGAATTGAACTTCTAAGTTCCAGATTGCAACAATGGAAATTACTTCCACCTGATACAAACATTACAGAGTCTCGAAATAGACATCAGAAGTTTAGTTAATTGATGGAAATTAATCATTTCTCCACACCAGCCACATATAGGCTAAGATTTTTGATAGAGTCAACATGAAAAATTCAATGTCATGGCCGGGATTTGAACCACGGATCTCCTGGTTTCCATCCAGTCGCTCTAACCCATTGAGCTACCATGGCCCACGTGCCGTCCTGACATTCATGTTGACTTTATCAAAGACCCTAGCCTACATACGGCTAGTGTGAAGAAATGATTAATTTCCATCAATTAACTAAAATAATAAAAGTTAAATGATGAAGCCTGGGACTCAAGTACTTACGATAGTAAGTCGCCACAAACAGTGTATCTCGGATGTGAGAGCCCCTAGTGGTTTACCGTGCAAATATATGAGTCAAATGGCGAATTTAATGACAGGACGGCACATTGGCCATGGTAGCTCAATGGGTTAGAGCAACTGGAGGGAAACCAGGAAATCCGTGGTTCAAATCCCGGCCATGGCATTGAATTTTTCATGTTGACTCTATCAGAGACATCAGAAATTTGTAAAATATATTTCAATGGAAGAGAATGTATTTCTGTATAGACATCGATGGTTTAAAGAGTGAGCTTGGAATTCAGCAGACTAGATGACTGTCGATTGTTTATAGATTCATCAAAGTTCAGCTTAAAGTCTTAATACTTGATAATGGTAAACATCTGTTGTTGTTTTCCATTCTATACCTTTTAAAGTAGGGCCAGAATTGTATGTGTTATAAAATATGAGGATCATTTTTGGAATATTGTGATGACCGCAAAGTAATTGGTTTACTGCTTGTATTACAGGGAAATTCTCAAAATATTATTATTGTTATTTTGTGTTTATTGGACAGCCGTGAGACGCAAAAAGCATTATGTGGTACAACAGTGAGGCAAGTGGCAGCAATATGTCACGGGGAGGGTAATGTAAAACAAACACATCAGGACATTTTCGTCATGAACAAGAGGTACCAAGGACACAGTAACGATGGTGGATTATTATTGGATTGTTGTGAGGGAAAGCAGACAGGCAATCACATGTTACCAAGCACAGCTACAGATACAGATGTCCCTTAAGTATATGGTTCAAATAGTATTGCATACATGTAAAACAACATTTTGAATTAATCTTAATTCACCATGATGTACAGTATTGTAACATATATCATATCACAACAATAAATGTAAAATATCTCAAACCTCGTAGGCGAGAGCCTAAATGTCTTCATATGTTTTAACAAGACGTGATAGGAAATTTCTGTAGTGATTTTCAAAATCAGCACTTCTTTTTCCCTAAGAATCGCCTACTTTTATAGCGGAGGTATGAAAAATAATTGTTGGGTAGTGTTATACTTTGGAAGAGTATACGATGGTGACTAAAAAAGTAATGCCTCCTATTTTTTTCTCTTTTAATTGCCAATAAAATTGAATCCAATTTACATAGCTTGAAAACTACAACATTGACGATTAATTTGTCACTATTCAATATAATCTCCGTCCTTTTCCACAGTTTTGGTCCACCTTTTAACTAGGGCATGTATTCCAGTGTGGTAAACCACACGGTCTTGCTTCCTAAGCCATTGACGCACGGACGTTTTCACAGCCTCCTCATCTTCAAAATGAATCCCACGATGAGCTTCCTTTAGTGGACCGAACAGATGAAAGTCTGATGGTGCCAGGTCAGTGAGGTAAGACTAGCCATCCCAATTTCTCAATTTCTGCAGTGGTGTACTGGCTGGTGTGTGGTTTTGTATTGTCATGCAAAAGAACTTCTGCCATAGTTTTTGTTGGGTGAACTCGGCAAAGACGTGCTTTCGGCTTTTTCACAGTTCTGACGTATTGGACAGAATTTATTGTGCATCCCTGCTCCAAAAAATCAATCATAAGCACACTCTCTGCATCCCAAAACACTGTCGCCATAACTTTCCCTGCCGACCGCTGAGTTTTGAATTTTTTTTTTTCTTCAGTGACGTTGTGTGATGCCATTCCATTGACTGCCTCTTTGACTCGGGTTCAAAAAAATGAACCCACGTTTCGTCTCCAGTAACAATTTTTTTCCAGAAACTCTTCTTCCTCCAAATTGAAGCGCTGCAAATGTTCGGAGGCTATTGTTTTCCTCGTTTCTTTGTTTTGGGCGGTTAACATTCTTGGTACCCAACGTGAACAAACTTTTGAGTAACCCAGTTGTTGAATAATCGTCATCACACTGCCTTTACTGAGGGAGGTAATGCGACACAATTCACCTGTTGTTACCCGGCGATGTCATCGACTCGCTGAATGTTGCATGGAGTCACTGCCGCTTCGCTTTTCATCTGCCAATGGTGTTTGCCGTTCAGCTTCGTTACAGCGACGAACCCATCGTCTAGCAGTGCTGACATCCACCGTTGCATCACCATACACATTTTTTAGCCTTTCGTGAATGTGAATTGGCGTTTCACCTTCCGCAGTCAAAAATTGAATCACAGAACGCTGTCTAATACTAATGTCGATGTCAGCCATTTTGCAAGAGGATGCAGTGCTGCCAACTGTTGACTTAGGAAGTTACTACTGCAGGGGATTGGAGAAGAAGGTTTGAGGAATTGCGCCAAATTCAAAGTTTTCACATAACTTACTTATTTAAGGAAAAAAATAGAAGGCATTACTTTTTGACCCACCCTCGTAATACACAATTGGGAAATTATATTACATTATTTACATCTCAGAGAAAATGTTGGAAGTGTCCTTTACCAGCATCTATACATGTTTGCACTAGTCATATTCTCTCAAGCTTTACGAAGAGTATCCTCGCCAGTGTTATTTATTTCGGTTCGAATAGATTCCTTGAGAACATTAATAGTCCGTGGCCTATTCTTGTACACTCTGTTTTTAGATACCCCACAATAAAAAAATCCGGTGAGGATTTCGATTATCATAGAAACTGCCTATAAATTCCATGGTGTCATTAGATGTATGGTACGTTGCTCCATCTTGCTGGAAATAACCTCCTCTCACTGCGATATTATCTTCGTAAAACTTCAGAGAATATGGTAAGAGCAGTGCAAACATATATAGATGCTGGTGGAGGACACTTCAAACATTTTCTCTGAGATATAAATAGTGTAATGTAATCTTCCAAAGTACCACGTGTGTCATGTTATTTGGTCAAGTGTTATGGATCATTAAAACGGTTCGGAGTTATATCCATCACACTGTAGGTTGTGAATTAAACTACGTTTGTCGATTTCGTAGCTGTGATGGTCAGTTGTTTCCTTTTACCGTGTTAGTTAGAAATAAAAGCTTACATATCAAGAAGGCTACGTTATTTCAGACATCTGCTTCAGGAATACTTTTCATGGTAGAGTAATTTTCCCTCTATGATGAACATATGCAAACTTCAAACATATGTTCACTACACTTTCGTAAACCAGTTATATGCTATTTCGTACTGCTTGACTCGTTCTATTATTACATCAACAACACGAGGCAGGAATCTATTGCTATGTTGACATTCCTACACGTTATGTCGCTCTGTGAAAACAAAAGAAGTCTGCTGACAAAAGATAGTGTCGTAGGTATATAAAGAACTTGAGAACCAAATTAAGAGTGACAAGTAACAGAATATGGGCGTAGAGGTTAGGATCCTTACAGGTTAAGTGCCGCTCAATTGGGTTTTACTGCAGATAGGAAAATGAGTACAATAGCAAGAGCACAAATTTTATTTTAGGTTGGAAGTTAAGTATGATATGATATATTTATTGTACATATTCCAAAATTTTACAATTTACAACCATTGGCTACATTTATTTGTCTTTCCCTTGTTGCTACCTTGGCTTACATGACACCCTGGTCTTCTCCTCTGTCAGGTAGCTCTTACCCTCCATACCTCATCCAGGTCTTCTGCTCTGTCAGTTAGCTCTTAACCTCCATACCTCCTTGTTGCTACCTTGGCGCTCATGACACCCTGGTCTTCTGTTCTGTCAGGTAGCTCTTAACCTCCATACCTCCTTGTTGCTACCTTGGCTTACACGACACCCTGGTCTTCTGCTCTGTCAGGTAGCTCTTAACCCCCATACCTCCTTGTTGCTACCTTGGCTTACATGACACCCTGGTCTCCTGTTCTGACAGGTAGTTCTAAACCTCCATACCTCCTTGTTGCTACCTTCGGTTACATGACACCCTGGCCTTCTGTTCTGCCAGGTAGCTCTTAACCTCCATACATCTTTGTTGCTACACTGGGTTACATGAAACCTGGTCATCTGTCCTGGCAGGTAGCTCTTAACCTCCATACCTCCTTGTTGCTACCTTGGCGCTCATGACACCCTGGTCTTCTGTTCTGTCAGGTAGCTCTTCACTTCCATACCTCCTTTTTGCCACCTTGGCTTGCATGACACCCTGGTCTTCTGCTCAGCCAGGTAGTTCTTAACCTCCATACCTCCTTGTTGCTACCTTGGCGCTCATGACGTCCTGGTCTTCTGTTCTGTCAGGTAGCTCTTAACCTCCTTACCTCCTTGTTGCTACCTTGGCTTACATGCCACCCTGGTCCTCTGCTCCGTCAGCTATCTCTTAACCCCCATACCTCCTTATTGCTACCTTGGCTTACATGACACCCTGGTCTTCTGCTCTGTCAGCTAGCTCTTAACCCCCATACCTCCTTGTTGCTACCTTGGCTTACATGACACCCCGGTCTTTTGCTCTGTCAGCTAGCTCTTAACCCCCATACCTCCTTGTTGTTACCTTGGCTTACATGATACCCTGTTCTGCGGCTCTACCAGGTAGCTCTTAACGCCCATAACTCCTTGTTGCTACCTTGGTTTGCATGAAACCCTGCTCATCTGCTCTACCAGGTAGCTCTTAACCCCCATACCTCCTTGTTGCTACCTTGATTTGCATGACACCCTGGCCTTTTGCTCCGCCAAGTAGCTCTTAATCCCATACCTCCTTGTTGCTACCTTGGCTTACATGACACCCTGGTCTTCTGCTCTGTAAGGTAGCTCATAACCTCCATATCTCCTTGTTGCTACCTTGGTTTGCATGACACCCTGGTCTTTTGCTCTGTCAGCTAGCTCTTAACCCCCATACCTCCTTGTTTCTACCTTAGCTTACATGACACCCTGGTCTTCTGCTCTGCCAGGTAGCTCTTAACCTCCATAACTTCTTGTTGCTACCTTGGTTTGCATGACACCCTGGTCTTCTGCACTGTCAGGTAGCTCTTAACCTCCATACCTCCTTGTTGCTACCTTGGCTTACATGACACTCTCGTCTTCTGCACTGTCAGGCAGCTCTTAGCTTCCATAACTTCTTGTTGCTACCTTGGTTTGCATGACACCCTGGTCTTCTGCTCTGCCAGGTAGCTCTTAATCTCCATACCTCCTTGTTGCTACCTTGGCTTACATGACACCCTGGACTTCTGCTCTGTCAGGTAGCTCATAACCTCCATACCTCCTTGTTGCTACCTTGGCTTACATGACACCCTGGTCTTCTGTACTGTCAGGTAGCTCATAACCTCCATACCTCCTTGTTGCTACCTTGGTTTGCATGACACCCTGGTCTTTTGCACTGTCAGGTAGCTCTTAACCTCCATACCTCCTTGTTGCTACCTTGGCCTACATGGCACCCTGGTCTTCTGCTCTGCCAGGTAGCTCTTAACCTCCATACCTCCTTCCTGCTACCTTGGCTTACATGACACCCTGGTCTTCTACTCTGGCAGGTAGCTCTTAACCTCCATTCCTCCTTGTTGCTACTTTGGCTTACATGACACCCTGGTCTTCTGCTCTGCCAGGTAGCTCTTAACCTCCACACCTCCTTGCTGCATCCTGGGCTTACATGACACCCTCGTCTTCTGCTCTGTCAGGTAGCTCTTAATCTCCATACCTCCTTGTTGCTACCTTGGCTTACATGACACCCTGGACTTCTGCTCTGTCAGGTAGCTCATAACCTCCATACCTCCTTGTTGCTACCTTGGCTTACATGACACCCTGGTCTTCTGTACTGTCAGGTAGCTCATAACCTCCATACCTCCTTGTTGCTACCTTGGTTTGCATGACACCCTGGTCTTTTGCACTGTCAGGTAGCTCTTAACCTCCATACCTCCTTGTTGCTACCTTGGCCTACATGGCACCCTGGTCTTCTGCTCTGCCAGGTAGCTCTTAACCTCCATACCTCCTTGCTGCTACCTTGGCTTACATGACACCCTGGTCTTCTACTCTGGCAGGTAGCTCTTAACCTCCATTCCTCCTTGTTGCTACTTTGGCTTACATGACACCCTGGTCTTCTGCTCTGCCAGGTAGCTCTTAACCTCCACACCTCCTTGCTGCATCCTGGGCTTACATGACACCCTCGTCTTCTGCTCTGTCAGGTAGCTCTTAACCTCCATAACTTCTTGTTGCTACCTTGGTTTGCATGACACCCTGGTCTTCTGCACTGTCAGGTAGCCCTTAACTTCCATACCTCCTTGTTGCTACCTTGGCTTACATAACACCCTGGTCTTCTGCTCTGCCAGGTAGCTCTTAACCTCCATAACTTCTTGTTGCTACCTTGGTTTGCATGACACCCTGGTCTTCTGCACTGTCAGGTAGCTCTTAACCTCCATACCTCCTATTTGCTACCTTGGCTTACATGACACCCTCGTCTTCTGCACTGTCCGGTAGCTCTTAACCTCCATAACTTCTTGTTGCTACCTTGGTTTGCATGACACCCTGGTCTTCTGCTCTGCCAGGTAGCTCTTAATCTCCATACCTCCTTGTTGCTACCTTGGCTTACACTACACCCTTGTCTTCTGCTATGTCAGGTAGCTCATAACCTCCATACCTCCTTGTTGCTACCTTGGCTTACATGACACCCTGGTCTTCTGCTCTGTCAGGTAGCTCTTAACCTCCATACCGCCTTGTTGCTACCTTGGCCTACATGGCACCCTGGTCTTCTGCTCTGCCAGGTAGCACTAAACCTCCATACCTCCTTGCTGCTACCTTGGCTTACATGACACCCTGGTCTTCTGCTCTGGCAGGTAGCTCTTAACCTCCATACCTCCTTGTTGCTACCTTGGCTTACATGACACCCTGGTCTTATGCTCTGTCAGGTAGCTCATAACCTCAATACCTCCTTCTTGCTACCTTGGTTTGCATGACACCCTGCTCTTTTGTACTGTCAGGTAGCTCTTAACCTCCATACCTCCTTGTTGCTACCTTGGCCTACATGGCACCCTGGTCTTCTGCTCTGACAGGTAGCTCTTAACCTCCATACCTCCTTGCTGCTACCTTGGCTTACATGACACCCTGGTCTTCTGCTCTGGCAGATGGCTCTTAACCTCCATACCTCCTTGTTGCTACCTTGGCTTACATGACACCCTGGTCTTCTGCTCTGCCAGGTAGCTCTTAACTTCCATACCTCCTTGCTGCTACCTGGGCTTACATGACACCCTCGTCTTCTGCTCTGTCAGGTAGCTCTTAACCTCCATAACTTCTTGTTGCTACCTTGGTTTGCATGAGACCCTGGTCTTCTGTACTGTCAGGTAGCTCTTAACCTCCATACCTCCTTGTTGCTACCTTGGCTTACATGACACCCTGGTCTTCTGCTCTGCCAGGTAGCTCTTAACCTCCATAACTTCTTGTTGCTACCTTGGTTTGCATGACACCCTGGTCTTCTGCACTGTCAGGTAGCTCTTAACCTCCATACCTCTTTGTTGCTACCTTGGCTTACATGACACCCTCGTCTTCTGCACTCTCAGGTAGCTCTTATCCTCCATAACTTCTTGTTGCTACCTTGGTTTTCATGACACCCTCGTCTTCTGCTCTGCCAGGTAGCTCTTAATCTCCATACCTCCTTGTTGCTACCTTGGCTTACATGACATCCTGGTCTTCTGCTCTGCCAGGTAGCTCTTAACCTCCATTTCTCCTTGCTGCTACCTGGGCTTACATGACACCCTGGTCTTCTGCTCTGTCAGGTAGCTCATAACCTCCATGCCTCCTTGTTGCTACCTTGGCTTGCATGACATCCTGGTCTTCTACTCTGTAAGGTAGCTCTTAACCTCCGTACCTCCTTATTGCTACCTTGGCGTACATGACACCCTGGTCTACTGCTGTCAGGTAGCTCTTAAACTCCATACCTCCTTGTTGCTACCTTGGCTTACATGACACACTGGTCTTCTGCACTGTTAGGTACCTCTTAAACCCCATGCCTCCTTGTTGCTACCTTAGCTTATATGATATCCTGGTCTTCTGCTATGCCAGGTAGCTCTTAACCTCCATGCCTCCTTAATGCTACCTTAGCTTACATGACACCCTGGTCTTCAGCTCTGCCAGGTAGCTCTTAACCTCCATACCTCCATGTTGATACCTTGGCTTATATGACACTCTGGTCTTCTGCTCTGTTAGGTAGCTCTTAAACTCCATACCTCCATGTTGATACCTTGGCTTATATGACACTCTGGTCTTGTGCTCTGTTAGGTAGCTCTTAAACTCCATACGTCCATATTGAGACCTTGGCTTATATGACACTCTGGTCTTCTGCTCTGTCAGGTAGCTCTTACCCTCCATTCCTCATCCTGGTCTTCTGCTCTGTCAGGGAGCTCTTAGCCTACATACCTCCTTGTTGCTACCTTGGCTTACATGACACCCTGGTCTTTTGTTTGTCGGGTAGCTCTTAACCTCTATACCTCCTTGTTGCTACCTTGGCTTACATCACACCCTAGACTTCTGCTCTGTCAGGTAGCTCTTAACCTCCATACCTCCTTGTAACTACCTCGGCTTATATGACACCCTGGTCTTCTGCTCATTCAGGTAGCTCTTAACCTCCATACCTCCTTGTTGCTACTTTGGCTTACATGCCACCCTGGTCCTCTGCTCCGTCAGCTAGCTCTAAACCCCCATAGCTCCTTGTTGCTACCTTGGCTTACATAACACCCTGGTCTTCTGCTCTGCCAAGTAGCTCTTAACCTCCATAACTTCTTGTTGCTACCTTGGTTTGCATGACATCCTGGTCTTCTGCACTGTCAGGTAGCTCTTAACCTCCATACCTCCTATTTGCTACCTTGGCTTACATTACACCCTCGTCTTCTGCACTGTCAGGTAGCTCTTAACCTCCATAACTTCTTGTTGCTACCTTGGTTTGCATGACACCCTGGTCTTCTGCTCTGCCAGGTAGCTCTTAATCTCCATACCTCCTTGTTGCTACCTTGGCTTACACTACACCCCTGTCTTCTGCTATGTCAGGTAGCTCATAACCTCCATACCTCCATGTTGCTACCTTGGCTTACATGACACCCTGGTCTTCTGCTCTGTCAGGTAGCTCATAACCTCCATACCTCCTTGTTGCTACCTTGGTTTGATGACACCCTGGTCTTTTGCACTGTCAGGTAGCTCTTAACCTCCATTCCGCCTTGTTGCTACCTTGGCCTACATGCCACCCTGGTCTTCTGCTCTGCCAGGTAGCTCTAAACCTCCATACCTCCTTGCTACTACCTTGGCTTACATGACACCCTGGTCTTCTGCTCTGGCAGGTAGCTCTTAACCTCCATACCTCCTTGTTGCTACCTTGGCTTACATGACACCCTGGTCTTCTGCTCTGTCAGGTAGCTCATAACCTCAATACCTCCTTGTTGCTACCTTGGTTTGCATGACACCCTGCTCTTTTGAACTGTCAGGTAGCTCTTAACCTCCATACCTCCTTGTTGCTACCTTGGCCTACATGGCACCCTGGTCTTCTGCTCTGACAGGTAGCTCTTAACCTCCATACCTCCTTGCTGCTACCTTGGCTTACATGACACCCTGGTCTTCTGCTCTGGCAGATAGCTCTTAACCTCCATACCTCCTTGTTGCTACCTTGGCTTACATGACACCCTGGTCTTCTGCTCTGCCAGGTAGCTCTTAACTTCCATACCTCCTTTCTGCTACCTGGGCTTACATGACACCCTCGTCTTCTGCTCTGTCAGGTAGCTCTTAACCTCCATAACTTCTTGTTGCTACCTTGGTTTGCATGACACCCTGGTCTTCTGTACTGTCAGGTAGCTCTTAACCTCCATACCTCCTTGTTGCTACCTTGGCTTACATGACACCCTGGTCTTCTGCTCTGCCAGGTTGCTCTTACCCTCCATAACTTCTTGTTGCTACCTTGGTTTGCATGACACCCTGGTCTTCTGCACTGTCAGGTAGCTCTTAACCTCCATACCTCTTTGTTGCTACCTTGGCTTACATGACACCCTCGTCTTCTGCACTGTGAGGTAGCTCTTATCCTCCATAACTTCTTGTTGCTACCTTGGGTTTCATGACACCCTCGTCTTCTGCTCTGCCAGGTAGCTCTTAATCTCCATAACTCCTTGTTGCTACCTTGGCTTACATGACACCCTGGTCTTCTGCCCTGTCAGGTAGCTCATAACCTCCATACTTCCTTGTTCCTACCTTGGCTTACCAGACACCCTGGTCTTCTGCTCTGTCAGGTAGCTCATAACCTCCATACCTCCTTGTTGCTACCTTGGCTTGCAATACATCCTGGTCTTCTGCTCTGCCAGGTAGCTCTTTACCTCCATGCCTCCTTGTTGCTACCTTAGCTTACATGACACCCTGGTCTTCAGCTCTGCCAGGTAGCTCTTAACCTCCGTACCTCCATGTTGATACCTTGGCTTATATGACACTCTGCTCTTCTGCTCTGTTAGGTAGCTCTTAAACTCCATACCTCCATGTTGATACCTTGGCTTATATGACACTCTGGTCTTGTGCTCTGTTAGGTAGCTCTTAAACTCCATACGTCCATATTGATACCTTGGCTTATATGACACTCTGGTCTTCTGCTCTGTCAGGTAGCTCTTACCCTCCATTCCTCATGCTGGTCTTCTGCTCTGTCAGGGAGCTCTTAACCTACATACCTCCTTGTTGCTACCTTGGCTTACATGACACCCTGGTCTTTTGTTTGTCGGGTAGCTCTTAACCTCTATACCTCCTTGTTGCTACCTTGCCTTACATCACACCCTAGTCTTCTGCTCTGTCAGGTAGCTCTTAACCTCCATACCTCCTTGTAACTACCTCGGCTTATATGACACCCTGGTCTTCTGCTCATTCAGGTAGCTCTTAACCTCCATACCTCCTTGTTGCTACCTTGGCTTACATGCCACCCTGGTCCTCTGCTCCGTCAGCTAGCTCTTAACCCCCATACCTCCTTGTTGCTACCTTGGCTTACATGCCACCCTGGTCCTCTGCTCCGTCAGCTATCTCTTAACCCCCATACCTCCTTATTGCTACCTTGGCTTACATGACACCCTGGTCTTCTGCTCTGTCAGCTAGCTCTTAACCCCCATACATCCTTGTTGCTACATTGGCTTACATGACACCCCTGTCTTTTGTTCTGTCAGCTAGCTCTTAACCCCCATACCTCCTTGTTGTTACCTTGGCTTACATGATACTCTGTTCTGCGGCTCTACCAGGTAGCTCTAAAGGCCCATAACTCCTTGTTGCTACCTTGGTTTGCATGAAACCCTGCTCTTCTGCTCTACCAGGTAGCTCTTAACCCCCATACCTCCTTGTTGCTACCTTGACTTGCATGACACCCTGGCCTTTTGCTCTGCCAAGTAGCTCTTAATCCCATACCTCCTTGTTGCTACCTTGGCTTACATGACACCCTGGTCTTCTGCTCTGTAAGGTAGCTCATAACCTCCATATCTATTTGTTGCTACCTTGGTTTGCATGACACCCTGGTCTTTTGCTCTGTCAGCTAGCTCTTAACCCCCATACCTCCTTGTTGCTACCTTAGCTTACATGACACCCTGGTCTTCTGCTCTGTCAGGTAGCTCATAATCTCCATACCTCCTTGTTGCTACCTTGGCTTACATGACACCCTGGTCTTCTGCTCTGTCAGCTAGCTCTTAACCCCCATACCTCCTTGTTGCTACCTTAGCTTACATGACACCCTGGTCTTCTGCTCTGTCAGGTAGCTCATAACCTCCATACTTCCTTGTTGCTACCTTGGTTTGCATGACACCCTGGTCTTTTGCACTGTCAGGTAGCTCTTAACCCCCATACCTCCTTGTTGCTACCTTAGCTTACATGAACCCTGGTCTTCTGCTCTGTCAGGTAGCTCATAACCTCCATACCTCCTTGTTGCTGCCTTGGCTTACATGACACCCTGGTCTTCTGCTCTGTCATGTAGCTCATAACCTCCATACCTCCTTGTTGCTACCTTGGCTTACATGACACCCTGGTCTTCTGCTCTGTCAGGTGGCTCATAACCTCCATACCTCCTTGTTGCTACCTTGGTTTGCATGACACCCTGGTCTTTTGCACTGTCAGGTAGCTCTTAACCTCCATACCTCCTTGTTGCTACCTTGGCCTACAAGGCACCCTGGTCTTCTGCTCTGCCAGGTAGCTATTAACCTCCATACCTCCTTGCTGCTACCTTGGCTTACATGACACCCTGGTCTTCTGCTCTGGCAGGTAGCTCTTAACCTCCATACCTCCTTGTTGCTACCTTGGCTTACATGACACCCTGGTCTTCTGCTCTGCCAGGTAGCTCTTAACCTCCATACCTCCTTCCTGCTACCTGGGCTTACATGACACCCTCGTCTTCTGCTCTGTCAGGTAGCTCTTAACCTCCATAACTTCTTGTTGCTACCTTGGTTTGCATGACACCCTGGTCTTCTGCACTGTCAGGTAGCTCTTAAATTCCATACCTCCTTGTTGCTACCTTGGCTTACATGACACCCTGGTCTTCTGCTCTGCAAGGTAGCTCCTAACCTCCATAACTTCTTGTTGCTACCTTGGTTTGCATGACACCCTGGTCTTCTGCACTTTCAGGTAGCTCTTAACCTCCATACCTCCTTATTGCTACCTTGGCTTACATGACACCCTGGTCTTCTGCTCTGTCAGCTAGCTCTTAACCCCCATACCTCTTTGTTGCTACCTTGGCTTACATGACACCCCTTTCTTTTGCTCTGTCAGTTAGCTCTTAACCCCCATACCTCCTTGATGTTACCTTGGCTTACATGATACTCTGTTCTGCGGCTCTACCAGGTAGCTCTAAAAGCCCATAACTCATTGTTGCTACCTTGGCTTACATGACACCCTGGTCTTCTGCTCTGTCAGGTAGCTCTTAACTTCCATACCTCTTTGTTGCTACCTTGGTTTGCATGACACCGTGGTCTTTTGCACTGTCAGGTAGCTCTTAACCTCCATACCTCCTTGTTGCTACCTTGGCATCCATGGCCCCCTGGTCTTCTGCTCTCTCAGGTAGCTCTTAACCTCCATACCTCCTTGCTGCTACCTTGGCTTACATGACACCCTGGTCTTCTACTCTGGCAGGTAGCTCTTAACCTCCATACCTCCTTGTTGCTACCTTGGCTTACATGACACCCTGGTCTTCTGCTCTGCCAGGTAGCTCTTAACCTCCACACCTCCTTGCTGCAACCTGGGCTTACATTTCACCCTCGTCTTCTGCTCTGTCAGGTAGCTCTTAACCTCCATAACTTCTTGTTGCTACCTTGGTTTGCATGACACCCTGGTCTTCTGCACTGTCAGGTAGCTCTTAACTTCCATACCTCCTTGTTGCTACCTTGGCTTACATGACACCCTGGTCTTCTGCTCTGCCAGGTAGCTTTTAACCTCCATAACTTCTTGTTGCTACCTTGGTTTGCATGACACCCTGGTCTTCTGCACTGTCAGGTAGCTCTTAAATTCCATACCTCCTTGTTGCTACCTTGGCTTACATGACACCCTGGTCTTCTGCTCTGCAAGGTAGCTCCTAACCTCCATAACTTCTTGTTGCTACCTGGTTTGCATGACACCCTGGTCTTCTGCACTGTCAGGTAGCTCTTAACCTCCATACCTCCTTGTTGCTACCTTGGCTTACATGACACCCTCGTCTTCTGCACTGTCAGGCAGCTCTTAGCCTCCATAACTTCTTGTTGCTACCTTGGTTTGCATGACACCCTGGTCTTCTGCTCTGCCAGGTAGCTCTTAATCTCCATACCTCCTTGTTGCTACCTTGGCTTACATGACACCCTGGTCTTCTGCTCTGTCAGGTAGCTCATAACCTCCATACCTCCTTGTTGCTACCTTGGTTTGCATGACACCCTGGTCTTTTGCACTGTCAGGTAGCTCTTAACCTCCATACCTCCTTGTTGCTACCTTGGCCTACATGGCACCCTAGTCTTCTGCTCTGCCAGGTAGCTCTTAACCTCCATACCTCCTTGCTGCTACCTTGGCTTACATGACACCCTGGTCTTCTACTCTGGCAGGTAGCTCTTAAACTCCATACCTCCTTGTTGCTACCTTGGCTTACATGACACCCTGGTCTTTTGCTCTGGCAGATAGCCCTTAACCTCCACACCTCCTTGCTGCAACCTGGGCTTACATGACACCCTCGTCTTCTGCTCTGTCAGGTACCTCTTAACCTCCATAACTTCTAGTTGCTACCTTGGTTTGCATGACACCCTGGTCTTCGGCACTGTCAGGTAGCTCTTAACTTCCATACCTCCTTGTTGCTACCTTGGCTTACATGACACCCTGGTCTTTTGCTCTGCCAGGTAGCTCTTAACCTCCATAACTTCTTGTTGCTACCTTGGTTTGCAGGACACCCTGGTCTTCTGATCTGTCAAGTAGCTCTTAACCTCCATACCTCCTATTTTCTACCTTGGCTTACATGACACCCTCGTCTTCTGCACTGTCAGGTAGCTCTTAACCTCCATAACTTCTTGTTGCTACCTTGGTTTGCATGACACCCTGGTCTTCTGCTCTGTCAGGTAGCTCTTAATCTCCATACCTCCTTGTTGCCACCTTGGCTTACAGGACACCCTGGTCTTCTGCTCTGTCAGGTAGCTCATTACCTCCATAATTCCTTGTTGCTACCTTGGCTTACATGACACACTGGTCTTCTGCTCTGTCAGGTAGCTCATAACCTCCATACCTCCTTGTTGCTACCTTGGTTTGCATGACACCCTGGTCTTTTGCACTGTCAGGTAGCTCTTAACCTCCATACCTCCTTTATGCTACCTTGGCCTACATGGCACCCTGGTCTTCTGCTCTGCCAGGTAGCTCTAAACCTCCATACCTCCTTGCTGCTACCTTGGCTTACATGACACCCTGGTCTTCTGCTCTGGCAGGTAGCTCTTAACCTCCATACCTCCTTGTTGCTACCTTGGCTTACATGACACCCTGGTCTTCTGCTCTGCCAGGCAGCTCTTAACCTCCATACCTCCTTGCTGCTACCTGGGCTTACATGACACCCTCGTCTTCTGCTCTGTCAGGTAGCTCTTAACCTCCATAACTTCTTGTTGCTACCTTGGTTTGCATGACACCCTGGTCTTCTGCACTGTCAGGTAGCTCTTAAACTCCATACCTCCTTGTTGCTACTTTGGCTTACATGACACCCACGTCTTCTGCACTGTCAGGTAGCTCTTAACCTCCATAACTTCTTGTTGCTACCTTGGTTTGCATGACACCCTGGTCTTCTGCTCTGCCAGGTAGCTCTTAATCTCCATACCTCCTTGTTGCTACCTTGGCTTACATGACACTCTGGTCTTCTGCTCTGTCAGGTAGCTCATAACCTCCATACCTCCTTGTTCCTACCTTGGCTTACATGACACCCTGGTCTTCTGCTCAGTCAGGTAGCTCATAACCTCCATACCTCCTTTTTGCTACCTTGGTTTGCATGACACCCTGCTCTTTTGTACTGTCAGGTAGCTCTTAACCTCCATACCTCCTTGTTGCTACCTTGGCCTACATGGCACCCTGGTCTTCTGCTCTGCCAGGTAGCTCTTAACCTCCATACCTCCTTGCTGCTACCTTGGCTTACATGACACCCTGGTCTTCTGCTCTGCCAGGTAGCTCTTAACTTCCATACCTCCTTGCTGCTACCTGGGCTTACATGACACCCTCGTCTTCTGCTCTGTCAGGTAGCTCTTAACCTCCATAACTTCTTGCTGCTACCTTGGTTTGCATGACACCCTGGTCTTCTGTACTGTCAAGTAGCTCTTAACCTCCATACCTCCTTGTTGCTACCTTGGCTTACATGACATCCTGGTCTTCTGCTCTGCCAGGTAGCTCTTAACCTCCATAACTTCTTGTTGCTCCCTTGGTTTGCATGACACCCTGGTCTTCTGCACTGTCAGGTAGCTCTTAACCTCCATACCTCCTTGTTGCTACCTTGGCTTACATGACACCCTCGTCTTCTGCACTGTCAGGTAGCTCTTAGCCTCCATAACTTCTTGTTGCTACCTTGGTTTTCATGACACCCTGGTCTTCTGCTCTGCCAGGTAGCTCTTAATCTCCATACCTCCTTGTTGCTACCTTGGCTTACATGACACCCTGGTCTTCTGCTCTGCCAGGTAGCTCTTAACCTCCATACCTCCTTGCTGCTACCTTGGCTTGCATGACATCCTGGTCTTCTACTCTGTAAGGTAGCTCTTAACCTCCATACCTCCTTATTGCTACCTTGGCTTACATGACACCCTGTTCTACTGCTGTCAGGTAGCTCTTAACCTCCATATCTCCTTGTTGCTACCTTGGCTTACATGACACACTGGTCTTCTGCTCTGTTAGGTACCTCTTAAACTCCATGCCTCCTTGTTGCTACCTTGGCTTACATAACACCCTGGTCTTCTGCTCTGCCAAGTAGCTCTTAGCCTCCATAACTTCTTGTTGCTACCTTGGTTTGCATGACACCCTGGTCTTCTGCACTGTCAGGTAGCTCTTAACCTCCATACCTCCTATTTGCTATCTTGGCTTACATGACACCCTCGTCTTCTGCACTGTCCGGTAGCTCTTAACCTCCATAACTTCTTGTTGCTCCCTTGGTTTGCATGACACCCTGGTCTTCTGCTCTGCCAGGTAGCTCTTAATCTCCATACCTCCTTGTTGCTACCTTGGCTTACACTACACCCTTGTCTTCTGCTATGTCAGGTAGCTTATAACCTCCATACCTCCTTGTTGCTACCTTGGCTTACATGACACCCTGGTCTTCTGCTCTGTCAGGTAGCTCTTAACCTCCATACCGCCTTGTTGCTACCTTGGCCTACATGGCACCCTGGTCTTCTGCTCTGCCAGGTAGCACTAAACCTCCATTTCTCCTTGCTGCTACCTTGGCTTACATGACACCCAGGTCTTCTGTTCTGGCAGGTAGCTCTTAACCTCCATACCTCCTTGTTGCTACCTTGGCTTACATGACACCCTGGTCTTCTGCTCTGTCAGGTAGCTCATAACCTCAATACCTCCTTGTTGCTACCTTGGTTTGCATGACACCCTGCTCTTTTGTACTGTCAGGTAGCTCTTAACCTCCATACCTCCTTGTTGCTACCTTGGCCTACATGGCACCCTGGTCTTCTGCTCTGACAGGTAGCTCTTAACCTCCATACCTCCTTGCTGCTACCTTGGCTTACATGACACCCTGGTCTTGTGCTCTGGCAGATGGCTCTTAACCTCCATACCTCCTTGTTGCTACCTTGGCTTACATGACACCCTGGTCTTCTGCTCTGCCAGGTAGCTCTTAACTTCCATACCTCCTTGCTGCTACCTGGGTTTACATGGCACCCTCGTCTTTTGCTCTGTCAGGTAGCTCTTAACCTCCATAACTTCTTGTTGCTACCTTGGTTTGCATGACACCCTGGTCTTCTGTACTGTCAGGTAGCTCTTAACCTCCATAACTTCTTGTTGCTACCTTGGTTTGCATGACACCCTGGTCTTCTGCACTGTCAGGTAGCTCTTAACCTCCATACCTCTTTGTTGCTACCTTGGCTTACATGACACCCTCGTCTTCTGCACTCTCAGGTAGCTCTTATCCTCCATAACTTCTTGTTGCTACCTTGGTATTCATGACACCCTCGTCTTTTGCTCTGCCAGGTAGCTCTTAATCTCCATACCTCCTTGTTGCTACCTTGGCTTACATGACATCCTGGTCTTCTGCTCTGCCAGGTAGCTCTTAAGCTCCATTTCTCCTTGCTGCTACCTGGGCTTACATGACACCCTGGTCTTCTGCTCTGTCAGGTAGCTCATAACCTCCATACCTCCTTGTTGCTACCTTGGCTTGCATGACATCCTGGTCTTCTACTCTGTAAGGTAGCTCTTAACCTCCGTACCTCCTTATTGCTACCTTGGCGTACATGACACCCTGGTCTACTGCTGTCAGGTAGCTCTTAAACTCCATACCTCCTTGTTGCTACCTTGGCTTATATGATATCCTGGTCTTCTGCTCTGCCAGGTAGCTCTTAACCTCCATGCCTCCTTGTTGCTACCTTAGCTTACATGACACCCTGGTCTTCAGCTCTGCCAGGTAGCTCTTAACCTCCATACCTCCATGTTGATACCTTGGCTTATATGACACTCTGGTCTTCTGCTCTGTTAGGTAGCTCTTAAACTCCATACCTCCATGTTGATACCTTGGCTTATATGACACTCTGGTCTTGTGCTCTGTCAGGTAGCTCTTACCCTCCATTCCTCATCCTGGTCTTCTGCTCTGTCAGGGAGCTCTTAGCCTACATACCTCCTTGTTGCTACCTTGGCTTACATGACACCCTGGTCTTTTGTTTGTCGGGTAGCTCTTAACCTCTATACCTCCTTGTTGCTACCTTGGCTTACATCACACCCTAGTCTTCTGCTCTGTCAGGTAGCTCTTAACCTCCATACCTCCTTGTAACTACCTCGGCTTATATGACACCCTGGTCTTCTGCTCATTCAGGTAGCTCTTAACCTCCATACCTCCTTGTTGCTACATTGGCTTACATGCCACCCTGGTCCTCTGCTCCGTCAGCTAGCTCTAAACCCCCATACCTCCTTGTTGCTACCTTGGCTTACATAACACCCTGGTCTTCTACTCTGCCAGGTAGCTCTTAACCTCCATAACTTCTTGTTGCTACCTTGGTTTGCATGACACCCTGGTCTTCTGCACTGTCAGGTAGCTCTTAACCTCCATACCTCCTATTTGCTACCTTGGCTTACATGACACCCTCGTCTTCTGCACTGTCAGGTAGCTCTTTACCTCCATAACTTCTTGTTGCTACCTTGGTTTGCATGACACCCTGGTCTTCTGCTCTGCCAGGTAGCTCTTAATCTCCATACCTCCTTGTTGCTACCTTGGCTTACACTACACCCTTGTCTTCTGCTATGTCAGGTAGCTCATAACCACCATACCTCCATGTTGCTACCTTGGCTTACATGACACCCTGGTCTTCTGCTCTGTCAGGTAGCTCATAACCTCAATACCTCATTGTTGCTACATTGGTTTGCATGACACCCTGCTCTTTTGTACTGTCAGGTAGCTCTTAACCTCCATACCTCCTTGTTGCTACCTTGGCCTACATGGCACCCTGGTCTTCTGCTCGGACAGGTAGCTCTTAACCTCCATACCTCCTTGCTGCTACCTTGGCTTACATGACACCCTGGTCTTCTGCTCTGGCAGATAGCTCTTAACCTCCATACCTCCTTGTTGCTACCTTGGCTTACATGACACCCTGGTCTTCTGCTCTGCCAGGTAGCTCTTAACTTCCATACCTCCTTTCTGCTACCTGGGCTTACATGACACCCTCGTCTTCTGCTCTGTCAAGTAGCTCTTAACCTCCATAACTTCTTGTTGCTACCTTGGTTTGCATGACACCCTGGTCTTCTGTACTGTCAGGTAGCTCTTAACCTCCATACCTCCTTGTTGCTACCTTGGCTTACATGACACCCTGGTCTTCTGCTCCGCCAGGTAGCTCTTAACCTCCATAACTTCTTGTTGCTACCTTGGTTTGCATGACACCCTGGTCTTCTGCACTGTCAGGTAGCTCTTAACCTCCATACCTCTTTGTTGCTACCTTGGCTTACATGACACCCTCGTCTTCTGCACTGTCAGGTAGCTCTTATCCTCCATAACTTCCTGTTGCTACCTTGGTTTTCATGACACCCTCGTCTTCTGCTCTGCCAGGTAGCTCTTAATCTCCATACCTCCTTGTTGCTACCTTGGCTTACATGACACCCTGGTCTTCTGCTCTGTCAGGTAGCTCATAACCTCCATACTTCCTTGTTCCTACCTTGGCTTACATGACACCCTGGTCTTCTGCTCTGTCAGGTAGCTCATAACCTCCATACCTCCTTGTTGCTACCTTGGCTTGCATGACATCCTGGTCTTCTGCTCTGCCAGGTAGCTCTTTACCTCCATGCCTCCTTGTTGCTACCTTAGCTTACATGACACCCTGGTCTTCAGCTCTGCCAGGTAGCTCTTAACCTCCATACCTCCATGTTGATACCTTGGCTTATATGACACTCTGGTCTTCTGCTCTGTTAGGTAGCTCTTAAACTCCATACCTCCATGTTGATACCTTGGCTTATATGACACTCTGGTCTTGTGCTCTGTTAGGTAGCTCTTAAACTCCATACGTCCATATTGATACCTTGGCTTATATGACACTCTGGTCTTCTGCTCTGTCAGGTAGCTCTTACCCTCCATTCCTCATCCTGGTCTTCTGCTCTGTCAGGGAGCTCTTAACCTACATACCTCCTTGTTGCTACCTTGGCTTACATGACACCCTGGTCTTTTGTTTGTCGGGTAGCTCTTAACCTCTATACCTCCTTGTTGCTACCTTGCCTTACATCACACCCTAGTCTTCTGCTCTGTCAGGTAGCTCTTAACCTCCATACCTCCTTGTAACTACCTCGGCTTATATGACACCCTGGTCTTCTGCTCATTCAGGTAGCTCTTAACCCCCATACCTCCTTGTTGCTACATTGGCTTACATGACACCCCTGTCTTTTGCTCTGTCAGCTAGCTCTTAACCCCCATACCTCCTTGTTGTTACCTTGGCTTACATGATACTCTGTTCTGCGGCTCTACCAGGTAGCTCTAAAGGCCCATAACTCCTTGTTGCTACCTTGGTTTGCATGAAACCCTACTCTTCTGCTCTACCAGGTAGCTCTTAACCCCCATACCTCCTTGTTGCTACCTTGACTTGCATGACACCCTGGCCTTTTGCTCTGCCAAGTAGCTCTTAATCCCATACCTCCTTGTTGCTACCTTGGCCTACATGACACCCTGGTCTTCTGCTCTGTAAGGTAGCTCATAACCTCCATATCTCCTTGTTGCTACCTTGGTTTGCATGACACCCTGGTCTTTTGCTCTGTCAGCTAGCTCTTAACCCCCATACCTCCTTGTTGCTACCTTAGCTTACATGACACCCTGGTCTTCTGCTCTGTCAGGTAGCTCATAATCTCCATACCTCCTTGTTGCTACCTTGGCTTACATGACACCCTGGTCTTCTGCTCTGTCAGCTAGCTCTTAACCCCCATACCTCCTTGTTGCTACCTTAGCTTACATGACACCCTGGTCTTCTGCACTGTCAGGTAGCTCTTAACCTCCATACCTCCTATTTGCTACCTTGGCTTACATGACACCCTCGTCTTCTGCACTGTCCGGTAGCTCTTAACCTCCATAACTTCTTGTTGCTACCTTGGTTTGCATGACACCCTGGTCTTCTGCTCTGCCAGGTAGCTCTTAATCTCCATACCTCCTTGTTGCTACCTTGGCTTACACTACACCCTTGTCTTCTGCTATGTCAGGTAGCTCATAACCTCCATACCTCCTTGTTGCTACCTTGGCTTACATGACACCCTGGTCTTCTGCTCTGTGAGGTAGCTCTTAACCTCCATACCGCCTTGTTGCTACCTTGGCCTACATGGCACCCTGGTCTTCTGCTCTGCCAGGTAGCACTAAACCTACATACCTCCTTGCTGCTACCTTGGCTTACATGACACCCTGGTCTTCTGCTCTGGCAGGTAGCTCTTAACCTCCATACCTCCTTGTTGCTACCTTGGCTTACATGACACCCTGGTCTTCTGCTCTGCCAGGTAGCTCTTAACCTCCACACCTCCTTGCTGCAACCTGGGCTTACATTTCACCCTCGTCTTCTGCTCTGTCAGGTAGCTCTTAACCTCCATACCTCCTTGTTGCTACCTTGGCCTACATGGCACCCTGGTCTTCTGCTCTGACAGGTAGCTCTTAACCTCCATACCTCCTTGCTGCTACCTTGGCTTACATGACACCCTGGTCTTCTGCTCTGGCAGATGGCTCTTAACCTCCATACCTCCTTGCTGCTACCTGGGCTTACATGACACCCTCGTCTTCTGCTCTGTCAGGTAGCTCTTAACCTCCATAACTTCTTGTTGCTACCTTGGTTTGCATGACACCCTGGTCTTCTGTACTGTCAGGTAGCTCTTAACCTCCATACCTCCTTGTTGCTACCTTGGCTTACATGACACCCTGGTCTTCTGCTCTGCCAGGTAGCTCTTAACCTCCATAACTTCTTGTTGCTACCTTGGTTTGCATGACACCCTGGTCTTCTGCACTGTCAGGTAGCTCTTAACCTCCATACCTCTTTGTTGCTACCTTGGCTTACATGACACCCTCGTCTTCTGCACTCTCAGGTAGCTCTTATCCTCCATAACTTCTTGTTGCTACCTTGGTTTTCATGACACCCTCGTCTTCTGCTCTGCCAGGTAGCTCTTAATCTCCATACCTCCTTGTTGCTACCTTGGCTTACATGACATCCTGGTCTTCTGCTCTGCCAGGTTGCTCTTAACCTCCATTTCTCCTTGCTGCTACCTGGGCTTACATGACACCCTGGTCTTCTGCTCTGTCAGGTAGCTCATAACCTCCATGCCTCCTTGTTGCTACCTTGGCTTGCATGACATCCTGGTCTTCTACTCTGTAAGGTAGCTCTTAACCTCCGTACCTCCTTATTGCTACCTTGGCGTACATGACACCCTGGTCTACTGCTGTCAGGTAGCTCTTAAACTCCATACCTCCTTGTTGCTACCTTGGCTTACATGACACACTGGTCTTCTGCACTGTTAGGTACCTCTTAAACTCCATGCCTCCTTGTTGCTACCTTAGCTTATATGATATCCTGGTCTTCTGCTATGCCAGGTAGCTCTTAACCTCCATGCCTCCTTGTTGCTACCTTAGCTTACATGACACCCTGGTCTTCAGCTCTGCCAGGTAGCTCTTAACCTCCATACCTCCATGTTGATACCTTGGCTTATATGACACTCTGGTCTTCTGCTCTGTTAGGTAGCTCTTAAACTCCATACCTCCATGTTGATACCTTGGCTTATATGACACTCTGGTCTTGTGCTCTGTTAGGTAGCTCTTAAACTCCATACGTCCATATTGATACCTTGGCTTATATGACACTCTGGTCTTCTGCTCTGTCAGGTAGCTCTTACCCTCCATTCCTCATCCTGGTCTTCTGCTCTGTCAGGGAGCTCTTAGCCTACATACCTCCTTGTTGCTACCTTGGCTTACATGACACCCTGGTCTTTTGTTTGTCGGGTAGCTCTTAACCTCTATACCTCCTTGTTGCTACCTTGGCTTACATCACACCCTAGTCTTCTGCTCTGTCAGGTAGCTCTTAACCTCCATACCTCCTTGTAACTACCTCGGCTTATATGACACCCTGGTCTTCTGCTCATTCAGGTAGCTCTTAACCTCCATACCTCCTTGTTGCTACTTTGGCTTACATGCCACCCTGGTCCTCTGCTCCGTCAGCTAGCTCTAAACCCCCATAGCTCCTTGTTGCTACCTTGGCTTACATAACACCCTGGTCTTCTGCTCTGCCAAGTAGCTCTTAACCTCCATAACTTCTTGTTGCTACCTTGGTTTGCATGACATCCTGGTCTTCTGCACTGTCAGGTAGCTCTTAACCTCCATACCTCCTATTTGCTACCTTGGCTTACATTACACCCTCGTCTTCTGCACTGTCAGGTAGCTCTTAACCTCCATAACTTCTTGTTGCTACCTTGGTTTGCATGACACCCTGGTCTTCTGCTCTGCCAGGTAGCTCTTAATCTCCATACCTCCTTGTTGCTACCTTGGCTTACACTACACCCTTGTCTTCTGCTATGTCAGGTAGCTCATAACCTCCATACCTCCTTGTTGCTACCTTGGCTTACATGACACCCTGGTCTTCTGCTCTGTCAGGTAGCTCATAACCTCCATACCTCCTTGTTGCTACCTTGGTTTGATGACACCCTGGTCTTTTGCACTGTCAGGTAGCTCTTAACCTCCATTCCGCCTTGTTGCTACCTTGGCCTACATGCCACCCTGGTCTTCTGCTCTGCCAGGTAGCTCTAAACCTCCATACCTCCTTGCTACTACCTTGGCTTACATGACACCCTGGTCTTCTGCTCTGGCAGGTAGCTCTTAACCTCCATACCTCCTTGTTGCTACCTTGGCTTACATGACACCCTGGTCTTCTGCTCTGTCAGGTAGCTCATAACCTCAATACCTCCTTGTTGCTACCTTGGTTTGCATGACACCCTGCTCTTTTGAACTGTCAGGTAGCTCTTAACCTCCATACCTCCTTGTTGCTACCTTGGCCTACATGGCACCCTGGTCTTCTGCTCTGACAGGTAGCTCTTAACCTCCATACCTCCTTGCTGCTACCTTGGCTTACATGACACCCTGGTCTTCTGCTCTGGCAGATAGCTCTTAACCTCCATAACTTCTTGTTGCTACCTTGGGTTTCATGACACCCTCGTCTTCTGCTCTGCCAGGTAGCTCTTAATCTCCATAACTCCTTGTTGCTACCTTGGCTTACATGACACCCTGGTCTTCTGCCCTGTCAGGTAGCTCATAACCTCCATACTTCCTTGTTCCTACCTTGGCTTACCAGACACCCTGGTCTTCTGCTCTGTCAGGTAGCTCATAACCTCCATACCTCCTTGTTGCTACCTTGGCTTGCATGACATCCTGGTCTTCTGCTCTGCCAGGTAGCTCTTTACCTCCATGCCTCCTTGTTGCTACCTTAGCTTACATGACACCCTGGTCTTCAGCTCTGCCAGGTAGCTCTTAACCTCCGTACTTCCATGTTGATACCTTGGCTTATATGACACTCTGGTCTTCTGCTCTGTTAGGTAGCTCTTAAACTCCATACCTCCATGTTGATACCTTGGCTTATATGACACTCTGGTCTTGTGCTCTGTTAGGTAGCTCTTAAACTCCATACGTCCATATTGATACCTTGGCTTATATGACACTGTGGTCTTCTGCTCTGTCAGGTAGCTCTTACCCTCCATTCCTCATGCTGGTCTTCTGCTCTGTCAGGCAGCTCTTAACCTACATACCTCCTTGTTGCTACCTTGGCTTATATGACACCCTGGTCTTTTGTTTGTCGGGTAGCTCTTAACCTCTATACCTCCTTGTTGCTACCTTGCCTTACATCACACCCTAGTCTTCTGCTCTGTCAGGTAGCTCTTAACCTCCATACCTCCTTGTAACTACCTCGGCTTATATGACACCCTGGTCTTCTGCTCATTCAGGTAGCTCTTAACCTCCATACCTCCTTGTTGCTACCTTGGCTTACATACCACCCTGGTCCTCTGCTCCGTCAGCTAGCTCTTAACCCCCATACCTCCTTGTTGCTACCTTGGCTTACATGCCACCCTGGTCCTCTGCTCCGTCAGCTATCTCTTAACCCCCATACCTCCTTATTGCTACCTTGGCTTACATGACACCCTGGTCTTCTGCTCTGTCAGCTAGCTCTTAACCCCCATACATCCTTGTTGCTACATTGGCTTACATGACACCCCTGTCTTTTGTTCTGTCAGCTAGCTCTTAACCCCCATACCTCCTTGTTGTTACCTAGGCTTACATGATACTCTGTTCTGCGGCTCTACCAGGTAGCTCTAAAGGCCCATAACTCCTTGTTGCTACCTTGGTTTGCATGAAACCCTGCTCTTCTGCTCTACGAGGTAGCTCTTAACCCCCATACCTCCTTGTTGCTACCTTGACTTGCATGACACCCTGGCCTTTTGCTCTGCCAAGTAGCTCTTAATCCCATACCTCCTTGTTGCTACCTTGGCTTACATGACACCCTGGTCTTCTGCTCTGTAAGGTAGCTCATAACCTCCATATCTCCTTGTTGCTACCTTGGTTTGCATGACACCCTGGTCTTTTGCTCTGTCAGCTAGCTCTTAACCCCCATACCTCCTTGTTGCTACCTTAGCTTACATGACACCCTGGTATTCTGCTCTGTCAGGTAGCTCATAATCTCCATACCTCCTTGTTGCTACCTTGGCTTACATGACACCCTGGTCTTCTGCTCTGTCAGCTAGCTCTTAACCCCCATACCTCCTTGTTGCTACCTTAGCTTACATGACACCCTGGTCTTCTGCTCTGTCAGGTAGCTCATAACCTCCATACTTCCTTGTTGCTACCTTGGTTTGCATGACACCCTGGTCTTTTGCACTGTCAGGTAGCTCTTAACCCCCATACCTCCTTGTTGCTACCTTAGCTTACATGAACCCTGGTCTTCTGCTCTGTCAGGTAGCTCATAACCTCCATACCTCCTTGTTGCTGCCTTGGCTTACATGACACCCTGGTCTTCTGCTCTGTCAGGTAGCTCATAACCTCCATACCTCCTTGTTGCTACCTTGGCTTACATGACACCCTGGTCTTCTGCTCTGTCAGGTGGCTCATAACCTCCATACCTCCTTGTTGCTACCTTGGTTTGCATGACACCCTGGTCTTTTGCACTGTCAGGTAGCTATTAACCTCCATACCTCCTTGCTGCTACCTTGGCTCACATGACACCCTGGTCTTCTGCTCTGGCAGGTAGCTCTTAACCTCCATAACTTCTTGTTGCTACCTTGGTTTGCATGACACCCTGGTCTTCTGCACTGTCAGGTAGCTCTTAAATTCCATACCTCCATGTTGCTACCTTGGCTTACATGACACCCTGGTCTTCTGCTCTGTCAGGTAGCTCATAACCTCAATACCTCATTGTTGCTACATTGGTTTGCATGACACCCTGCTCTTTTGTACTGTCAGGTAGCTCTTAACCTCCATACCTCCTTGTTGCTACCTTGGCCTACATGGCACCCTGGTCTTCTGCTCGGACAGGTAGCTCTTAACCTCCATACCTCCTTGCTGCTACCTTGGCTTACATGACACCCTGGTCTTCTGCTCTGGCAGATAGCTCTTAACCTCCATACCTCCTTGTTGCTACCTTGGCTTACATGACACCCTGGTCTTCTGCTCTGCCAGGTAGCTCTTAACTTCCATACCTCCTTTCTGCTACCTGGGCTTACATGACACCCTCGTCTTCTGCTCTGTCAGGTAGCTCTTAACCTCCATAACTTCTTGTTGCTACCTTGGTTTGCATGACACCCTGGTCTTCTGTACTGTCAGGTAGCTCTTAACCTCCATACCTCCTTGTTGCTACCTTGGCTTACATGACACCCTGGTCTTCTGCTCCGCCAGGTAGCTCTTAACCTCCATAACTTCTTGTTGCTACCTTGGTTTGCATGACACCCTGGTCTTCTGCACTGTCAGGTAGCTCTTAACCTCCATACCTCTTTGTTGCTACCTTGGCTTACATGACACCCTCGTCTTCTGCACTGTCAGGTAGCTCTTATCCTCCATAACTTCTTGTTGCTACCTTGGTTTTCATGACACCCTCGTCTTCTGCTCTGCCAGGTAGCTCTTAATCTCCATACCTCCTTGTTGCTACCTTGGCTTACATGACACCCTGGTCTTCTGCTCTGTCAGGTAGCTCATAACCTCCATACTTCCTTGTTCCTACCTTGGCTTACATGACACCCTGGTCTTCTGCTCTGTCAGGTAGCTCATAACCTCCATACCTCCTTGTTGCTACCTTGGCTTGCATGACATCCTGGTCTTCTGCTCTGCCAGGTAGCTCTTTACCTCCATGCCTCCTTGTTGCTACCTTAGCTTACATGACACCCTGGTCTTCAGCTCTGCCAGGTAGCTCTTAACCTCCATACCTCCATGTTGATACCTTGGCTTATATGACACTCTGGTCTTCTGCTCTGTTAGGTAGCTCTTAAACTCCATACCTCCATGTTGATACCTTGGCTTATATGACACTCTGGTCTTGTGCTCTGTTAGGTAGCTCTTAAACTCCATACGTCCATATTGATACCTTGGCTTATATGACACTCTGGTCTTCTGCTCTGTCAGGTAGCTCTTACCCTCCATTCCTCATCCTGGTCTTCTGCTCTGTCAGGGAGCTCTTAACCTACATACCTCCTTGTTGCTACCTTGGCTTACATGACACCCTGGTCTTTTGTTTGTCGGGTAGCTCTTAACCTCTATACCTCCTTGTTGCTACCTTGCCTTACATCACACCCTAGTCTTCTGCTCTGTCAGGTAGCTCTTAACCTCCATACCTCCTTGTAACTACCTCGGCTTATATGACACCCTGGTCTTCTGCTCATTCAGGTAGCTCTTAACCCCCATACCTCCTTGTTGCTACATTGGCTTACATGACACCCCTGTCTTTTGCTCTGTCAGCTAGCTCTTAACCCCCATACCTCCTTGTTGTTACCTTGGCTTACATGATACTCTGTTCTGCGGCTCTACCAGGTAGCTCTAAAGGCCCATAACTCCTTGTTGCTACCTTGGTTTGCATGAAACCCTACTCTTCTGCTCTACCAGGTAGCTCTTAACCCCCATACCTCCTTGTTGCTACCTTGACTTGCATGACACCCTGGCCTTTTGCTCTGCCAAGTAGCTCTTAATCCCATACCTCCTTGTTGCTACCTTGGCTTACATGACACCCTGGTCTTCTGCTCTGTAAGGTAGCTCATAACCTCCATATCTCCTTGTTGCTACCTTGGTTTGCATGACACCCTGGTCTTTTGCTCTGTCAGCTAGCTCTTAACCCCCATACCTCCTTGTTGCTACCTTAGCTTACATGACACCCTGGTCTTCTGCTCTGTCAGGTAGCTCATAATCTCCATACCTCCTTGTTGCTACCTTGGCTTACATGACACCCTGGTCTTCTGCTCTGTCAGCTAGCTCTTAACCCCCATACCTCCTTGTTGCTACCTTAGCTTACATGACACCCTGGTCTTCTGCACTGTCAGGTAGCTCTTAACCTCCATACCTCCTATTTGCTACCTTGGCTTACATGACACCCTCGTCTTCTGCACTGTCCGGTAGCTCTTAACCTCCATAACTTCTTGTTGCTACCTTGGTTTGCATGACACCCTGGTCTTCTGCTCTGCCAGGTAGCTCTTAATCTCCATACCTCCTTGTTGCTACCTTGGCTTACACTACACCCTTGTCTTCTGCTATGTCAGGTAGCTCATAACCTCCATACCTCCTTGTTGCTACCTTGGCTTACATGACACCCTGGTCTTCTGCTCTGTGAGGTAGCTCTTAACCTCCATACCGCCTTGTTGCTACCTTGGCCTACATGGCACCCTGGTCTTCTGCTCTGCCAGGTAGCACTAAACCTCCATACCTCCTTGCTGCTACCTTGGCTTACATGACACCCTGGTCTTCTGCTCTGGCAGGTAGCTCTTAACCTCCATACCTCCTTGTTGCTACCTTGGCTTACATGACAACCTGGTCTTCTGCTCTGCCAGGTAGCTCTTAACCTCCACACCTCCTTGCTGCAACCTGGGCTTACATTTCACCCTCGTCTTCTGCTCTGTCAGGTAGCTCTTAACCTCCATACCTCCTTGTTGCCACCTTGGCCTACATGGCACCCTGGTCTTCTGCTCTGACAGGTAGCTCTTAACCTCCATACCTCCTTGCTGCTACCTTGGCTTACATGACACCCTGGTCTTCTGCTCTGGCAGATGGCTCTTAACCTCCATACCTCCTTGCTGCTACCTGGGCTTACAGGACACCCTCGTCTTCTGCTCTGTCAGGTAGCTCTTAACCTCCATAACTTCTTGTTGCTACCTTGGTTTGCATGACACCCTGGTCTTCTGTACTGTCAGGTAGCTCTTAACCTCCATACCTCCTTGTTGCTACCTTGGCTTACATGACACCCTGGTCTTCTGCTCTGCCAGGTAGCTCTTAACCTCCATAACTTCTTGTTGCTACCTTGGTTTGCATGACACCCTGGTCTTCTGCACTGTCAGGTAGCTCTTAACCTCCATACCTCTTTGTTGCTACCTTGGCTTACATGACACCCTCGTCTTCTGCACTCTCAGGTAGCTCTTATCCTCCATAACTTCTTGTTGCTACCTTGGTTTTCATGACACCCTCGTCTTCTGCTCTGCCAGGTAGCTCTTAATCTCCATACCTCCTTGTTGCTACCTTGGCTTACATGACATCCTGGTCTTCTGCTCTGCCAGGTAGCTCTTAACCTCCATTTCTCCTTGCTGCTACCTGGGCTTACATGACACCCTGGTCTTCTGCTCTGTCAGGTAGCTCATAACCTCCATGCCTCCTTGTTGCTACCTTGGCTTGCATGACATCCTGGTCTTCTACTCTGTAAGGTAGCTCTTAACCTCCGTACCTCCTTATTGCTACCTTGGCGTACATGACACCCTGGTCTACTGCTGTCAGGTAGCTCTTAAACTCCATACCTCCTTGTTGCTACCTTGGCTTACATGACACACTGGTCTTCTGCACTGTTAGGTACCTCTTAAACTCCATGCCTCCTTGTTGCTACCTTAGCTTATATGATATCCTGGTCTTCTGCTATGCCAGGTAGCTCTTAACCTCCATGCCTCCTTGTTGCTACCTTAGCTTACATGACACCCTGGTCTTCAGCTCTGCCAGGTAGCTCTTAACCTCCATACCTCCATGTTGATACCTTGGCTTATATGACACTCTGGTCTTCTGCTCTGTTAGGTAGCTCTTAAACTCCATACCTCCATGTTGATACCTTGGCTTATATGACACTCTGGTCTTGTGCTCTGTTAGGTAGCTCTTAAACTCCATACGTCCATATTGATACCTTGGCTTATATGACACTCTGGTCTTCTGCTCTGTCAGGTAGCTCTTACCCTCCATTCCTCATCCTGGTCTTCTGCTCTGTCAGGGAGCTCTTAGCCTACATACCTCCTTGTTGCTACCTTGGCTTACATGACACCCTGGTCTTTTGTTTGTCGGGTAGCTCTTAACCTCTATACCTCCTTGTTGCTACCTTGGCTTACATCACACCCTAGTCTTCTGCTCTGTCAGGTAGCTCTTAACCTCCATACCTCCTTGTAACTACCTCGGCTTATATGACACCCTGGTCTTCTGCTCATTCAGGTAGCTCTTAACCTCCATACCTCCTTGTTGCTACTTTGGCTTACATGCCACCCTGGTCCTCTGCTCCGTCAGCTAGCTCTAAACCCCCATAGCTCCTTGTTGCTACCTTGGCTTACATAACACCCTGGTCTTCTGCTCTGCCAAGTAGCTCTTAACCTCCATAACTTCTTGTTGCTACCTTGGTTTGCATGACATCCTGATCTTCTGCACTGTCAGGTAGCTCTTAACCTCCATACCTCCTATTTGCTACCTTGGCTTACATTACACCCTCGTCTTCTGCACTGTCAGGTAGCTCTTAACCTCCATAACTTCTTGTTGCTACCTTGGTTTGCATGACACCCTGGTCTTCTGCTCTGCCAGGTAGCTCTTAATCTCCATACCTCCTTGTTGCTACCTTGGCTTACACTACACCCTTGTCTTCTGCTATGTCAGGTAGCTCATAACCTCCATACCTCCTTGTTGCTACCTTGGCTTACATGACACCCTGGTCTTCTGCTCTGTCAGGTAGCTCATAACCTCCATACCTCCTTGTTGCTACCTTGGTTTGATGACACCCTGGTCTTTTGCACTGTCAGGTAGCTCTTAACCTCCATTCCGCCTTGTTGCTACCTTGGCCTACATGCCACCCTGGTCTTCTGCTCTGCCAGGTAGCTCTAAACCTCCATACCTCCTTGCTACTACCTTGGCTTACATGACACCCTGGTCTTCTGCTCTGGCAAGTAGCTCTTAACCTCCATACCTCCTTGTTGCTACCTTGGCTTACATGACACCCTGGTCTTCTGCTCTGTCAGGTAGCTCATAACCTCAATACCTCCTTGTTGCTACCTTGGTTTGCATGACACCCTGCTCTTTTGAACTGTCAGGTAGCTCTTAACCTCCATACCTCCTTGTTGCTACCTTGGCCTACATGGCACCCTGGTCTTCTGCTCTGACAGGTAGCTCTTAACCTCCATACCTCCTTGCTGCTACCTTGGCTTACATGACACCCTGGTCTTCTGCTCTGGCAGATAGCTCTTAACCTCCATAACTTCTTGTTGCTACCTTGGGTTTCATGACACCCTCGTCTTCTGCTCTGCCAGGTAGCTCTTAATCTCCATAACTCCTTGTTGCTACCTTGGCTTACATGACACCCTGGTCTTCTGCCCTGTCAGGTAGCTCATAACCTCCATACTTCCTTGTTCCTTCCTTGGCTTACCAGACACCCTGGTCTTCTGCTCTGTCAGGTAGCTCATAACCTCCATACCTCCTTGTTGCTACCTTGGCTTGCATGACATCCTGGTCTTCTGCTCTGCCAGGTAGCTCTTTACCTCCATGCCTCCTTGTTGCTACCTTAGCTTACATGACACCCTGGTCTTCAGCTCTGCCAGGTAGCTCTTAACCTCCGTACTTCCATGTTGATACCTTGGCTTATATGACACTCTGGTCTTCTGCTCTGTTAGGTAGCTCTTAAACTCCATACCTCCATGTTGATACCTTGGCTTATATGACACTCTGGTCTTGTGCTCTGTTAGGTAGCTCTTAAACTCCATACGTCCATATTGATACCTTGGCTTATATGACACTGTGGTCTTCTGCTCTGTCAGGTAGCTCTTACCCTCCATTCCTCATGCTGGTCTTCTGCTCTGTCAGGGAGCTCTTAACCTACATACCTCCTTGTTGCTACCTTGGCTTATATGACACCCTGGTCTTTTGTTTGTCGGGTAGCTCTTAACCTCTATACCTCCTTGTTGCTACCTTGCCTTACATCACACCCTAGTCTTCTGCTCTGTCAGGTAGCTCTTAACCTCCATACCTCCTTGTAACTACCTCGGCTTATATGACACCCTGGTCTTCTGCTCATTCAGGTAGCTCTTAACCTCCATACCTCCTTGTTGCTACCTTGGCTTACATACCACCCTGGTCCTCTGCTCCGTCAGCTAGCTCTTAACCCCCATACCTCCTTGTTGCTACCTTGGCTTACATGCCACCCTGGTCCTCTGCTCCGTCAGCTATCTCTTAACCCCCATACCTCCTTATTGCTACCTTGGCTTACATGACACCCTGGTCTTCTGCTCTGTCAGCTAGCTCTTAACCCCCATACATCCTTGTTGCTACATTGGCTTACATGACACCCCTGTCTTTTGTTCTGTCAGCTAGCTCTTAACCCCCATACCTCCTTGTTGTTACCTAGGCTTACATGATACTCTGTTCTGCGGCTCTACCAGGTAGCTCTAAAGGCCCATAACTCCTTGTTGCTACCTTGGTTTGCATGAAACCCTGCTCTTCTGCTCTACGAGGTAGCTCTTAACCCCCATACCTCCTTGTTGCTACCTTGACTTGCATGACACCCTGGCCTTTTGCTCTGCCAAGTAGCTCTTAATCCCATACCTCCTTGTTGCTACCTTGGCTTACATGACACCCTGGTCTTCTGCTCTGTAAGGTAGCTCATAACCTCCATATCTCCTTGTTGCTACCTTGGTTTGCATGACACCCTGGTCTTTTGCTCTGTCAGCTAGCTCTTAACCCCCATACCTCCTTGTTGCTACCTTAGCTTACATGACACCCTGGTATTCTGCTCTGTCAGGTAGCTCATAATCTCCATACCTCCTTGTTGCTACCTTGGCTTACATGACACCCTGGTCTTCTGCTCTGTCAGCTAGCTCTTAACCCCCATACCTCCTTGTTGCTACCTTAGCTTACATGACACCCTGGTCTTCTGCTCTGTCAGGTAGCTCATAACCTCCATACTTCCTTGTTGCTACCTTGGTTTGCATGACACCCTGGTCTTTTGCACTGTCAGGTAGCTCTTAACCCCCATACCTCCTTGTTGCTACCTTAGCTTACATGAACCCTGGTCTTCTGCTCTGTCAGGTAGCTCATAACCTCCATACCTCCTTGTTGCTGCCTTGGCTTACATGACACCCTGGTCTTCTGCTCTGTCAGGTAGCTCATAACCTCCATACCTCCTTGTTGCTACCTTGGCTTACATGACACCCTGGTCTTCTGCTCTGTCAGGTGGCTCATAACCTCCATACCTCCTTGTTGCTACCTTGGTTTGCATGACACCCTGGTCTTTTGCACTGTCAGGTAGCTATTAACCTCCATACCTCCTTGCTGCTACCTTGGCTCACATGACACCCTGGTCTTCTGCTCTGGCAGGTAGCTCTTAACCTCCATAACTTCTTGTTGCTACCTTGGTTTGCATGACACCCTGGTCTTCTGCACTGTCAGGTAGCTCTTAAATTCCATACCTCCTTGTTGCTACCTTGGCTTACATGACACCCTGGTCTTCTGCTCTGCAAGGTAGCTCCTAACCTCCATAACTTCTTGTTGCTACCTTGGTTTGCATGACACCCTTGTCTTCTGCACTTTCAGGTAGCTCTTAACCTCCATACCTCCTTATTGCTACCTTGGCTTACATGACACCCTGGTCTTCTGCTCTGTCAGCTAGCTCTTAACCCCCATACCTCTTTGTTGCTACCTTGGCTTACATGACACCCCTTTCTTTTGCTCTGTCAGTTAGCTCTTAACCCCCATACCTCCTTGTTGTTACCTTGGCTTACATGATACTCTGTTCTGCGGCTCTACCAGGTAGCTCTAAAGGCCCATAACTCCTTGTTGCTACCTTGGCTTACATGACACCCTGGTCTTCTGCTCTGTCAGGTAGCTCTTAACTTCCATACCTCCTTGCTGCTACCTTGGCTTACATGACACCCTGGTCTTCTACTCTGGCAGGTAGCTCTTAACCTCCATTCCTCCTTGTTGCTACCTTGGCTTACATGACACCCTGGTCTTCTGCTCTGCCAGGTAGCTCTTAACCTCCACACCTCCTTGCTGCAACCTGGGCTTACATTTCACCCTCGTCTTCTGCTCTGTCAGGTAGCTCTTAACCTCCATAACTTCTTGTTGCTACCTTGGTTTGCATGACACCCTGGTCTTCTGCACTGCCAGGTAGCTCTTAATCTCCATACCTCCTTGTTGCTACCTTGGCTTACATGACACCCTGGTCTTCTGCTCTGTCAGGTAGCTCATAACCTCCATACCTCCTTGTTGCTACCTTGGTTTGCATGACACCCTGGTCTTTTGCACTGTCAGGTAGCTCTTAACCTCCATACCTCCTTGTTGCTACCTTGGCCTACATGGCACCCTGGTCTTCTGCTCTGCCAGGTAGCTCTTAACCTCCATACCTCCTTGCTGCTACCTTGGCTTACATGACACCCTGGTCTTCTACTCTGGCAGGTAGCTCTTAAACTCCATACCTCCTTGTTGCTACCTTGGCTTACATGACACCCTGGTCTTCTGCTCTGGCAGATAGCTCTTAACCTCCACACCTCCTTGCTGCAACCTGGGCTTACATGACACCCTCGTCTTCTGCTCTGTCAGGTACCTCTTAACCTCCATAACTTCTAGTTGCTACCTTGGTTTGCATGACACCCTGGTCTTCTGCACTGTCAGGTAGCTCTTAACTTCCATACCTCCTTGTTGCTACCTTGGCTTACATGACACCCTGGTCTTTTGCTCTGCCAGGTAGCTCTTAACCTCCATAACTTCTTGTTGCTACCTTGGTTTGCAGGACACCCTGGTCTTCTGATCTGTCAAGTAGCTCTTAACCTCCATACCTCCTATTTGCTACCTTGGCTTACATGACACCCTCGTCTTCTGCACTGTCAGGTAGCTCTTAACCTCCATAACTTCTTGTTGCTACCTTGGTTTGCATGACACCCTGGTCTTCTGCTCTGTCAGGTAGCTCTTAATCTCCATACCTCCTTGTTGCCACCTTGGCTTACAGGACACCCTGGTCTTCTGCTCTGTCAGGTAGCTCATTACCTCCATAATTCCTTGTTGCTACCTTGGCTTACATGACACACTGGTCTTCTGCTCTGTCAGGTAGCTCATAACCTCCATACCTCCTTGTTGCTACCTTGGTTTGCATGACACCCTGGTCTTTTGCACTGTCAGGTAGCTCTTAACCTCCATACCTCCTTTATGCTACCTTGGCCTACATGGCACCCTGGTCTTCTGCTCTGCCAGGTAGCTCTAAACCTCCATACCTCCTTGCTGCTACCTTGGCTTACATGACACCCTGGTCTTTTGCTCTGGCAGGTAGCTCTTAACCTCCATACCTCCTTGTTGCTACCTTGGCTTACATGACACCCTGGTCTTCTGCTCTGCCAGGCAGCTCTTAACCTCCATACCTCCTTGCTGCTACCTGGGCTTACATGACACCCTCGTCTTCTGCTCTGTCAGGTAGCTCTTAACCTCCATAACTTCTTGTTGCTACCTTGGTTTGCATGACACCCTGGTCTTCTGCACTGTCAGGTAGCTCTTAAACTCCATACCTCCTTGTTGCTACTTTGGCTTACATGACACCCACGTCTTCTGCACTGTCAGGTAACTCTTAACCTCCATAACTTCTTGTTGCTACCTTGGTTTGCATGACACCCTGGTCTTCTGCTCTGCCAGGTAGCTCTTAATCTCCATACCTCCTTGTTGCTACCTTGGCTTACATGACACTCTGGTCTTCTGCTCTGTCAGGTAGCTCATAACCTCCATACCTCCTTGTTCCTACCTTCGCTTACATGACACCCTGGTCTTCTGCTCTGTCAGGTAGCTCATAACCTCCATACCTCCTTTTTGCTACCTTGGTTTGCATGACAACCTGCTCTTTTGTACTGTCAGGTAGCTCTTAACCTCCATACCTCCTTGTTGCTACCTTGGCCTACATGGCACCCTGGTCTTCTGCTCTGCCAGGTAGCTCTTAACCTCCATACCTCCTTGCTGCTACCTTGGCTTACATGACACTCTGGTCTTCTGCTCTGCCAGGTAGCTCTTAACTTCCATACCTCCTTGCTGCTACCTGGGCTTACATGACACCCTCGTCTTCTGCTCTGTCAGGTAGCTCTTAACCTCCATAACTTCTTGCTGCTACCTTGGTTTGCATGACACCCTGGTCTTCTGTACTGTCAGGTAGCTCTTAACCTCCATACCTCCTTGTTGCTACCTTGGCTTACATGACATCCTGGTCTTCTGCTCTGCCAGGTAGCTCTTAACCTCCATAACTTCTTGTTGCTACCTTGGTTTGCATGACACCCTGGTCTTCTGCACTGTCAGGTAGCTCTTAACCTCCATACCTCCTTGTTGCTACCTTGGCTTACATGACACCCTCGTCTTCTGCACTGTCAGGTAGCTCTTAGCCTCCATAACTTCTTGTTGCTACCTTGGTTTTCATGACACCCTGGTCTTCTGCTCTGCCAGGTAGCTCTTAATCTCCATACCTCCTTGTTGCTACCTTGGCTTACATGACATCCTGGTCTTCTGCTCTGCCAGGTAGCTCTTAACCTCCATAACTTCTTGTTGCTACCTTGGTTTGCATGACACCCTGGTCTTCTGCACTGTCAGGTAGCTCTTAACCTCCATACCTCCTTGTTGCTACCTTGGCTTACATGACACCCTCGTCTTCTGCACTGTCAGGTAGCTCTTAGCCTCCATAACTTCTTGTTGCTACCTTGGCTTGCATGACATCCTGGTCTTCTACTCTGTAAGGTAGCTCTTAATCTCCATACCTCCTTGTTGCTACCTTGGCTTACACTACACCCTTGTCTCCTGCTATGTCAGGTAGCTTATAACCTCCATACCTCCTTGTTGCTACCTTGGCTTACATGACACCCTGGTCTTCTGCTCTGTCAGGTAGCTCTTAACCTCCATACCGCCTTGTTGCTACCTTGGCCTACATGGCACCCTGGTCTTCTGCTCTGCCAGGTAGCACTAAACCTCCATTACTCCTTGCTGCTACCTTGGCTTACATGACACCCAGGTCTTCTGTTCTGGCAGGTAGCTCTTAACCTCCATACCTCCTTGTTGCTACCTTGGCTTACATGACACCCTGGTCTTCTGCTCTGTCAGGTAGCTCATAACCTCAATACCTCCTTGTTGCTACCTTGGTTTGCATGACACCCTGGTCTTTTGCACTGTCAGGTAGCTCTTAACCTCCATACCTCCTTGTTGCTACCTTGGCCTACATGGCACCCTGGTCTTCTGCTCTGCCAGGTAGCTCTTAACCTCCATACCTCCTTGCTGCTACCTTGGCTTACATGACACCCTGGTCTTCTACTCTGGCAGGTAGCTCTTAAACTCCATACCTCCTTGTTGCTACCTTGGCTTACATGACACCCTGGTCTTCTGCTCTGGCAGATAGCTCTTAACCTCCACACCTCCTTGCTGCAACCTGGGCTTACACGACACCCTCGTCTTCTGCTCTGTCAGGTACCTCTTAACCTCCATAACTTCTAGTTGCTACCTTGGTTTGCATGACACCCTGGTCTTCTGCACTGTCAGGTAGCTCTTAACCTCCATAACTTCTTGTTGCTACCTTGGTTTGCAGGACACCCTGGTCTTCTGATCTGTCAAGTAGCTCTTAACCTCCATACCTCCTATTTGCTACCTTGGCTTACATGACACCCTCGTCTTCTGCACTGTCAGGTAGCTCTTAACCTCCATACCTCCTTGTTGCTACCTTGGCTTACATGACATCCTGGTCTTCTGCTCTGCCAGGTAGCTCTTAAGCTCCATTTCTCCTTGCTGCTACCTGGGCTTACATGACACCCTGGTCTTCTGCTCTGTCAGGTAGCTCATAACCTCCATACCTCCTTGTTGCTACCTTGGCTTGCATGACATCCTGGTCTTCTACTCTGTAAGGTAGCTCTTAACCTCCGTACCTCCTTATTGCTACCTTGGCGTACATGACACCCTGGTCTACTGCTGTCAGGTAGCTCTTAAACTCCATACCTCCTTGTTGCTACCTTGGCTTATATGATATCCTGGTCTTCTGCTCTGCCAGGTAGCTCTTAACCTCCATGCCTCCTTGTTGCTACCTTAGCTTACATGACACCCTGGTCTTCAGCTCTGCCAGGTAGCTCTTAACCTCCATACCTCCATGTTGATACCTTGGCTTATATGACACTCTGGTCTTCTGCTCTGTTAGGTAGCTCTTAAACTCCATACCTCCATGTTGATACCTTGGCTTATATGACACTCTGGTCTTGTGCTCTGTCAGGTAGCTCTTACCCTCCATTCCTCATCCTGGTCTTCTGCTCTGTCAGGGAGCTCTTAGCCTACATACCTCCTTGTTGCTACCTTGGGTTACATGACACCCTGGTCTTTTGTTTGTCGGGTAGCTCTTAACCTCTATACCTCCTTGTTGCTACCTTGGCTTACATCACACCCTAGTCTTCTGCTCTGTCAGGTAGCTCTTAACCTCCATACCTCCTTGTAACTACCTCGGCCTATATGACACCCTGGTCTTCTGCTCATTCAGGTAGCTCTTAACCTCCATACCTCCTTGTTGCTACTTTGGCTTACATGCCACCCTGGTCCTCTGCTCCGTCAGCTAGCTCTAAACCCCCATACCTCCTTGTTGCTACCTTGGCTTACATAACACCCTGGTCTTCTGCTCTGCCAGGTAGCTCTTAACCTCCATAACTTCTTGTTGCTACCTTGGTTTGCATGACACCCTGGTCTTCTGCACTGTCAGGTAGCTCTTAACCTCCATACCTCCTATTTGCTACCTTGGCTTACATGACACCCTCGTCTTCTGCACTGTCAGGTAGCTCTTTACCTCCATAACTTCTTGTTGCTACCTTGGTTTGCATGACACCCTGGTCTTCTGCTCTGCCAGGTAGCTCTTAATCTCCATACCTCCTTGTTGCTACCTTGGCTTACACTACACCCTTGTCTTCTGCTATGTCAGGTAGCTCATAACCACCATACCTCCTTGTTGCTACCTTGGCTTACATGACACCCTGGTCTTCTGCTCTGTCAGGTAGCTCATAACCTCCATACCTCCTTGTTGCTACCTTGGTTTGATGACACCCTGGTCTTTTGCACTGTCAGGTAGCTCTTAACCTCCATTCCGCCTTGTTGCTACCTTGGCCTACATGGCACCCTGGTCTTCTGCTCTGCCAGGTAGCTCTAAACCTCCATACCTCCTTGCTACTACCTTGGCTTACATGACACCCTGGTCTTCTGCTCTGGCAGGTAGCTCTTAACCTCCATACCTCCATGTTGCTACCTTGGCTTACATGACACCCTGGTCTTCTTCTCTGTCAGGTAGCTCATAACCTCAATACCTCATTGTTGCTACATTGGTTTGCATGACACCCTGCTCTTTTGTACTGTCAGGTAGCTCTTAACCTCCATACCTCCTTGTTGCTACCTTGGCCTACATGGCACCCTGGTCTTCTGCTCGGACAGGTAGCTCTTAACCTCCATACCTCCTTGCTGCTACCTTGGCTTACATGACACCCTGGTCTTCTGCTCTGGCAGATAGCTCTTAACCTCCATACCTCCTTGTTGCTACCTTGGCTTACATGACACCCTGGTCTTCTGCTCTGCCAGGTAGCTCTTAACTTCCATACCTCCTTTCTGCTACCTGGGCTTACATGACACCCTCGTCTTCTGCTCTGTCAGGTAGCTCTTAACCTCCATAACTTCTTGTTGCTACCTTGGTTTGCATGACACCCTGGTCTTCTGTACTGTCAGGTAGCTCTTAACCTCCATACCTCCTTGTTGCTACCTTGGCTTACATGACACCCTGGTCTTCTGCTCCGCCAGGTAGCTCTTAACCTCCATAACTTCTTGTTGCTACCTTGGTTTGCATGACACCCTGGTCTTCTGCACTGTCAGGTAGCTCTTAACCTCCATACCTCTTTGTTGCTACCTTGGCTTACATGACACCCTCGTCTTCTGCACTGTCAGGTAGCTCTTATCCTCCATAACTTCTTGTTGCTACCTTGGTTTTCATGACACCCTCGTCTTCTGCTCTGCCAGGTAGCTCTTAATCTCCATACCTCCTTGTTGCTACCTTGGCTTACATGACACCCTGGTCTTCTGCTCTGTCAGGTAGCTCATAACCTCCATTCTTCCTTGTTCCTACCTTGGCTTACATGACACCCTGGTCTTCTGCTCTGTCAGGTAGCTCATAACCTCCATACCTCCTTGTTGCTACCTTGGCTTGCATGACATCCTGGTCTTCTGCTCTGCCAGGTAGCTCTTTACCTCCATGCCTCCTTGTTGCTACCTTAGCTTACATGACACCCTGGTCTTCAGCTCTGCCAGGTAGCTCTTAACCTCCATACCTCCATGTTGATACCTTGGCTTATATGACACTCTGGTCTTCTGCTCTGTTAGGTAGCTCTTAAACTCCATACCTCCATGTTGATACCTTGGCTTATATGACACTCTGGTCTTGTGCTCTGTTAGGTAGCTCTTAAACTCCATACGTCCATATTGATACCTTGGCTTATATGACACTCTGGTCTTCTGCTCTGTCAGGTAGCTCTTACCCTCCATTCCTCATCCTGGTCTTCTGCTCTGTCAGGGAGCTCTTAACCTACATACCTCCTTGTTGCTACCTTGGCTTACATGACACCCTGGTCTTTTGTTTGTCGGGTAGCTCTTAACCTCTATACCTCCTTGTTGCTACCTTGCCTTACATCACACCCTAGTCTTCTGCTCTGTCAGGTAGCTCTTAACCTCCATACCTCCTTGTAACTACCTCGGCTTATATGACACCCTGGTCTTCTGCTCATTCAGGTAGCTCTTAACCCCCATACCTCCTTGTTGCTACATTGGCTTACATGACACCCCTGTCTTTTGCTCTGTCAGCTAGCTCTTAACCCCCATACCTCCTTGTTGTTACCTTGGCTTACATGATACTCTGTTCTGCGGCTCTACCAGGTAGCTCTAAAGGCCCATAACTCCTTGTTGCTACCTTGGTTTGCATGAAACCCTACTCTTCTGCTCTACCAGGTAGCTCTTAATCCCCATACCTCCTTGTTGCTACCTTGAATTGCATGACACCCTGGCCTTTTGCTCTGCCAAGTAGCTCTTAATCCCATACCTCCTTGGTGCTACCTTGGCTTACATGACACCCAGGTCTTCTGCTCTGTAAGGTAGCTCATAACCTCCATATCTCCTTGTTGCTACCTTGGTTTGCATGACACCCTGGTCTTTTGCTCTGTCAGCTAGCTCTTAACCCCCATACCTCCTTGTTGCTACCTTAGCTTACATGACACCCTGGTCTTCTGCTCTGTCAGGTAGCTCATAATCTCCATACCTCCTTGTTGCTACCTTGGCTTACATGACACCCTGGTCTTCTGCTCTGTCAGCTAGCTCTTAACCCCCATACCTCCTTGTTGCTACCTTAGCTTACATGACACCCTGGTCTTCTGCTCTGTCAGGTAGCTCATAACCTCCATACCTCCTTGTTGCTACCTTGGTTTGCATGACACCCTGGTCTTTTGCACTGTCAGGTAGCTCTTAACCCCCATACCTCCTTGTTGCTACCTTAGCTTACATGAACCCTGGTCTTCTGCTCTGTCAGGTAGCTCATAACCTCCATACCTCCTTGTTGCTGCCTTGGCTTACATGACACCCTGGTCTTCTGCTCTGTCAGGTAGCTCATAACCTCCATACCTCCTTGTTGCTACCTTGGCTTACATGACACCCTGGTCTTCTGCTCTGTCAGGTAGCTCATAACCTCCATACCTCCTTGTTGCTACCTTGGTTTGCATGACACCCTGGTCTTTTGCACTGTCAGGTAGCTCTTAACCTCCATACCTCCTTGTTGCTACCTTGGCATCCATGGCACCCTGGTCTTCTGCTCTGTCAGGTAGCTCTTAACCTCCATACCTCCTTGCTGCTACCTTGGCTTACATGACACCCTGGTCTTCTACTCTGGCAGGTAGCTCTTAACCTCCATACCTCCTTGTTGCTACCTTGGCTTACATGACACCCTGGTCTTCTGCTCTGCCAGGTAGCTCTTAACCTCCACACCTCCTTGCTGCAACCTGGGCTTACATTTCACCCTCGTCTTCTGCTCTGTCAGGTAGCTCTTAACCTCCATACCTTCTTGTTGCTACCTTGGTTTGCATGACACGCTGGTCTTCTGCACTGTCAGGTAGCTCTTAACTTCCATACCTCCTTGTTGCTACCTTGGCTTACATGACACCCTGGTCTTCTGCTCTGCCAGGTAGCTTTTAACCTCCATAACTTCTTGTTGCTACCTTGATTTGCATGACACCCTGGTCTTCTGCACTGTCAGGTAGCTCTTAAATTCCATACCTCCTTGTTGCTACCTTGGCTTACATGACACCCTGGTCTTCTGCTCTGCAAGGTAGCTCCTAACCTCCATACCTCCTTGTTGCTACCTTGGCTTACATGACACCCTCGTCTTCTGCACTGTCAGGCAGCTCTTAGCCTCCATAACTTCTTGTTGCTACCTTGGTTTGCATGACACCCTGGTCTTCTGCTCTGCCAGGTAGCTCTTAATCTCCATACCTCCTTGTTGCTACCTTGGCTTACATGACACCCTGGTCTTCTGCTCTGTCAGGTAGCTCATAACCTCCATACCTCCTTGTTGCTACCTTGGTTTGCATGACACCCTGGTCTTTTGCACTGTCAGGTAGCTCTTAACCTCCATACCTCCTTGCTGCTACCTTGGCTTACATGACACCCTGGTCTTCTACTCTGGCAGGTAGCTCTTAACCTCCATACCTCCTTGTTGCTACCTTGGCTTACATGACACCCTGGTCTTCTGCTCTGGCAGATAGCTCTTAACCTCCACACCTCCTTGCTGCAACCTGGGCTTACATGACACCCTCGTCTTCTGCTCTGTCAGGTAGCTCTTAACCTCCATAACTTCTTGTTGCTACCTTGGTTTGCATGACACCCTGGTCTTCTGCACTGTCAGGTAGCTCTTAACTTCCATACCTCCTTGTTGCTACCTTGGCTTACATGACACCCTGGTCTTCTGCTCTGCCAGGTAGCTCTTAACCTCCATAACTTCTTGTTGCTACCTTGGTTTGCATGACACCCTGGTCTTCTGCTCTGTCAGGTAGCTCTTAACCTCCATACCTCCTATTTGCTACCTTGGCTTACATGACACCCTCGTCTTCTGCACTGTCAGTTAGCTCTTAACCTCCATAACTTCTTGTTGCTACCTTGGTTTGCATGACACCCTGGTCTTCTGCTCTGTCAGGTAGCTCTTATTCTCCATACCTCCTTGTTGCCACCTTGGCTTACACGACACCCTGGTCTTCTGCTCTGTCAGGTAGCTCATAACCTCCATAATTCCTTGTTGCTACCTTGGCTTACATGACACCCTGGTCTTCTGCTCTGTCAGGTAGCTCATAACCTCCATACCTCCTTGTTGCTACCTTGGTTTGCATGACACCCTGGTCTTTTGCACTGTCAGGTAGCTCTTAACCTCCATACCTCCTTTATGCTACCTTGGCCTACATGGCACCCTGGTCTTCTGCTCTGCCAGGTAGCTCTAAACCTCCATACCTCCTTGCTGCTACCTTGGCTTACATGACACCCTGGTCTTCTGCTCTGGCAGGTAGCTCTTAACCTCCATACCTCCTTGTTGCTACCTTGGCTTACATGACACCCTGGTCTTCTGCTCTGCCAGGCAGCTCTTAACCTCCATACCTCCTTGCTGCTACCTAGGCTTACATGACACCCTCGTCTTCTGCTCTGTCAGGTAGCTCTTAACCTCCATAACTTCTTGTTGCTACCTTGGTTTGCATGACACCCTGGTCTTCTGCACTGTCAGGTAGCTCTTAACCTCCATACCTCCTTGTTGCTACCTTGGCTTACATGACACCCTCGTCTTCTGCACTGTCAGGTAGCTCCTAACCTCCATAACTTCTTGTTGCTACCTTGGTTTGCATGACACCCTGGTCTTCTGCTCTGCCAGGTAGCTCTTAATCTCCATACCTCCTTGTTGCTACCTTGGCTTACATGACACTCTGGTCTTCTGCTCTGTCAGGTAGCTTATAACCTCCATACCTCCTTGTTCCTACCTTGGCTTACATGACACCCTGGTCTTCTGCTCTGTCAGGTATCTCATAACCTCCATACCTCCTTGTTGCTACCTTGTTTTGCATGACACCCTGCTCTTTTGTACTGTCAGGTAGCTCTTAACCTCCATACCTCCTTGTTGCTACCTTGGCCTACATGGCACCCTGGTCTTCTGCTCTGCCAGGTAGCTCTTAACCTCCATACCTCCTTGCTGCTACCTTGGCTTACATGACACCCTGGTCTTCTGCTCTGGCAGATAGCTCTTAACCTCCATACCTCCTTGTTGCTACCTTGGCTTACATGACACCCTGGTCTTCTGCTCTGCCAGGTAGCTCTTAACTTCCATACCTCCTTGCTGCTACCTGGGCTTACATGACACCCTCGTCTTCTGCTCTGTCAGGTAGCTCTTAACCTCCATAACTTCTTGCTGCTACCTTGGTTTGCATGACACCCTGGTCTTCTGTACTGTCAGGTAGCTCTTAACCTCCACACCTCCTTGTTGCTACTTTGGCTTACATGACATCCTGGTCTTGTGCACTGTCAGGTAGCTCTTAACCTCCATAACTTCTTGTTGCTACCTTGGTTTTCATGACACCCTGGTCTTCTGCTCTGCCAGGTAGCTCTTAATCTCCATACCTCCTTGTTGCTACCTTGGCTTACATGACACCCTGGTCTTCTGCTCTGCCAGGTAGCTCTTAACCTCCATACCTCCTTGCTGCTACCTGGGCTTACATGACACCCTGGTCTTCTGCTCTGTCAGGTAGCTCATAACCTCCATACCTCCTTGTTGCTACCTTGGCTTGCATGACATCCTGGTCTTCTACTCTGTAAGGTAGCTCTTAACCTCCATACCTCCTTATTGCTACCTTGGCTTACATGACACCCTGGTCTACTGCTGTCAGGTAGCTCTTAACCTCCATACCTCCTTGTTGCTACCTTGGCTTACATGACACACTGGTCTTCTGCTCTGTTAGGTACCTCTTAAACTCCATGCCTCCTTGTTGCTACCTTAGCTTATATGATACCCTGGTCTTCTGCTCTGCCAGGTAGCTCTTAACCTCCATGCCTCCTTGTTGCTACCTTAGCTTACATGACACCCTGGTCTTCAGCTCTGCCAGGTAGCTCTTAACCTCCATGCCTCCATGTTGATACCTTGGCTTATATGACACTCTGGTCTTCTGCTCTGTTAGGTAGCTCTTAAACTCCATACCTCCATGTTGATACCTTGGCTTATATGACACTCTGGTCTTCTGCTCTGTTAGGTAGCTCTTAAACTCCATACCTCCATGTTGATACCTTGGCTTATATGACACTCTGGTCTTCTGCTCTGTCAGGTAGCTCTTACCCTCCATACCTCATCCTGGTCTTCTGCTCTGTCAGGGAGCTCTTAACCTACATACCTCCTTGTTGCTACCTTGGCTTACATGACACCCTGGTCTTTTGTTTGGCGGGTAGCTCTTAACCTCTATACCTCCTTGTTGCTACCTTGGCTTACATCACACCCTAGTCTTCTGCTCTGTCAGGTAGCTCTTAACCTCCATACCTCCTTGTAACTACCTCGGCTTATATACACCCTGGTCTTCTGCTCATTCAGGTAGCTCTTAACCTCCATACCTCCTTGTTGCTAGCTTGGCTTACATGACAACCTGGTCCTCTGCTCTGCCAGGTAGCTCTCAACCTGCATAACTCCTTGTTGCTGCCTTGGCTTGCATGACACCCTGGTCCTCTGTTCTGCCAGGTAGCTTTTAACCTGCATACCTCCTTGTTGCCACTTTGACTACCATGACACCCCGATCTTCTGCTCTGTCAGGTAGCTCTTAACCTCCATACCTCCTTGATTACTTAATTAGTCCCCTTCTTCCCCTTCATCTTCCTTTCTTATATTCTTTACATTTTTGGCCCATTTTTCTTTTAATTTCTGCAGGAACTCACCAATACTTCTTACCTTCTTTGCCTTCTTGCCCGTTAACATTTTTATAGCTACTATCTTCTTCTCTACTTTCTCCCATTTTTCCTCCCAAAGCTTTTTTCTCCATATTGCAACCTCCTTGCATCCTGTTACATAGTGTTCGATGCTTTCTTTTACCTCACACAATTCACAGATTACCTTTTCCCTACCTCTTATCCCTCTTAGAAATATTATTCCTGTTCTCATCCAAGCTAACCCTTCTCTCTCTTGCCTATTGCAGTAATCTACATATGCTTCTCGTCTCCAATTTCCTTTTATTTTCTTGTAAAATTGTAATGATTTTATATGTTCTAGACTTCACCATATTTCCTGTCTTTCTATATCTTCTATTCTGCATTTTACTAATTTATCCACATCGCTTGTATTCCTTTACTCTAATCTCTATACATCTCCCATTCCTATTTTTTTTCATAATTCCTCTTATCACTGCCCACCAACTATTTGAGTTCGCTAATCTTTTTTGCTGTCTCATGCATCATTTCATAATTTGCCCTTCTTTTTTAACCAAACACCTATACCAAAATTTGTTATTCTTTCCATTATTATACCATTTCTTCTTGTCTTTCCTAATTCTAGTAAAGCTACTTCCCTAGGTGGTGACCTTGGTAAGCCTAGTAGCTCTTTACAAAACCTATAGTAGTGTGGGCCACCGTTTTGTTTACCTCTGTACCCCCCCCCCCCAGATCTCCACTGCATACAACATTTTGGATTCAACTAGTGCTTCGTACATTCTTTCCTCTTATTTGATACAAATCATAGCAAGTTTTCTCACTAACAGAACTTTTGTGGTGCGCATTGCTGGTTTCACATCCACCCGACGGCCTATTTTAGCAGGTGTACCTCAAGGTTCAGTACTCGCACCGCTCCTCTTTAATATATTCACTCATGATCTTCCTGATATAACTCCAGTTTGTACGGCTTTATATGCAGATGACACTGCTCTCTTTTATTCTCACACCACTATCCTCATGCCATTCAGGAACTGCAAATTGCCCTAGATCAATTAGCTCATTGGTTCTCTCACTGGCGCATTTCCCTCAATACTAACAAGACAGAGGTTAAGATATTCTCTTTACGACCTTATAGGGATCCTCCTTCACTACAGCTGCTGGGGGAACCGCTCTCCTGGTTACCAACCAATGTGCCCGTGAAATATCTTGGGGTGTTATTGGACACTCGACTCACTTGGAACGCCCACATCTGTCGGTCTGTCACGCTTGCGTTTGCCTGACTATCAAAACTGTACCCTTTACTCAACAGGCGCACTTCACTTGGTTATGAATCCTCCCTGCTTCTTTACACATCTCTAGTCCGTCCCATTTTTACCTATGCAGCTCCAGTCTGGGGTGGCACCAGTAAGACTAATCTCCGCCGACTGCAGGTACTACAAAACAGGGTGCTTCGTACAGTTACAAACGCGCCATGGTTCATCCGAAACCAGCAGCTTCATCATGAGTTTGGTCTTCTACCCGTTCACCAATACATCCGACGCCTGGCACGTCCATTCTTTTATCATCTTCAGGAGGTCCCTGGAGCTGTTACCTACAATCTCGGTGCTCGCACTCGCCAACCAGCTCGCCTGAAGCGCAGACTGCCCCAAGATCTTCTCCTGAGTGACGTCTCCAGCACAGATGCCTCAGACACGTGATTACTACTATCAGACTTTAAGTTCTCAATTGTGTTACAGTTATCCTCCATATTTAGTTAGAGGAGTCATTCATGGCTACCTCCATTGTTATGTGTCCTGCTTCTATGTATCTTATAACAAACATCTGTAAAGCATAATTGCCGATCGATGGATAGTAAATTAACAAACAAAAACATTCTTTCCTATCACTTCGTTGTCATTTCTAGTTTATATTTACATATTCTTATTCCCAGGAGCGTCTTCTCAATGGGGTAGCACGTTTGCGCTACAACCAAAATGCTGGGTCTCCCTTTAATGCAAGGGCATGTTCCATTTGGCGTTCAGTTCGACCTTGTCTAGTGCAGTGGCCCTCAGCGCGCTGTATTGTTTGCAGGTGCCAAGTAGTTCACTCTCAGTTGCAAACCACTGGTATACAATGGGGAGGTATAGGGCAGGATGAACCTAGGGCGTGCCGAGGCAAGTAGGGGGGGAGGGGGGCTTATGGCTGCATAAGGTTGGTTAACCTAGCAGCCAGAGAATAGTGAATGCCAAGCCTTCTCCTTCTGTTTTCAGCGCCACCTATTATTCCCATATTAAATGTTCGCATCGGTAAACTATTACCACAGATTACTATTACCTACCAGACCATAGCCACGTTTTGTGCCGTGTTTTGTTAGCTGTGTCGTGCTTTGAGTAGTGAATAAGAGTGATTTATTTAAATACAAGTATATTGTGTTATATAAGGAGAAACAATGAATTCCATTAAGGGTTTATAAGCACATCCTTTTTAAAATGAGCTTAGAAGAAAAAAGCTAAAATAAGCGACTTGGAAGTCCCACGCCAAACATAAAAATCACATAGGTAGCCAAAACAAAAACAAGATATTTGAACAGGAACTTTAACAACAATGTATGTGAGAAATATAATTTGATGTGTAGTTGTAATATTAAAAATAGCCTGTTTTGCTTTCCTTGCGTTCTCTTTGGCGGTGAAGATCCGTGGACAAAACATGGCGTGAATGCTTTGCAGCATCTTCATGATCGCGCTAAAAACACGTAACTTAAAAACTGCACATGAAAAACAGAGTTTTGCTGTGCTTGGCAATGTAAATATAGCAAAGCAGATGGACAGTGCATATCAGAGAACAATTGAAGAACACAGCCAGAAAATGGCCCAAAATAGGTATGTTTTAAACATTACTGTTAAGTGCATTAGGTTTTGTGGAGCCTTTGAGTTAGCTCTACCAGGACACGATGGTTCAGCTACGTCAAGCAATCCTGGTATTTTTCGAGGACTGATAAACTTCAGTGCAGAGCTAGACTGTGTTCTGAAAAACCTATCTGGAGAATGCTAAGTGTTTAAGGGGACCTCCAAGACAATCCAGAACGAAATCTTGCAATGTACACTTGAAGTCTGGCACGAAGAGATATCAAGTCCATTTTTAGCTGCATAAATAGAAGAGTGTTATGCTCTAGAGTGTTTCTGAAATACGCATGTTGTGTTATACGCTGTGAATTACCGTTAACTTGTGTATACAGCAGTCTATAATGCCAGGATTAAACAACCGTTTGTTACTTTAAAAAGATTACATTGCATGGATAAATTTGTGAACCACCGATTTTCAGAGCCACCAGCCGCCCCTGCTTATTCCATTCATTGCCACCCTTCCTTTTGCTTCAAGAAGTTAAGTATACGGAATAGCACGCCCCTCCTCGGTGCTAGGAAACAACACGCAAAGCCTTGGACCCCGATGTCGATCAGTAGATGAGTTCTGATAGGTGGGAAATAGAATTCAGGAGCCAATTAGCTTTAGCAATTCCTCCGTGGTTTTCTGCGATGCCAGTAAGACATTTGGATACCCGATGTAGACAATTCTGAGGAGACCTAAACGGGATGCTTTGATGTGTCGGTAAACGTTTGTATATTTTTGCAGGCTGGCGTCTTATTTCATCCTCCACGTGTGGAAGAGTCAAGGCTAAATGAAGTAGGAGAAGTGGCGTAGACAGCTGTATGCGTACATAACCCAGATCTCACGCAGTTATGAACACCATAAAATGTGCAACATAAGGAGAACAAGCATCTCCGATCTCAGCATGGGGTATAATGAAGCCATTGTCCCCTCTAACCTTGCAGAGACATTCCTGATTTGTTTGCGGAAACTATAACTCTGTCAAATTTAGATACTAAATAAATGATAGAATTCCACCTGTCAGTCTTACGGTCCTTGCAATGAAGTGTGGGGAATCTTGCGCTTAGTCAGTATTAAGACATGGCTTCCGTCCAAAGGTACCGTGCCTCCCTCACATTCAAGAGGTACCAAGTTCGACTCAGGTACTTATGATAGTAATGCCCGATTTCACCAACAGATGCTAAAATCGACGTTAACAAATGTAACATAACAGTTGTCACAGCGCTAAAACTAATGTTAAATTTCTTGCATTTCACCAACCTGTTTTCTTAAAATGTTAACAAACCTGTGTTAACACCAAGAAACTTGTAAATACCACAGCTGTAGAAGGCTATGGTTGATTATCTGAACGTACTCCGATGCGTATTTGTTTTCATTTTCGTCTGCACAAATGGCGGATGAACAAAATCATAAATAAAGCCGTGAGACAAATTTCTCATCGACGGAGAAAGAATTGTTAATTGAAATGGTGACGAAGTGCAAGGATATCGTGGAAAATAAATGGACGGATGCAGTGAATATAAAAGAGAAAGATGTCGCGGGGAAAATATTGGAAACGAATTTAATTCAAATGCATGTGTCACTACTACAAGCACCAAACAACTTGTCAGTATTACGTACATTTAAAACGAGGTGCGAAGAACAAGTCCTTAAACATTTCAAGACGGAAGGTGAACAATGTATTATCCATATAATTCAGTGAACTGTAAAATCGCAAAATTATTAATACTTGAAGCAAAGGCGAGATCGGCATATTCCTTTCGATGCATGTTCCAACTCAGTAATACGTAAATTTAAAACGAGGAGCGAAGAAGTACAAGTGACTTGAACGTTTCAAGACGGGAGGTGGACAATGTATTATCCACATAATTCAGTGAATTATAAAATCGCAAGGTTATTGATACTTGAAGCAAAGGAGAGATCGGCATATTCCTTTCGATGTATATTCTAACTCAGTATTACGTAAATTTAAAATGAGGTGCGAAGAAGGACAAGTGACTTGAACGTTTCAAGATGGGAGGTGGACAATGTATTATCCACATAATTCAGTGAATTATAAAATTACAAAGTTATTAATACTTGAAGCAAAGGCAGATCGTCATATTCCTTTCTATGTATATTCTAACTCAATATTACGTAAATTTAAAACGAGGAGCGAAGAAGGACAAGTGACTTGAACGTTTCAAGACGGGAGGTGAACAATGTATTATCCACATAATTCAGTGAATTATAAAATCGCAAGGTTATTGATACTTGAAGCAAAGGCGAGATCGCCATATTGCTTTCGATGCATGTTCTAACCTCTCTTGTACTTCCACAGTAACCTTCATCGCAACATGTTTCGACAGTCTATACCTCCGTAAAACAGTTTTCTTCGGATAGTTCCTCAAAATCATTTCTCCTCATAGGCCGTAGTCTATTACGAATGCCATTTAGACTGTCTTAAATATAGCAAATCGACATCAACAGCTGAGTTCATGTTCGCCATCTAAACTAATTACATTTGTTAAGGATTTAACATTAGAAATTCGGCGTGTTAGTTTAACATGGGATTTAACACTTGTGTTACGCTAACACTTGTTGGCGAAATGCAATTTTTGTTTTAACTATTGCTAAACTCGTGTTATGTCTTAACATTTGTTGGTGAAATCGGGCATAAGTTGCCAGAAACGGTGTATCTCAAATGGGAGACCCATAGTGGTCTACCGGGGAAATAAACGAGTCAAATGGAGAATTTAATGTCGAGACGGCACGTTGTCTATGGTAGCTCAATGGGTTAGAGCGACTGGACGGAAACCAGGAGATCCGTGATTCAAATCCCGGCCATGGCATTGAATTATTCATATTGACTCCATCTATCTGAGTTTGTAGTGAATAGTTTTAGGATTGAATATGACGTTATATTGTTTGTTCTGTCAGCGATGAAAAATCATTTCAGACTTTTCTTTCTATCCAGTAAAAAAAAAAAAAAAAAAAAAAAAAAAAAAAAAAAAAAAAAATCAGTTCATGAATCTATTGCTCAAGTTTACTTACATTCCTGGTTTTAAGTGGAACGTCACAAAGTGTTAGCACGTATTGATACTGGAGTAGCATATTTCACCTGTAGAGAGTATTAAAGAGATTTTGATAAACTTTATTTAGGATCATGACCGCGATTGGTGATTTTCTACCTAACAAGAAGTAGAATCAGAACAGTGAGTGGAGAGTTGTTGAAATATTAATATAGCTGTGAACTGAAGCGAAGTTTCCTTGACGGGAAACCACCGTCATGCAGCAAAAGTGGATGAAGAAGAAAGTGTGGAGAGAAAGCTGGCAGGCTATTGTACCCGCACGACCAAACGTTTTTAGTCTTTTGTTTGCGTCACAAGCAATTGTTTTAGCTTCATTTGTTACCTGCTCTAACCTCAACTCTCCGCTTAGTGGTTGTTATTGATAAACATCATCGTCTGTGCTAAAACTATACACGTTCAATTTGTATTTCCGAATTTGTAAATACGCAGAGTTTAGACCACTGACAGGTGAAGTCGTGCTGAGAAAATGTCACTAATTAAATAATTTTAATACGCTACTGCCCATTTATCAAAAACATTTCACCATTCTAGCTCAAGTTTACTAGTAGACATTCCTTTTTAAAAATGATTTTATTACCTATTTTACAGGTTTAAAGGAAACGGGGAAACACAGTAAGCTATAAGCGATAGTCCAATGTTTTAAGAACTAACTCGTGACTTTGAAATTTCATCCTATTTGCATGGAAAAGAGATAAAAATATCTCATGTACCTATAACTTTCCCAACACTTGTACACACTCTTATTTCTCTTTCTACTTCAAGATAAACAGTTACAAGGGAATACAGTGGACTTTAAGTAATAGTCATATGTTTTAAACAGCTGGTCGTTATGTGATGTATACATGACTTTCTCTACTCTTGTACAAACACGTATTGCTCTATCTACTTCAAGATAAACATTATCCTATTGTAGCTACAAGAGAATGCAGTAGACTTTGAGTGATAGTCAAATGTTTTAAACAGCTGGTCGTTATGTGATGCATAAATGACTTTCTCTACTCTTGTATAAACACGTATTGCTCTCTCTACTACAGGATAAACATTATCTTATTGTATCTACAAAGGAATACAGTAGACTTTAAGTGATAGTCAGATGTTTAAACAGCTAGTCGTTATGTGATGTATACATGACTTTCTCTACTCTTGTACGAACACACTTATTGCTCTATCTACTTCAAGATAAATATTATCTTATTGTAGTTACAAGGGAATACAGAACAGTTTAAGTGATTTCTGCTATTCAAAATTACGGATACACTTTTCTGAAACGTTATATCTACTTGTTTTTTAATATTTAACTGTTGGCCCCACTTCCTTATGCTACTCTATGGTACAACAAAATGAGCATCAACTCAATTTCAGATTTATCAGATTACAGGAAATTGAGAGCAACATAAGCCTTTTAATATAATTCAGAGTACTATAAAAACAAATCGTTATGAAATAAAATGTCGTATAACATCAGAATTGTTACTTTCTTTTAAAACATTATACAGCTTAATCGACAAATCCAAATTATTTCATTTAAATTACCCGTTCTGAGACACATGAACCCAGAAAGTAAGTTCTGTTTGGTAATAAAATTAAATTGTGTACAGATACAGAAATATTATTTATTGCACAAAATTCTACAACTCTTGAACTACTTTTCCACATAACTGCCGAAATTTTGCAGGCATTTGTCATAGCGAGGCACAAGTTTTTGTATATCTTCTTCATAGAAGTTTGCCGCCTGTGTCTTCAACCAGTTGGAAACATTTTCTTTTAGCTCTTCGTCATTGTTGAAGTGTTGACCGCCAAGCAAAGATTTGAGATGCAAAAACAGATGAAAGTCGCTAGGAGCGAGGTTAGGGCTGTACGGGGGGTGGTCAAAGACGTCCCAGCCAAATCCCTAGGATGTTTTTCGTCGCATTTGCAGTGTGTGGTCGTGCGTTGTCGTGAAGATACACAACACCTTTTGACAGCCGATAAATTTCAATTGGTTTCACTTTCCTAGCATTCAGAAAACGAATCACAGATCTGATTTCACAAACAGCGGGATTTTCAATCAACACCGACATTGTAAACAAGCACAACAAAGCGTACGTGGCTGACAGCGATCTCACAATGGCGCGCGTTTCTTCTCCTTGATACAGAGTGTCCACCGCGCATGTGCGGAACTGTGATCACAGCGCTGCAGCGGATATAAATTGAAGCAGAACGTACTTTCTGGACGCCCCTTGTATTTTAGAGAAAAATCCGCAAACTTATCGTCGTTTTGTTCTTTTAAAAGGGAATGTATGCTTAGTCATATATATTTGAGACAGGCAACCTATGCTTTATCTCCCTATTATTTAAAATGGCTGCGATCTTCTTAATTAAAATGTTATATTTGGAATATTTGCACGATCAGTCAAACCCATATTTAGAATTTTCGATAAATACCTTTTGAATTCCTTGTCAATGAACATTTTAGTTACCTTATTTCTAATTTTTAGCCTGAAAAAACATTTACGATGCATAAAATACATATATACAAAGAAATAATCCGCTGTTCTGGTCTATATCTCACAATATACACGGTGTTCATTTTTGTTCGTTGTTTCCCGCCCTCCTATTGAGCAAGAATGACGTCATAGTGAGTTTATCTTCAAATCCTAGCTCCCTCTGCAGAGAAGAAGCGATAACTTTTGCGGAACTATAAGTAAATTACGGCGCTGTCAGTGTGGTTGCGCTGGTAACTAATACAACCAGCTTTCCCTGGATATGAACACAGACTACCACGTCTACATGGTTGAAATGCTACATTCGCACCGACATTAAAATTGGTGTGACATATCAATATAGTTTAAACTGCTGGATAGAGGAGTTAATGCGAAGCTATGCAGCATCCAGGTAAGTCCCTCGGAGTGTAATATTGTCAAAAGTGTCCAGGTATTCCTCAAATTGACATACTTTTGTTTGTAACATAAACGTCTTAAACGTTTTAACGATATAAATTTTTTTTTCTCGCTCTCATGCATAATTAAAATGTCTATTAATTTTGGTATCCTTGTGTTTTAAGAGAATGCAGCACCGAAATTGGCTAAAAATATGGGAAATAATATTTTTTTTTTTTGAGCTAATAAAATAGTTTGAACCTTATAGTATTGTGACTTTGTAGGTTCGTGAAATTAAAAGTCCAATTGCACAGACTCAAAATGTTCTTTATTTCCACCGAATTACAGTTGGAACACTTGCCGATTACACAGAATTACGTAGCGCACACAATTATAATTCACCAGTTCGTCCGTCACAGTTCCACTCTGCACTCGCAGTTACGTACACTCCTCCGATGCACGTACACAGTCTTCCAGTCCGTTCCCTCGCTAAGCGCTCCTCACGGCTGCTTGACAAGAACTGAACTCTCTCTAGCCCGGCGCGTGGCTTATATAAGACCAACTGACCTATCTAGAAGGTTCCGGGTTATAGGCTGATGGGTGGAAGGTGAATTTTTTAAAAAGTTTTTTCTCTTTTCCTCCTGTAGGTTCTAGGGTGGTGGTTTCTTTTATTTTCTTAGCTTTGTTGAGTCTGTTAACTGTTTTGTCTACTAAATTTGGGTTGAAACCGTTGGATATAGCTACTTTTTTTATGTGTAGGTATTCTTCTTGATAATCTTCTCTGTTTAGTGGAAAGTTGATCATCCGAAAGATTAAACTGTTGAAAATGGCATGTTGGTGTTGTTTTGGGTTGAAACTGTTGTTCTTTATGTAATTATCTGTGTGAGTCGGTTTCCTGTAAATACCAAAAGTGAGTTTGTTGTTCATTTTTTTTTTTTTTTTTTTTTTTTTTTGGACATCACCTTCCACCCATCAGCCTATAACAAATTCCAAAAAATCTTCTCAAAACACAACATAACTCTTGCACCTCAAAATAGGTTTAATATCAAATTTGTTAAAAGGCCCTCCCAAAAATTCAATCACTACCAAAGAAAAACCAGGAATCTATGAGATCAAATGTGAAACTTGCCCTAAAATTTATATAGGAAAAACAAAAAGAAATAATAACATCAGAACTAAAGAACATATGAGAAACATTAAAAATGGTGAAACAGAAAAATCAGCAGTGGCTTTTCATTTTTTGAATACTAAACATGACATCAATTTGGAAACATCTCTAATAAAATACGTTAATCACCCCATAGACCTTTCCGTATGGGAAAAAATCTTCATTAACAAAAATCGTCATAGAGTCATGAATTTTGAAACTCCACCACCGGACATCTTTGACAAGTACATCACGCCATCTATTGACAATATGGAGAAAGAGGAAAGCACTACAACTTGCACTAATCGAGTATCAGCTGAGGATAGGAGCAAGAGCTCTTGAAACACGTCCTGTGAATAAACAGTGTGAGTGAAGCAATGTGTCAATATATTCTCGATTCACTTTTGTACTAATTTGTGCTTCACTGTCCCTATGCTTCTTCCAAGTTTATACCTCGATTGAATGTACTAAATTAATACATTTGAAATTAGCGGGCAAAGTTTGTGTTGGTATGATGGTTACTTCTTACAATATGTGGCACCATGGAAACAAAATACTGGCTAGAAATATTGAAAGCAAATAGTAATGTTTATATTTTTGCTTTTGTGTGAGTTTCTAACTTGGTCAGCATTTTCTTGTGCTTCTCGTTAAACTACATACTGTTTATATATAATTGATGAGTTTTAGTGTGTCATTTAACATTTCTAAAGGTATTTTATACATCAAAACGCGCATAGAACTGTTATATAGGTTATAGGTAAAACATTCTTTGAAACAACTGACGTTCTGTTGACTGTGTACATAGTTAGGATCATGAATAGGCTAAACGATGCATGGGAAGAAACACCTGAACATAATACAACAATGGGAACATACTTGAGGCCTGATGTGGTAAGAAAACTAATGCCTGTGTACCAAAGACTGGCATCAGATGATATTCTAAGGAGATGTACATTGGGTAAGACACAAAATGCAAATAAAAGTTTGATATGGCATAATTGCCCAAAAGAAATATTTGTTTCAAAGAAGAGACTTCAGGTTGCTGTGACATGAGCCATCAGTGAATTCAATTTTGGTTGTTCTGCCTCACTCAAGCTGCAGTCAGACATAATGGACACAGATTTCACCAGCATCTCTAAAAATTATCCAAGGGAAGGACCAATTACGCTTACTTCATTCAGCAATTTCTGCGAAGGTAACTTTTAAAACATCCAGAAGGAAACTGAAGTTGAAGAACACTGCTGAAGAGGAGAGAAGGAAGAGGCAAGAGGGCCCAACTTATCTACCTGGAGGGTTTTAGTCTACTACAAGGCATGTAGCTGAGAAGGAAAATGTTTTGGATTTTAAAATTTGATTTATTCAGTTATAGTTTGTCATTCAAAATGTTCCACACGATGCAGTTTTGATTCAGCCCCTCTAAAATTGTCAACACATGTTCTTAGAAATCAAACAAAGGTTTCTATCATATGAATTTTTAATATTCATTATATTTTCAAAGTTATTAATATAAAAAGTCAAAGATTTATTCATTTTTGGGCTTTTTTGTTTGCTCCATACCTAATTTTTTTCCTCTGGAACTAAAGGCAGTATAAGAAATTTATATGATAGATTTTTTCTTCATAACGATCTGAATATTTTTAGAAACAGAAAAAATTTAATTTTAAAAATTTTCATCACGTGGAGCGGTTTGAATTTTGCCCAAATTTTGAACTTCACAAACCAATTACTCTAAAACTATTGAAGATATAAAAACCAAATTTCGAATTCTGAATCCATTACGCATCAGAACTAAGTGATAAAAATTTCAGCAAGATTGGTTGAAAATTGTTAGATTTGGGTTTTCGGTGCTGCATCTCCTTATTAGACTAACAGGAATAAAGTAAGATTTTTAGGAAGTATTATTCTTAGAAGACAAGATGAAACTTAAATACTTGGTACATCTGCTGCTGATCTACGCGTAAATACAAGACAAAAAAAAGTGACGGTTGGCACGTGAGAATTAAATAGGTCATCGACACAAAAAATAAGAGTTCTGTGATCAAGACGTAAAAAATGCTTTATTCCACTTTCCATGCGTTTTGATTGTTCAGAGAAAAAGCCTGTGGTTGAGTTGGTTTACGCATGTGGAAACATTAAGGTATACGCCGCTACCTTTGTTACTCGGTAATCCATTTGTACAGTTTACAGTAGCTCGATATTTCTGGAGCTATAAGTTGTAGAAGTTGTCCTTATACCGCCCAATTTATTAAACTTACAGAAGTTATTCAATACAAATTTCTAAGGTATGAGTTTTTCAAAAGTTATAAATTATTTTCCTAAGTTCAGTCATATGATTCATTGCTTCACTTATTCGACTTTAGAAGTGTATCACATAGGAGAAATTGTCAGTTATTTCTGTTCCTTTGCAAATTGCTTCAAAATACAGGGTGTATATAAATGAATATCGGGGGTTTAACTATTTATAATATTTATTACATTCAACTTGCAGTTATAAATTATATGGCAAATGAAAAAAAAGGCCCCCTGGCCTGTGCATACCACAGACCAGGGGGCCTCCCTTTTTCTTTTTTAGTCCAGTACCTTTTTTATAAACTGGACTTTTCATCATCTTTATTGATTTCATTTATACAATCTTCATAAATACAATTTATTACAAAATAACATAGGAAACAATAATAAATTAACAAACAGAACAAGAACTAAAAACACAAAGATTAAAGAATATATAAAAAACAATACAACACAAAATTTAACTTAAAACTAAACATAATGGTGAAACTCTCTATATTTGTTATTACAAAACACATCAGTGAAATTATTAATCACCTGGAAAGTATGCTTATTTCTTATTAAATCATATAAGGAATTGTTCCTCAAATGCCAGTTAATATTTGCATTTTGTGCCCATCTCAGTGGACACTCCCAAAGAGAGTGCTCTGGTGTATCTATCATTCCACAAGTACAGGTGTTATTTGGAGATTGGCCAAATCTATGGAGGTGCGCCCTATATGGACCATGCCCGGTAATATAATGAATAAATCCACGGGAAGGCGTTAAAAATTTAAAACATAACCGTTCTCTTATACATGGGTAAAATGAATATACCCTTCTACCAGTTCTTAACCCATCCCAAATATCCTGCCATTCACTAAGAATAATGTCGTCTAACTCACATTCATCAACGATCCTTTCCCCCACTAATTGACTTGCCCGAACCGCGTTACCATGGCGTAGCCAATACCGGGGACCCCTCCTTCGTAATTATAAATCTAAGGGCAGCAGTCCCAGGATCACTAATAAAGCCTCAGTTGGTGTAGTGGAAAAAGCACCAACTAGACGTATTAAAATTTTTCTTTGGAGAGATCTCAAAATTTTCTGTGTGCCTAATAAAAATGCCCGATGACCCCAAACTGAAGCAGCATATGCGACAATTGAGACCAAGACCCCATTGTGAATGACTTTAACTACATGATACGGATTTTTTTTTTTTTTTTTTTTGGTGAATTTGGCAATACTATTTTATTCAAAATTCTAAAGGCCTTTGCCGAAATTTCTTCTAAATGAACTTTAAATCCCAAACCTTCATCCAAAAATACCCCCAAATATCTGGCACTGCTGACCCTTTTAATTGATTGTCCATACAATTTCATAATTGGTGATCTTAGTAATTTTCCTTTTAAAAGTACATAACTTGTTTTTGTAGTTAATTTCATATCATCACACTCCTGTTGCATGGTGTTCAATACAGTACGACATTTTGTTTCCAAGGCAAATCTGGAATCAGCTTCAATAACCAATATAATATTAACAGTTTTACCAAGAACCTTATAAATGTTCAATGTGAGTACCCATTGTCACATGACACACACCAAGTCTATAGCCGAGTTCTTCCCAAACGTTGATAAGTGTGTATTCAGTAATTGTAGCAACATCTGCTCCAATCCGGTTTCTTAATTCAGGGAGGTCAGCTGGTAGCGGAGACACGTACACACGATCCTTGATGAAGCCCCAAAGATAACAATCGCATGGCGTTAGATCAGGAGAACGTGGAGGCCATGCATAGAAAGCCCTGTCATTGGGGCTCTTGTGGTACAGTGACGTTCAACCAATCGCGTACAGATGTATTATTTTATCTTGACAGGAATCCTGCGTGGTAGGGATGAGTAGCAACTGTGGCGGGGATAGTGCACCTATCGCCACTATGCATCCCACGCGTAAGATTACGAGAGGGGAGGGCGGTGCATAAGGTGTCTAAAAAAAATTCATTCTCGAAGCCAGTTTTGCAGATCTTATAAACTAAGTTGTAATTCTTACTATGTAGTACTCTCCACGCCTTTGTTGGATCTTAAATAGTACATAGGCATTTGGAACAAAACCCTGTTCTCCTCCAGCAGACATGATAAACAACTGTCGGCCTTTCAATATCGCTGCAGAGTCCCTGTAACGTATTTCACTCCAGACATATGGTCCAGTATGTGCTGTATTTATATAAGTTTCATCCATATAAACTATATAAGCTTCACTTCGATATCTCCGAATATTTCGTAAATACTTAAGCCTTTCTGCACGTATGGTGCGATGTTGGATTAAAATTTGTCTGTCACGCTTAGTGTGTTGTTTTTTTTTTTCAAATAATCCTAGCTTAAAAAGAACTCTTCTTAATGTTCAGGCACTTCCTTGGAAGTCAGTAGAACTTTGAAGCTTCCATAAGCACTTTCTTCGAAGTTGGTCTTTGTTTTTATGTGCTTTAATAATTATTCCTAGTTCGCCTAACTACTTCTGAATTAAAACATACAAATTAGATTTTGTGCATGTTCTTAATCTTTGTTTACTGGGCATAGAGAAGGACGTTGTTGCACTAGCAGCAATGGTTTTTCTTTGCCTAATAACTCTCCTAAACTGTTTTCAGACACAACTGTTGCCTCAGATACCCTTCCCCAGATTTTTATAGCTGACCCAGACCATTGTTCCTTTTTTATAAATCTATGGATATTGGTTATTACTTCTCGTGTTTTTAAATGTAGCACTTTATTTCCTAATGTGCTGCTAGGAGGCGTCATTTATAATGCTCTCTTGGAACCAGGAGACAAGCACATTTTGAAGCAAGCTGTAGTGTTACCGAGTAGCTCTGCACGTGTTTAGTCGCTCGCAACTGGTACGCAACTGACCCGCCCTCCCCTCCAGTTGCAACCGTTCTGAGGTGGACTCATCTAGATACCACTGCGCATCGTTCTGCTTCTTTCAGGATAAAAAATACATCTGCACTTCGTTATGCCAGTGAGGTGGCGCACCATCTTGCTGGAAAATTAAGTTCTCTGGCTCATTTTCTTGCAACTGAGGGAATAACCATTGCTTTAGTGTATCAAGTTAAGAAGTGCCAGTTACAGTAGGTTCACCAAAAAATAAAGGCCCATAAATTTTTCGCCGGGATACGACACACAAAAACATTCACTTTAGGGGAATGTCGTTGCATTTATACCATCTCGTGAGGATTTTCTTAGCCTCAGATGCGCACATTATCAGTGTTAACATGTCCACTAAGGTGAAAGGTTGATTCATCACTGAAGACGACACGATCCATAAAATCGTCATCGTCATGAAACAACATGCCGTTTGTGAAGTTGGCACGTAATCCGTGGTGTGTCGGCTTTAGAAACTGTAATAACTGTAAACGGTAAGGACGTAGCCATAAGCGTTTTCTTACAACTTTCCAAACAGTCGACACAGGAACTTGTAATTCGGACTGATTTCTTTGGGCTACGAGTGGACGACTCTCTCACTCGCTCAACAGTCTCTGCACTTACTCTTGGTCGTCCCGTGCTCTTTCCTTTACAAAGGCAGCTGGTATCCTCAAAATGATGATACCATCTACGAGTGTTATTATCACGAGGTAGGAAGGATAAATTGGCAGTGGACGCTGGTATGCGTAAACGTCGCAGCAAGAGAGGTGGTTTCTTACCTTTGCTACCACTTTTAGCTGCTCTAGGTGCATCAGGTGGTTTAGCTGGAGGTGCTGCTCAGATTGCTACAGCTGTGAATAAGAAACGTTCGGATGCAAAACAACTTGCCGAATTAACCCGTCACAATGAGTATATGGAGTATTTAGCTCAGGGTAAAGGTCTTCTACGAAAGAGACGTTAAGGGTAAAGGATTGTATCTTCGATCAAAAACTCGGGGCGAGGTTTATATTTATCCCGGAAAAAGCCCTGAGTGCTAACGAGATCGCTTCTTATGCACGACGTCTACACATTCCACATTTTGGAGGTGTCTACATGCTAGATAAACTACCTCCACATCCTCGATACGCTGAGAGAATAGTAGTGAATATGGATACATCACATACTTCTGGCACGCACTGATTTCTGTACGCAAGAATGGTAACGCTGCCTACTACTTTGACAGTTTCGGTGATCTGAGACCACCGAAAGAGATAGAAACATACCTTTCGGGTGTTAAGCTCCTATATAATACGAGGAGATTTCAAGATTTGTTGTTGTTTTCAAATGCTAAGCTTTCGCAATGAAGCCATTAGCTCTCTTGCTCTCCAATATTTCTGTGTAGTGGGTCTGGCAGGTAGGGCTTCACAGGTTAGAAGATGTCCTTCAGTCATTTCCTCTTCTTTGTTGACAAATGCTAGGCTTTGGCAATGAAGCCATTAGCTCTCTTGCTCTCCAATATTTCTGTGTAGTGGGTCCGGCAGGTAGGACTTCACAGGTTAGAAGATGTTCTTCAGTCATTTCCTCTTCTTTGTTGTGAAATGCTAGACTTTGGCAATGAAGCCATTAGCTCTCTTGCTCTCCAATATTTCTGTGTAGTGGGTCCGGCAGGTAGGACTTCACAGGTTAGAAGATGTTCTTCAGTCATTTCCTCTTCTTTGTTGTCAAATGCTAGACTTTGGCAATGAAGCCATTAGCTCTCTTGCTCTCCAATATTTCTGTGCAGTGGATCCGGCAGGTAGGACTTCACAGGTTAGAAGATGTTCTTCAGTCATTTCCTCTTCTTTGTTGACAAATGCTAGGCTTTGGCAATGAAGCCATTTTCTCTCTTGTTCTCCAATATTCTGCGTAGTGGGTCCGGCAGGTAGGACTTCACAGGTTAGAAGATGTTCCTCAGTCATTTCCTCTTCTTTGTTGCACAGAGGACGTATAAATTCCTATTCTGTGTAAGTATTTGGCCAAATAATCGTGTTCCGTAAGTAATCTAAAATTTGCTACTGCAGCTGTACGTGGGATTTCTGGAATAATTTCTGGGTTTTTAATTAAAATGTTGCATTTTTTTCTTTGACTTTGTTAGATATTGATTGGTTTTGTTTGTTTTTATATTTGCTTTTGATTAATCTTTTTATGGATGTAAAGGGTAAGTTACTTTTGTTCTGAATTAAATTTGCACCTTTTTGGCAAGGAAATCAGCTGATTCATTTCCAGCAAATCCACAATGTGCAGGCATCCAATGTAATATGATTCTTTTCTGTAGTTTTTAAAGTTGTTGGATAATTTTGTGACATTCCTTAATTTGGATTGACCTCATTTTATATGAACTTATTGCACATAATGCTGCTTTAGAATCAGAAAGTATGACAGTATCTTTGAATTTATCTATTCTGTATAGAAGGTGTTGGAGTGAAATATGAATAGCCGTTACTTCTGCATCAAAATTTGTTGTGTGGTATCCTGCTGGTTGATAGAATGAGAACAGTGCACACTTAATTCTTGGTCCTGAGTTGTTGTCCAAGTTAGATCCATCTGTGTAGATATGTAACCATTCTTCAGGTGGGTATCTATTGTTCACATTTTCTAATGCTAGTGCTTTTAGTACAGATTTGGAAGTTTCAGATTTTGTAACTATTTGTTTTAAATCTAATTGAATATTAATTGCTTCAAAAGTCAGTGGGGTTTCTTTGATTAAAATGTTTTCTTTAGAATTAGGGAGATTCAGATCTATTTTTAATTCCGTAACTTTGTGTAGGAAACTTGTTTGTGTTTTCATCTTGATTGGTTGTAGTAATCTTTTCTCCCATTTTGTTGTTTTTAACCGCAAGATTTTCTCATGTTGTATTAGTGCCTGCTGCTCTAAAGTTAGATGTATTGGATAATTCCGAGTTAAGGCTTGCATTGGCGTGATTGGAGTTGATTTTGCTGAACCAGTTATTAGTCGCAGGGCCTGATTTTGGCATACTTTTAGGTGCTTTATGTTAGAACTGTTTGCTGTAATTACTACAATTAATAATAGTAATTAAAATTATGATTTCAAGATTTAGATTCCGTGATTTGTGGTCACTTGTGCCTTCAGTTTCTCTTATAAAACGACCTCGGCTACATTCGTAACTTATCAAAATGAGTTACACGATCACCGTGAGTGGAAGTAATACCAGCTTCTCTACATTTCTCAATCCACCACTACATCTGGAACCCGACGGTCATTACGAGATAGCTCTATTAAATTTCGAGACTTTTTTTTCGATTCCTAATGTGGATGAGAGTAATAATTCATTCCATTAGGTTCGCGATGGTAAAGTCGAACGTATAGTGATTCCACCGGGTACTTATGAATTGGATGATATCGCTCGCACGCTCAAGGATGCTCTCGACATCGGTGATGATTTCATTCTACGTGCTAATAACAACACCATGAAATAAGAAACTCAATGCCCCTATATTATAGACTTTAGTTGTGAGAGATCGATCGCTTCTCTTCTCGGTTTTACCTCTAAACAGAGAGTTCCGGCGAACGTGCTGACCAAGTCTAATGATTTGGTTAACATTTCAAGATCAACGTTATACGTATCGAGTGCAATCTTGCCATGGAATCTTTCATAAATGGTAAGAGTGGTCATTCTGTGTATGAATTTTTCCCATCGGTACCTCCAAGTTATCACATCTCGTAGGAACCATCAAGTCCTATATATCTACCAATCATCGATACAAACCGCATTGATCATCTCGACATTAGAGTGGTAGAACGGAGATAAGTTAGATTTCAGAAACGAAACCATCACTGTACGATTGCACATATGTCGTAATGGGCATACGTTTTAAGAGACGGTGCTATATTAGAAAACATCTCTCGAGATTGAACTCTACTCGACCATTGACCCGTAACCTAATCACATAGTCTAATCGAAGATTTCTCACCGGCTTAGGATTCAAAGTTCTATAATGGATGTGACTGGGATTCCGACCTTTGATGATAAGATCAGTAAGGAGGAAGAACATGTATTCCTACTGTACAACTCTTCATCTCTCGATGTGAACGATGAAATTAGAATTCCATGTCAAGCTGAAGATTTGTACACGCTTCCTAGTAGAAGTTATCTCTACATCCAAGGAGCTCTCACTAAACCCGATGGCACCGTCTCGACATCTAAATTGAGTAACAATGCCATGGCATTCCTATTCGATGAGATTCGTCTAGATATGAATGGGACTACTGTTGACAGTACCAGGAATCCGGGTATTTCATCAACGATGCGCAACTATGCATCTCTAAATGAACTGGAATCAAATCGTTTACTAAATGCAGGTTGGATCTATCCAACATCGTGAATACATCGAATGGTATCTCAATGCTATCGTTCCTCTATCGATGTTGCTGGGTTTCGCTGACGGTCACAAGGAAGTCATACTTAATAGCAAGTTTGAACTTATTCTCACCATATCTAAGGATTCTAATAATTGTATAATTGGAAACGATCCTACAACCGTTCAACTCACTAGACTCGAATGGAGGATGCCTGTACTCCGACTCTCAGATTCTGAACGACTTGAATCGGATAAACCTCTACACGTTGCATTTCGAACCTTGGACCTTCATACTCAACCTGCTCTACCTCAAACTAAGGCATTCACATGGAACATTGCAACCACGACTAAACTTGAAAAACCACGTTTCGTCATAGTCGGTACACAGGTAGATATATTGAATCATCTCGCTAAGGATGCTTCTCTATTTGATCATTGTAATTTCACTAATCTGAAACTTTATCTCAACAGTGAATCTTACCCCTATCACGATATGAGTTTGGATTTCACCAATTCAAAATTTGCATCTCTGTATGATCAATATTCCAAATTTCAATCATCCTACTATGGAAAGGAGAATTACCCTCTTTTGACGCTATTCGTCATCGATTGCTCTCATCAACCTGAGGATACCGTGACGGGAGCAGTGAACGTCAGATTGGAAGTTCAAGCATCATCAAATTTTCCTGCACAAACTTCATTATTCTGTTTAATTATTCATGATAAATTATTAACTTATCAACCATTAACTCATGTTTTAAATCTATCATATAGGTGTAATAAAAGAATACAAATTCAAATTATCTTTTTATTAACTTTAACATACATCTCCGATATCCTCTTCCTTGCACTCCAGCCCCTTGCATCATATGAACATAATCATCTTATAGTTGATATAAATTTCTTTCAATATATGGAATTAGTGTTTTAAGTCCATTAAATGCAGTACTATTCAGATTTATACTACTCACATTTAAACATGTATTCACAAACGTTATTTTTTTCATGTTATTCATATATAACATTATATTAAATGCATAAATTACATTTTCACTGTACGGTGCACAAGGATGTTTACCATATTTCAGATATGTATCCAACACACACATATTTACTATTATCATCTCCCAATCCTCTTTTGTAATATACACAAACGTATCACCATGTGAAGCTTTGATGTAAAGGCATGGGAGTTCATTGTACAATCCTATGTTCACACGATACTCGGTGCTGATGGAGATGTCGTTATCGCTCCTGCACACACTATTTACCATCACTCGCAATTTCTTCTTCTGACGCACGGACGTTTTCACAACCTCCTTATCTTCAAAATGAATCCCACGATGAGCTTCCTTTAGTGGCCCGAACAGGTGGAAATCTGATGGTGCCAGGTCAGGGCTGTGAGGTAAGACTTGCCATCCCAATTTCTCAATTTCTGCATTGGTGTAACGGCTGGTGTGTGGTCTTGCTTTGTCATGCAAAAGAAGAACATCCGCATTAGTTTTTGTTGGGCGAACTCGGCGAAGTCGTGTTTTCAGCTATTTGAGAGTTCTGACGTATTGGACAGAATTTATTGTGCATCCCTGCTCCAAAAAATCAATCATAAGCACACCCTCTGCATCCTAAAACACTGTCGCCAAAACTTTCCCTGCCGAACGCTGAGTTTTGAATTTTTTTTCCTTCCGTGACGTTGTGTGATGCCATTCCATTGACTGCCTCTTTGATTCACGTTCAAAAAAAAACATGAAACCACGTTTCGTCTCCAGTAACAATTTTTTACAGAAACTCCTCTCCCTCCAAATATAAGTGCTGCAAGTGTTCAGAGGCTATTGTTTTCCTTGTTTCTTTGTTTTGGGCGGATAACATTTTTGGTACCCAACGTCAATAAACTTTTGAGTAATCCAGTTGTTGAATAATCGTCATCACACTACCTTTACTGAGGGAGGTAATGCAACACAATTCAGCTGTTGTTACCCGGCGATCACTACGAATGATGTCATCGACTCGCTGAATGTTGCATGGAGTCACTGCCACTTCGCTTTTCATCTGGCAATGGTGTTTGCCCTTCAGCTTCGTTACAACGACGAACCCATCGTCTAATAGTGCTGACATCCACCGTTGCATCACCATACAGCTTTTTTTAGCCTTTCGTGAATGCGAATTGGCGTTTCACCTTCCGCAGTCAAAAATTCAATCATAGAACGCTGTCTAATACGAATGTCGATGTCAGCCATTTTGCAAGAGGATGCAGTGCTGCTACCTGTTGACTTAGGTAGTTACTACTGCAGGGTATTGGGGAAGAAGGTTTGAGGAATAGCACCAAATTCAAAGTTTTCACATAACTTACTTATTTAAGGAAAAAATAGGAGGCATTACTTTTTTACCCACCCTCGAATATTGCACCCCTCATCATAAAACTATTATGTCTGTCATCTGAATTGTCATTTTGCATACCCGTCCCAGTGCAGTAGTCATTTCTTAATGTCACTTTTATTCTGTGCTGAACATCTGTTGGCGAAGTGTAAATATATGCCGCAAACTTGTGTAAAATGATCAAAGGAATGACATCCACTTCCTCTAGAAAGGAAATGAAAGTGCGGAAATGGAACTATACTCCATAGTCAAGCACGTGAAATGGTATGTGCTTTGCGTGAATATTTCGAAATAAAGAGGCAAAATAAAGAACTGCTCTTAGACGTAAGGGGAGAATCGTCAGTCTGTTGGAAAATGCTTCAAGTTCAGTGGCGGCTCGTGCCGTAGTATAAGAGCGTGCTGCGCGAAGAAGTCCATGCAACTCACCTAATCCTGGTTTCACGTAAGCTTGCCCCGTATCTCTAAACGGTCACGTGACCTTATCACCTCTCATTGGCTGCTATTGTAGTATAGACTGGTGTACGGTAAAAATTAGTTCGTTATTTAACATGAGGATATATCTTTATATGTTGGAAGAGAATTGTCAAACTTATATTGTAACTGTTTGAATTAAATATATTACGCAACAGAGTTGATTTATCTCAAATGCATGATAATTCTTAAACGAAGTAAAGAGGAGGTTCCTTTGCTCACATGCACATGACACGATAGCAGGTGATTTAGCGGTAGTGGTGACATTTGTTTATATGACTTTTATCACTGACCTTGTTTTGAACTGGATTAGTCAGATATCGCCTTTCGAAGCTGTGTTGTGCCGAGTGCGAGACCTAAATTATTTTATTGATCGTTTATTGCACGTGTACTTATTATATGTATAATGGCAGAGTCTACTGCCAGTTTTTCGCTGAAGCATCGCAAGGGAAAACCTTCACAAAGCGGCAAAAAAAGAATTGTGATGCATGTCTTTAATGCACTCACAGAGAAGAATCCGTCTTTGTCAGTGAGAGAAGTCGAACAGCTGTGCTCTGAACTTACAGGTGTGAGTGTTAGATCAGTAGGAACATCGCGACATGAAATTCGCAGGACAATCAGACTGTACCGGGATAAAAATCGCAAAATATACTACCTTGACGAGACTTAGGTGAATGAAGGACACACGACAAGTATGGCGTGACACGATTTTTAAGACGGAAAGAGAAACATTTATGCAAGGTATGTGTGCTGGTTTTGAAAAATCCCAGTGTAAAAGCCGAAGACCTTTCATTATAAACTTGCTTCAGTTTCACTGCTCATTCATTCAGTTTCAACTTGCTCAGTTTCATTATAAACTTCATTATTTCTGCATGTCTTCATATTCTTATTTGTATGATTTTATCTATCTTCCTGGCAATTATTATGACGTTTACTGCAGGTTTAAATGTGACGGGAAGGCACTGCCTATGGCCTATGTCGCGAAAGCATTTGCCAATTAGGGTGAGGGGGAAGGTAGTTGCACGCGGAGTAATGGATGTCAGTGGGACAAGGTTATATGAAACAGAGATTAGTTTCGAAAAATGAAGTCCATGCGTCGATGTTTGTTAATGGTATCAACAGAATTTCTACTTCCTTTCGCTTTTTGCTCAATTTTTAGTTCGGGTATTGCTCACCCTAACATTTTTATACCAACCCTAATGCTCACCTTGAAAAGTTCATTAACTGTGTTCATTATTTATTGGTTAAAGTTACCGTAATATTAAATTACTCATACACTGAATAAAGTGAATTTTTAACAAGTTTCACACTCGCACACCAAATAAAGAAACTGATATCATACACTAAATAAAGTTACACAAAGAAATACATGCATACAATGCAAGCATGCGAACCACATGCACTTGTTACAGGGGATTCCCAATAATAATAATAATAATAATAATAATAATAATAATAATAATAATAATAATAATAATAATAATAATAATAATAATAATAATAATAATAATAATAATAATAATAATAATAATAATAAATAATAATAATAATAAATAATAATAATAATAAATAATAAATAATAATAATAATAATAATAATTAATAAATAATAATAATAATTAAATAATAATAATAATAATAATAATAATAATAATAATAATAATAATAATAATAATAATAATAATAATAATAATAATAATAATAATAATAATAATAATAATAATAATAATAATAAATTTATTGAACCATTTGGCATACCATGCAATAGGTTTCGTCAGCAGGTCATTAAAATGAATCAACATTTAAGTACTTTTGTAGTGTATAAAAATTAAGTAACTTAATGCTACTTTTAACTCTAGTTTTAAAAGAATTTGCATTTACAATTTGTCTTAGATTTAAAGGTAATTTATTGTATAATTTCACTCCAAGGTGCAGATTTTTTTCTTTTTTTTTTTAATTGACGTCCTCCAACATTAAGTCATATCGGACGATGAACGAAATTGGTGAAATGATGCTCAAATGAATCCGGGGTAGATGGAGCTTAGAGCTATCTGACATTCGTCTTTAAGGATAAGGGAAACCCACGGAAAAAATGTTATCCAGGTAACTCACCCTGACCGAGATTCGAACTCGGGACCTCTTGAACATGAGGCAGACGCTACCGAGGCGGGCCCAAGGTACAGATGAGAATCCAGAGATTTCTGTAAGCGAAATTTAGGAAGTACCATATTTCTACCGCTAGTATCATGAGCATGTATATCAGAAAAATGTGTCTCATCTCTCTTTTGAAAATGAAGTTCAAACATGCAAATACATACAGAGATGCTACAGTTAAAATACCAAAATTTTTAAAGATAGGTCCACAGTGTTGGCAAGAATCACAATTTTGTATTATTCTAAGAGCCTTCTTCTGGAGCAAAAATACCCGGTTGGCTTCTCCACTGCTACCCCATAGCAAAATGCCATATTTCAAGTGACAAGTGAAATAAACTATAATAAACACTTAATAAAATATTAGTGGAAACACACATTTTAAGTCTTCTTAAGAGAAATAAAACATTTGACAACTACTACATTTGACATTCTGTTATGTGGAATTTCCAACCATATTCCAAGTAGTTTAACCCTCTGGTCATGACTCTGTTTATCTTTTAAACTAAATAAAATAGTTCGTGTTTCTTCTTTGTTAATATGCAGACCATTAGCCCCAAACCACTCAGACAGTTGATCCAAAGTATTCGACCAATTGAAAGTACTTGCAGAAAGAGTATTAAGAATTGTGATATCATCTGCATAAGAAATAACTTTACGAAGAGTAGCAGCAGGCAAGTCATTAATAGCTACGATGAATAGAAAAGGACCCAAAATAGATCCTTGAGGAACTCCCGTAGTTACATCTCGAACTGTTGACATTTGATTTTTAATTACAACTACTTGCTTTCTGTTACTAAGATATGATCGAATTAGAGACAGCTGTTTATTTTTTATTCCATAGTAATCTAATTTCTTTAGCAGCAGATCATGTGGTAAACAATCCAAAGCTTTACTAAGGTCACATAAGCATGCCGCACATTCGGTTTGTTCTCAAAAGCATTAAGTACTTCATTTACTAGGGATTCAATACCCATTACAGTAGACCTATTAGGCCTAAATCCATATATTATGGTTATGGTCGCGGGAATGCAGTATCGTGCCAACATGAGAGGGGCATCACAATCTGCCCTCCGCTTTAATAAACATTAGGTATTGGATCTGTTTACGTAAGTAGGACGGAATTAGTTTCTAGAACTAAAATATAGAGCAATGATACACTGTTAAATGATTTTCAATGCATATTCAAGTTCTACAGCTGTAACTATGAGTGTTGGTGGCCCTGCTTCACTATGCAGCGAATGATCACTGCGCAACACCCAGATGCAGCACGCATTTGTGCGAAAATGTAGGGAACTTAGGACATCAGAGAGGCAAGAGGAGAAGGTTGTACGCATGCGCAATAACTGATTACTGAGCTTGCTGGCTCTCAGCATGTTGACGTCATGGATGCGTTCCATTAGTTTTCCATGCCTCAAGATCTCATTATTCGCCATACTCGATTTCTTATACTTACAATAATGCAGTGTTACTTACATGGTCTTTTAAAATTTCTACAATGTGATTTATAAAATAGAACATAGGTGCTGCAGCACGTAAGGACAAGCCACCCCTGTTCAAGTTTGTAATCCTTTTATTATAATCTCAAGAGGTCCCAAGTTCGAATTTCTGTCAGGGTGAATTATCTGGATAAGGTTTTCTCGGATGTTTTCCTGATCCTGAAAAATGAATGTCTGGTAACTCTAAAATCTATGTACCCTGGACTCATTTGAATATCATTTCATTCATCGTCTGATTAGTCTGACATTCTTTGTGATTATTCTTATTATTATTATTATTATTATTATTATTATTATTATTATTATTATTATTATTATTATTATTATTATACTTGTGTTTCTTCTCTAGGGTTTCCAGCAGCATTTGTTTCTTTCTCATGGAATTTAATTTTTGTCTTATCTTTCCCAATTCTGACAATTCTGACAATGTCTTAACTCTCGCTTCAGTTATGTAGAAGTACCTTAATCTGTTCTGTAGATCATAATTCATGATACAGAATACATCTAAGGTATCAACCTATACTTAAAATGTAATCTATAACCTGATGTATGATTCCTGCTTTCGTAGTAAAGTCTTGTCAACGCCAATGCTATAGTTTGAGCAGATGGAATGCCACTATAATGTGTGTGTTATTTGCCCATCATGATCTTATGTATTATTACATTGCGGTAAAATGTATGCTTATAACTTATCTATTTACAAACAACATTTAACATTTTGCAGCATTTGTTCTCGTATTGCATTCCAAATAAGTGGTGTGTGATAGGTGCCAAATGAATCCATCTCTAATAAACACTATTTACACAAAGACAATTCAAATATTGAAAGAAATTATCCATAAGAAAGGTAGGGAGTAATGTTTCTATTCTAACCATGAAAATGCCACATTTTTAGCTCAAATAGTTTTCCTAACACAGATAAAGTACCAATATATTATAGCAATGCATCACGACAGCACTGTAATAAGCATAAATATCTCTTGGCATGTATGTGTGTACATATATTTGTAATTACTCAGAACTGAAATATAAAAGTTTAACATGACTTGATAAAAGAGTTAATTTGAATAAGCCCAGATGTTTGTTAAATTCAAGAAAGAGCAAACAGTACACTTTCTGATGTCGTGCAGGATGTGAGTCATCACATTATATGTTTATGAGTGGTTCGTAATTTCTATTTACACTAGAGAGTTCAACGCAATATCATTCAGTTGTTCTTCCGTTAATAAACCAGGTAAAAGTATATCAGCTGGATCAACTTGCAATTTTGAACATAAAATTTGAAGGTTAAATTTCTCTTTACTTGTCAGGATCAACAGAGGCAGTGCACTCCCTTTTGTTTTCCTTTAGTTTGCGCTACCACAGGTAGTACAAGTGTCGGTATGTAAAAGTTTCAAAATAAGTGAAATATTAGCACTAGAATCCGGCGAAAAACAACATTAGCATTCAAATTTACCATACTTTTGATTTTTTGATGTAATTAGGCATTGCTCAATTTAAAAAAAGCTTGTTTGCTCCAAAAGTACACAAGTGTTATTAAAATTATTTATAGGCTAAAACTACGAGTCCCTAACTACCAAACAATGCTGTGAAAGCCAACATCAATAGCACTTTCCATTTTGGAAATATTGGCGGCGCAAGTTTTATGTGATTCATCATGTATGTTATTATATAGTACAAATACGAGGGCTGTTCAATAGAGAATGTTTACATTTTTTTTAATTTTTTTTTTTTTTTTGACAACACCTTTACTCATCCTCATACTTTTGATGGTCCTTCTCAAAATAGTCTCCCCTGAATGCGCTGCACTTGTCCCAGCGTTTCTGCCAGTCTTCAAAGACATGTTGGAAACCATTTTTGAGAGATCCTTCAAAATCGCCTCCACAGCCTTCACTACTGCTTCTGATGATGGATAATGTCTCCCACTAAGGCCTTTCTTCAAGTTAGGGAATAGAACAAAGTCACATGGGGCTAAATCCAGACAATAGGGAGGGTGGGGGATGTACTTCACGTTGATTTTTGCAAGATATTCAGCAACAACATTGGCAATATGCGGCCGCGCATTATCGTGGTGCAGCATCCAGCCTACTTCACGGAAATGTGGCACTCAGTGAAATGTTCAGTATTTCAGAAAGTGATCTTAAGGTAATTCGTCGATTCTCTCTCACAATGGCAGCAGCAGTGTTGATGTTTTCTTCCGTAAGAGCAGTAACTGGAGCACCGGCTCCACCTTCCTTTGAAATTGATTGCCTCCCCTCTTTAAACATTTTAAACCACCTTCGAGCTGTGCTGTACGGAAGAACAGACTCTCCATAGGCCTCCTGTAACATTGTATAGGCCTCAACTGAAGATTTGTTGAGACACAAGCAGAATTTCAAAGTCACATATTGTTCCTTGTGTGTTACCTCCATTGCAGCAGTACGCGATACTGATCATGCCTAAACTTGCCTGGTTATCACAGGCAGGAACCAGGAGTACCAACAATGAAGCTACTACGGCATGTTTGTTTCACACTAAGCTAACAGAATATAACAAGATTGAATTTTAGCTCTCTTGCTCTTCAATATTTCTGTGTAGTGGGTCCGGAAGGTAGGGCTTCAAAGGTTAAAAGATGTTCTTCAGTCATTTCCTCTTCTTTGTTGTCAAATGCTAGGCTTTGGCAATGAAGCCATTAGCTCTCTTGCTCTTCAATATTTCTGTGTAGTGGGTCCGGAAGGTAGGGCTTCAAAGGTTAAAAGATGTTCTTCAGTCATTTCCTCTTCTTTGTTGTCAAATGCTAGGCTTTGGAAATGAAGCCATTAGCTCTCTTGCTCTTCAATATTTCTGTGTAGTGGGTCCGGCAGGTAGGGCTTCAAAGGTTAAAAGATGTTCTTCAGTCATTTCCTCTTCTTTGTTGTCAAATGCTAGGCTTTGGCAATGAAGCCATTAGCTCTCTTGCTCTCCAATATTTCTGTATAGTGGATCCGGCAGATAGGACTTCACAGGTTAGAAGATGTTCTTCAGTCATTTCATCTTCTTTGTTGTCAAATGCTAGGCTTTGGCAATGAAGCCATTAGCTCTCTTGCTCTCCAATATTTCTGTGTAGTGGGTCCGGCAGGTAGGACTTCACAGGTTAGAAGATGTTCTTCAGTCATTTCATCTTCTTTGTTGTCAAATGCTAGGCCTCGGCAATGAAGTCATTAGCTCTCTTGCTCTCCAATATTTCTGTGTAGTGGGTCCGGCAGGTAGGGCTTCACAGGTTAGAAGATGTTCTTTAGTCATTTCCTCTTCTTTGTTTTCAAATGCTAGGCTTTGGCAATGAAGCCATTAGCTCTCTTGCTCTCCAATATTTCTGTGTAGTGGGTCCGACAGGTAGGACTTCACAGGTTAGAAGATGTTCTTCAGTCATTTCATCTTCTTTGTTGTCAAATGCTAGGCCTCGGCAATGAAGTCATTAGCTCTCTTGCTCTCCAATATTTCTGTGTAGTGGGTCCGGCAGGTAGGACTTCACAGGTTAGAAGATGTTCTTTAGTCATTTCATCTTCTTTGTTGTCAAATGCTAGGCTTTGGCAATGAAGCCATTAGCTCTCTTGCTCTCCAATATTTCTGTGTAGTGGGTCCGGCAGGTAGGACTTCACAGGTTAGAAGATGTTCTTCAGTCATTTCATCTTCTTTGTTGTCAAATGCTAGGCCTCGGCAATGAAGTCATTAGCTCTCTTGCTCTCCAATATTTCTGTGTAGTGGGTCCGGCAGGTAGGGCTTCACAGGTTAGAAGATGTTCTTTAGTCATTTCCTCTTCTTTGTTTTCAAATGCTAGGCTTTGGCAATGAAGCCATTAGCTCTCTTGCTCTCCAATATTTCTGTGTAGTGGGTCCGACAGGTAGGACTTCACAGGTTAGAAGATGTTCTTCAGTCATTTCCTCTTCTTTGTTGCACAGAGGACAATTTGGACTTGTATAAATTCCTATTCTGTGTAAGTTTTTCGCCAAATAATCATGTTCCGTAAGTAATCTAAAATTTGCTACTGCAGCTGTACGTGGGATTTCTGGAATAATTTCTGGATTTTTAATTAAAATGTTCCATTTTTTATCTTTGGCTTTGATACATATTGATTGGTTTTGTTTGTTTTTATTTTTGCTTTTGATTATTTTTTTTTACGGATGTAAAGGGTAAGTTTTCACTTTTGTTCTGAAGCTAATGGGTTCATTGCCAAAGCCTAACATTTGACAACAACAACAGATTGAATTTTAGTTCGAAAAATTATGACCGTAAAAAAATTATGATCTCTCTTTATTGAACAGCCCTTATAATTAATTTTAAGGGATAAAAAGGCAGTGAGAAAGATAGAGAATAAGGAAAGAAGTGATAAAAGTGAAAGTAAAAAGGGAGAAGTAGGAAAGAAAGAGAAAGAAAGAAGTAGGAGGGGTAAAGACAAAGAGATTACAACGGCAAAGTTAATGCAGTTTATGATTGAGATGAAACAAGGTTTAGCACAGAATTTTAGAGGTTAAAATGAATGAGTGTACAACTAATGTAATACAGAAAATGGATAAGATTACAAATAAGTTAAGTTTAGATTTAAAACAACAAAGGAATGAGTGCACAAATGTTGAATACAAAATGTATCACAAGCATGGAAAAAGAGTGCAAATAAAGTAACAAAGGAATTACCTAGTAATTTTATCTGTAGCCTGCATTTGAGAGGCCTGGGTTCAATTCCCATTGTCAATCTAGCTGACTCATGGCTTTTTTAGGGGTTTTCCGGGTTACCAGATGAATGCTGGGTAAGTTAATTACATCCCCCAAATTTCCTGTTCCTCCATTTCATTTCACATCATCTCTTAAATGGTGGTCTCTTTCAAGGTACAAGAGTCGACAGGTGTCACAACGCTGTCGTGACTCCTTGGATCGACTGCCCTGTGTCTTCTCTCACCTCATCCTTCCTCTTGGGGATGCCCTAATTGGAGCTTAGGTACAGTAAACCACAGTGCCAAATCCTCTCCATAGTAACCCTAATCTTAAAAGGAATTTTATTAGAATCAAGTGGGATAGAATGTTGGGAAGATCTAGTAATATTAACACAAAGTGTACGACAGAATAAAAATGACAGTAATGATAAAATAGTATCACAAAGAAATGGCCACAGAATTATAAAAAAGAGAAAGAGAGTGTAGGGAAATTAATTCATGGCAAATAAGGTAAATGAAATTCAAAATATAATTAGATCTAAGAATAAAACAGATGATGACTTGCCAAATAACAATTATAATAATGCTGATGGGTTATCAGAGAAGCAATTTTGTAGATTCACTTAATCCATATATTGATGTAAATTGCAAACAGTAAAGACAAAATGCACCTTCATAAATATGCAAGGTCAAGGTCTAATTGACTGCACAAATCATACACTTTGTGAAGTACATTTACTGAATTCCAGACAAGGAAATAACCTCAAAACAGACCTAACCTCAAAACAGTATCACGATAATGGCACACAGATAAAAGAAGACGAATTTACAACTAAACTCACTACAAAATATCAATAGAAATAATAATCATTCATTCAATTCTTCCCAAAATAAATTCTGGGGCAGGGCACAGAATCACAACAGATTAAGTGACTGAAATTATAACAACAGATGGGTTTACGAAAATGTTCTCTTGAAACACACAGGATAACCAACAGAATATAAATTATCACACTGCCAGTCTAAGGTATAAAAAATAATATGAACCCAACAATATATTTGATATTAGGCAAATTCAAAAAATAGTTCTGTGTACCAACCATCCATCCTTGATTAGACACAACAAAACCTTTTGTAAATATTTTTTTTTTTTAATTTACCCTGCCTTTAATTCCAATGGTCATATTGGCGGCCGTTCTCCTTTGGGACATATTGAAGGTGTTAACTCGTATTCATTGGGTTTTAATTATTACATTACACACACACACACACACATTCGCACTCTCATTCATACTTCCAGACTCTGGGAAAGATGGGGAATTATCTTAGTCGGAGAAAAATCCCCACCCCCACCACCGGGATTCAAACCCAGGACCCCTAGCACGGCACGCAGGTGCTCTACCGACTGAGCTACAGGGCCAGCCTGTAAATAAATTGTAAATATGTTATAAAAGATTTAATCGTTTGTTTTGTTTTGAATTAAAAAAAAAAAAATGATTCTTCAAATCATTAGAATATATGGAAAACAATTATTATAGTTTTGTTAAAAAAACAAATTCTATGTATTTTGATGAGAGGCATTTGAAATAGTTTTGTTTGGCCCCCAAACATAATTCTTGTTTGTATTATTTTATAGTGTCATTAAAGATATGGAAAGGAAATGTACAATCAGCAAGTGAAAGTTAAAATACATAGCAGGCTGTGGATGTTTAAATGTGTGTACAAATGAACGGTTTCTAATGGAACAAAAACATCAATAATCTTCAGAAAGTGATAATAGGCAAAAAAGAAGCTGATAGCCATGGGAGCAGACATGTAGCAAAGCTGTTTGAAAAAAGCTTTGTATATAATAGTGTTTAATAAGTGCTGTAAGTATTATCTATGCTAAAGAATTTGTGTTGTTATTTTGCCAAATTGATCCTTAAAGAATGTATCAATTCGAGAATACAATGTTGAGTTAAGAATTTAATGCACCGACTGGGTCTAAACTGGGACAAAGAAAATTTGAATGGCTACATATAAACTACATCTACATAATTTTGAAAACTAATCATCACTATACAAACAAAAGCAAAATGAATACATCAAATTAAAATTACAAAATTAATTCAATGCAAATCTTTAACACAAAAATTTCAATGAGCAAAGTTCCACAAACTTAGAACATTTTAATGCAAGTGCCTTCCCAATGTGGAACATAGAAAACTTTTATTACAAGTGACTCAACTTCACTTATGTTTTTAAAATATAAGTTCCAGAGAACCTATTTTGTAATCAATAATTGCATCTTCTGCTTCTTTGTTGATTGTCTGGTTGTTTATGTTGTTAATGTTACTACTGCTGAATGATGGATTGTTCACTATTTTATTGTCCTCTATTGGAAGTAAAACAAATTTGTTGGCAATCACGTGGTTGCATTGAAAAATTCACTAAGTAGCTTATTGTTGTTATTATTATACAAAATAAATATTTTTTCTCATATATATGTGTTTGGAGGAATTTAGTAACAGTGATGCCAAAATTAATCTCAAAAACTATTTGTAGTTGGTTTATTGATACTCGTCAATTACTTGTTTATATTGAGAGACTAGTTTCAAAGGCAATCGTCTCCATTTTCAATCTCTTTCCAACTGGCATCTGTTGTTGTCTACTCACTCTCTGGTGGTGGAACTATGAACCAGTAGATAATTTGACAAAAAGTTCATAGTTCCACCACCAAAGAGTGAGCAGACAACAACAGATGCCAGTTGGAAAGAGATTGAAAATGGAGGCGAATGCCTTTGAAACTAGTCTCTCACTAATATAAACAAGTGACGAGTATCAATAAACCAACTACAAATAGTTTTTGAGATTTTTTCTCATACTACTAACTCTATGTGTGCATTTAAATAAATACTTCAATAACTTAACCTCTGGTTTTCATGGTTAAATGACCGAAACTGACATGCCACATAAGTGTTAAGTCTGTTTATAATTAACATGTCTAAAATATTCCTTTTCTCTGGTTTCCAAATAACATTTGACTCTCAACAAATTCAATTTAATACAATAGGGAACAACCCATTACTTAGTGCAGTAAAAGTAATTATGTACATTAAGTCAACAACAAACCTGATGATACAATTGATGATTGCAAAACATGTCCTTTGGGATGCATACGTTAAAAGGAAATGAAGTTCTGTCCCAAAGTATGTACTGTCAACAGTTTCGATTTTTACATATTATTAGAAAGAAGATAGTTTGGGAGTGCCAGCACTGGACATGAACAGGGACAGTACTACTTAATACTTTCTTTGTTAACAATGCTGTCAATTGTCAGTATATCAGTGCTGTCAGTATGCCGGAATTCCTTCCCATAGGCGTTCTCTTACTTCACATGGGGCTGTCACTTTCAAACACACTTAAAAGTCAACGGTCTGGGCTGGATATGAACTGCAACCCTGGGATCAGTAGGCCAATGCCTAAACAACTGAGCCCTTGTACAGTGGTTTGTTTCCACTTTAGTGCTGACTTCCCAATGCAAGACCCGCCTCGGTAGCGTAGATGGTAGTGTGTCTGCCTCACGTTCAAGAGGTACCAAGTTCAAATCTCAGTCAGGTGAGTTACCTGGATAAGTTTTTCTCCAGGGTTTTCCCTTATCCTTAAAGACGAATGTCAGGTAGCTCTAAGCTCTATGGACCCCGCATTCATTTGAGCATCATTTCACCAATTTCATTCATCGTCCAATATGACTTAACGTTGGAGGACATGAATTAAAAAAAAAAAAAAAGAAAAATCCCCATACAGTGTTGTTCTCAGATGAGCCTATATGCACGATGAATATTGCAACAGTAGTCATTAATACAATTTTGAGTGAACTAGTACTCAATGCTCCATATTCTGCTAGTGTTTACCTAGAAGTGTTTTGTTAGGACCTTCCTAACATCCTCAGTTAATGTTCACTGTTGAATTTCAATTTGTTGAACTTCTTGGAGGCAGTATCAGCATTAGTGTATCATTTTTGGAATGATAATCATGCTATAGAACAAGAAATCCATTTATTAAAAAGTGTTTAGGATATATTTGCATTAACCACGAGTGGAAAGATATTCCCATACTGTTCAATTTTGACACCACCTTTGAAGAGAACCCAAAGATACGAACAGAGACAGCCCTATTGCCTCTAAGAGTTCAACAAATCAAAATTCAACACTAAACTTAAACTGAGGAATGGATAGAGTCAACATGAATAATTCAATGCCATTCATTAAAAATTTTAGCCTATATACGGCTAGTGTGGAGAAATGATTAATTTCCATCAATTAACTAAAATAATAAGAGTTAAATGATGAAGCCTGGGACTCAAGTACTTACGATAGTAAGTCGCCACAAATGGTGTATCTCGGATGCGAGAGCCCCTAGTGGTCTACCGGGGAAATATATGAGTCAAATGGAGAATTTAATGCACGATGGCCATGGTACCTCAAAGGTTAAGAGCGACTGGACGGAAACCAGGAGATCCATGGTTCAAATCCCGGCCATGGCATTGAATTTTTCATGTTAACTCTATCCATTAAAAATCTTAGCCTATATACGGCTAGTGTGGAGAAATGATTAATTTCCATCAATTAACTAAAATAATAAGAGTTAAATGATGAAGCCTGGGGCTCAAGTACTTACGATAGTAAGTCGCCACAAACGGTGTATCTCAGATACAAGAACCCCTACTGGTCTACCGGGGAAATATATGAGTCAAATGGAGAATTTAATGTCAGGACGACACGTTGGCCATGGTAGCTCAAAGGTTAAGAGTGACTGGATGGAAACCAGATCTGTGGTTCAAATACTGGCCATGGCACTGAATTTTTCATGTTGACTCTATCCATTAAAAATCTTAGCCTATATACGCCTAGTGTAGAGAAATGATTAATTTCCATCAATTAACTAAAATTAAACTGAGGAAGTTAGGAAAGTCCTAATGAAATGCGTTCCAGATAAACACTAGTAATATATGGAGCATGGAGTACTAGTTCAACTCAAAATTATATTAATTTTGAGCTTTATAGTATCATAGTCCTTACTCATTAGGAATACTGTATGCCCACAACAAGAAGGCTAGAGGGGTATGAAGGACAGAGGAGCTTGAACTGTTTAGCTGCTCCGTTGGCGGATCTGTTTATTAGGAAATGAGTGTATGAGAGTACATATGAGTCACCCATGCTGCTAGATCTAATGTTTGTTGCTGCGATAAGTATTATGCATAGGTGAGCTATGTGACAACACTTGTGTATTTTAAACCAGCCTTCCATCCTTGTCATACTTGGAAGGCGAGCATACACCATGAGGAGACAGTAACAGTGATTACGTTACACATTCCTCTAATCTCTGTTTCATATAACCTTGCCCCGCTGAAATGTATCACTCCGCATTCAACAACCCTCCCCCTCGCCCTAATTGGCTAATGCTTTCGCGTCATAGACCATAGGCGGTGCCTTCCCGTCAAATTTAAACCTGCAGTAAATGTCGTAATAATTGCCGGTAAGATAAATAAAATCATACAAATAAGGATATGAAGGCATGCAAAAATACAAGTTTATAATGAACTGAGCAAATTGAAACAGAATGACTGAGCAATGAAACTGAAAGAGTTTATAATGAAAGGCCTTTGGCCTTTTCCACTGGGATTTTCAAACCAGCACACATACCTTTCAAAAATGCTTGTCTTTCAGTCTTAAAAGTCGTGTCACACCATACTTTACTTTTCGTATGTTCTTCGTGTATATTTTGCGATTTGCATCTCGGTGCAGTGTGGTTGTCCTTAAATAGCGTCTTCGCCACACAGCAATATCGCCTCTGTCTTTTAGCACATTTTTCTTGCCTCTTTTTTCATTCACAAATCCCAGCTGTATAAGCAATCTGCTGAAATTTGGTAAATCTGCATCCTCATTTACAGCAGACGAAATGTTACTTATGTTAGGGAGTTCGTTTCTAAAGAAAAACTACACATATGACGACGCACAACACTTTTCACGTGTTTTCTCCGAGCACGCACTTTTGTTTATTCCTGCTTTTGCCTGGAGTGGTAAGTTTTCCTGTTTCCTCAATTTCATGTCGCGATGTTCCTAGGATCTAACACTCACACCTGTAAGTTCAGAGCACAGCTGTTCGACTTCTCTCACTGACAAAGACGGATTCTTCTCTGTGAGTGCATTAAACACATGCAACACAATTCTTTTTTCGCCTGTTTGTAAATAATTATCCTTGCGATACTTCAGCGAAAAACTGGCGGTAGACTCTGCCATTATACATATAATAAGTACACGCGCAATAAACGATCAATAAAATAATTTAGCTCCAGCACTCTCGAATGGCGATGCATGACTAATCCAGTTCAAAACAAGGTCAGTGATAAAAGCCATATAAACAAATGTCACCACTACCGCTAAATCACGTGCTATCGTGTCATGTGCTTGAGAGCAAAGGAACCTCCTCTTTACTTCGTTTAAGAATTAACATGCATTTCAAATAAATCAACTCTGTTGCGTAACATATTTAATTAAAACAGTTACGAAAATATAAATTTGACAATTCTCTTCCAACATATAATGATATATCACCATGTTAAATAACGAACTAATTTTTACCGCACGACAGTCATTACCACAACAGCAACCAATGAGAGGTGATTAGGTCACGTGACCGTTAAGAGATACTGGGCAAGCTTACGTGAAACAAGGTATAGCTTGCCTTCTTGTCCTGGGCAATCAGTAGTCATATCTGAGAACACATGTCAATAATTGCTATTGACAATCACAAGCACAGGTTTTCTGTCAATATTTGGACTGGAATTGTTGGCACTCACCTGCTGTGACCTGTAATTACTGACTGTCAATTACAGGGATCAATGGATTGGGAGAGGAGGATAAGTTGCACGGCTACCACATTTGCCTGATTTAACATTCCTTGATTTTCTCTTTGGGGGTTTGTCAAGAGTATGATCTAAGTCAAGTAGCTGTACTTCCACAAAATCCCTGGCAATGGCGGCAGTTCCAGTAGGTAAGCCATCCAGCCATCACATGCTCAAACCTGTAAGTGCGAAACTCAGTGTGCCGTTGCCTACAGTACATATCGCTACGCGGTTTTTTGCAGTTGCATATAATTTAGTGCATAGCATGTAAGGTTATAGACGTCATCTAACCATTTCAGAGTTTATCGAAGAACTGCACAAGGACAATTTAGCGAAACAGTAGCCAACAACAGGTGAATGAAGGCACTTCATAATTCCCATGAAGAAAATTTAAGAGCATGCTGCAGCTGCAAAAGCTGTTTCGAAATCTACAATTGAAAAGATAAAAAGAAATTGAGTGAGGTACACACTGGCACAGTATCTACATGCATACTCCAAAATGAAAAGAAAAAAAAAATGGACAAAACGCTATACAGGTTTAGACGAATTTGATACGTGTATAACATGTAGGACAGTAAATGAATTTTACATTACTGAAAAAATCAAGTACATTAAAAGTATTAAAGCATCTCAGATTTCAGTGGTATAAGATGCACCATAACAGATTTATTCTTAAATTAATTGGGAGTCGATTAATGACACAAAACAACACTTACTTTTAAATTTTCCCGGAAGATTTATTCTTGTTGAAAGATATATGAAATGCTCATATGTCCATTTTATGGAATATTACAGGGAAACCACCAGGAGGATGACTCTATTGTGTACAGTGACAATAGGTACATTTAGAGCTCACATTCAAAAATTAAAGCATCGAGCTGATAGTTCACATGGCACTTACTTCCAATCCCTTGGAGCCAGGATTGGAGCACCGCTCCAATGACACACCTACCACCCCCCTGAGCTAGATGGAACTCAAAGTATAAACTTGGAAGAAGCGTAGGGACAGTGAAGCACAAATTAATACAAAATTGAATCGAGAATATATTGACACATTGCTTCACTCACACTGTTTATTCACAGGACATGTTTCAAGAGCTCTTGCTCCTATCATCAGCTGATACTCGACTAGTGCAAGTTGTAGTGGTTTCCTCTTTCTCCGTTTTGTCAATAGATGGCATGATGTACTTGTCAAAGATGTCCGGTGGTGGAGTTTCAAAATTCATGACTCTGTGACGATTTTTGTTAATGAAAATTTTTTCCCATACGGAAAGGTCTATGGGGTGACTAACGTATTTTATTAGAGATGTTTCCAAATTGATGTCATGTCTAGTATTCAAAAAATGAAAAGCCACTGCTGATTTTTCTGTTTCACCATTTTTAATGTTTCTCATATGTTCTTATTTTCTTAGCTTTTTTGAGTCTGTTAACTGTTTTGTCTACTAAATTTGGGTTGAAACCGTTGGTTATAGCTACTTTTTTTATGTGTAGGTATTCTTCTTGATAATCTTCTCTGTTTAGTAGAAAGTTGATCATCCGAAAGATGATCATTTTCAACAGTTTAATCTTTCGGATGATCAACTTTCCACTAAACAGAGAAGACTATCAAGAAGAATACCTACACATAAAAAAAGTAGCTATATCCAACGGTTTCAACCCAAATTTAGTAGACAAAACAGTTAACAGACTCAACAAAGCTAAGAAAATAAAAGAAACAACCACCCTAGAACCTACAGGAGAAAAAGAGAAAAAACTTTTTAAAAAATTCACCTTCCACCCATCAGCCTATAACAAATTCCAAAAAATCTTCTCAAAACACAACATAACTCTTGCACCTCAAAATAGGTTTAATATCAGAAATTTGTTAAAAGGCCCTCCCAAAAATTCAATCACTACCAAAGAAAAACCAGGAATATATGAGATCATATGTGAAACTTGCCCTAAAATTTATATAGGAAAAACAAAAAGAAATATTAACATCAGAACTAAAGAACATATGAGAAACATTAAAAATGGTGAAACAGAAAAATCAGCAGTGGCTTTTCATTTTTTAAATACTAGACATGACATCAACTTGGAAACATCTCTAATAAAATACGTTAATCACCCCATAGACCTTTCCGTATGGGAAAAAATTTTCATTAACAAAAATCGTCATAGAGTCATGAATTTTGAAACTCCACCACCGGACATCTTTGACAAGTACATCACGCCATCTATTGACAAAATGGAAAAAGAAGAAACCACTACAACTTTCACTAATCGAGTATCAGCTGATAGGAGCAAGAGCTCTTGAAACATGTCCTGTGAATAAACAGTGTGAGTGAAGCAATGTGTCAATATATTCTCGATTCAATTTTGTATATAGATGGAACTCGCTTCTAAGGTAAGCTATCTTAAATGCACAAACTTTATGCAAGTATGGCTACTTGGAGAAACTATATTTTGTGCGACACGAGAATATTTTTGAAGTCCCGAGGTGCAGGTATATGCATGCGCAGGCAGACAACCTGCAGGTCCTCCCATTGTAACCAACATGAGAAAGATGTGTAACACTTGTAACCAACCTCTGCAAAAATGCCCCCGACATCTGTGCAACATTGGTGCAGAAAGACATGTGGATGCATTTAGCGCAGTCCAGTTTTGAAAAATACTGACCATGTCTCAGGTTTTATTGCTTTACAAAAGTAGGCTTGCTGTCCGGCAGAAGCACCTATTGTACTGTTAGAAGTGAAGGCTATTCGTTCTGTGCATTTTTCGAATATTTAAGATTCATTCAGTACGTTGAAAATTGGGAAATGGCTCGACAAATCATTTATTTTAATAATGAGGAGGCCTGCCTTCAATTATTATTTGACGAGAGTTTGCGGAGGACAAAGATGTGTTCCGAATTCAATGCTGCCGTGCACCCCATCAAGAGACAGGACCACGAGTATGCTGAGTTTTGCTGCATATACGTAAATGGTGATACAAGGTACTACTGTTGTTGACATTGATACTAATAGATACCTTGTATTTTTGTAGTTAGTTTACCAGTGTAATTTAAGGACAAAAAAGACTGTTGGCAGCATCGTGTTCAGTGGAGAACAATGATAGTTTGGCTGCACTGAATTCTTCAGTACAGCTACATATGCAAATATGTAAATAAATGAGCAATAAAGTCATGACTTCAGTAACGTTAAGAGAATGCCCTCCAGCACAAAATTGCACTATAAGGTAAAGAAATCACATTAAATATCATAGTTGTACGAGGGGGGGGGGCAAAAGAAACCGGATTGTTGTCATAAAAGCTTTATTGATGAATCTTTTTACAAAATTACTTCAATCACCTTCAAAATAATCTCCATTACATGTGATGTACTTCTCAAGTCTCTTTTCCCACTGTTGGAAGCATGTTTGGAATTCTTCAAGTTTGATATTGTCCAGTGCCCTTTGCGAAGCTGTTTTTACCGCCTCCACATCGTCATAACGCTCCCCTTTTAGCGTTTTTTTCATTTGTGGAAATAGGAAAAAGTCACACGGGGATAGATCCGGCGAATACGGAGCGTGGGAAATGACAGACTACCTCTGAGAGGCCAAATAGTGGGTCACTCGTAAGGTCGTGTATGCTGGAGCGTTGTCATGATGCAGAAACGTCACCTGATCGCCAAAGTTCCAGGCGTTTCCTCCTCACATCCTCTCGCAGATGCCTTAAAACATCCAAGTAAATGTGCTGGTTAACAGTCTGGCCAGGAGGTACGAATTCCCGATGCACAATTCCACGAACATAAAAAAAGACAATAATTGTCTTCACATTTGACCTCACTTATCTTGCCTTTTTTGGTCTGGGAGAGTTGGGAGTCCTTCACTGGCTTGACGCTTGCTTGATTTCTGGGTCATACCCGTAACACCAACTCTCATCCCCTGTAATGACTTTGTTCAAGAAGTTTGGATCAGGTGCAATCTTGTTTTCAAGTCCTGACACACATTCATGCGGATGGTTTTGTGCTCCTGTGTGAGAAGGGGCGGAAGAAATTTAGCATCAAAACGTCTCATGTGCAAATCCTCCCTCAAAATCCGCTGGCACAAGCTCCAACTGATTCCTGTCACTGCTGAAATTTGGTCAATCGTTTGGCGACGATCCTCATTGATCTTTTGGTGGACCTTTTCAATGTTTTCCTCATTTCGCTACATTGAAGGGCGTCCAGAACGAGCTTGGTCTTCAACACACATCTCACTATGTTTAAAGTGCCCAAACCACTCGAATACCTGTGTGCGGCTCGTAGCGTCCTCCTAGAAAGCTTCCTGATACCAACAGTCAGAGACACACAATACCACACTTACACGTTCAGCTCTACACTGACGCTGTCTGCACAGCTGTTTATGAAGGTCTGTACTAACACCATCTAGTGTGAGAACCCTGCACCACATCTACGAGTGGCAGCGCCCTCGGAGTTCGGTTTCTTTTGGGTCCCTCCTCGTATATAAAAACATCATAGTTGCATAAAAGTGCAAAGGACTTGGAAAAAATTGCTGCCATCACACATTAGAAAGAAGAGCCGACTACTCTAACTCCAACGGCCCCCAGAGTTCAATTATTGGACAGAATAAATGCTGCAGTTCATATCAAACAGAATCCAGCCAAGCTCGGCTATGTTGACTGATCATTACTGCAACAATATCAAACATGTAGAAGGCACAGGGTTAACTATTTGAAAACTTACGACAACATACCTTTTTCAAGTAAGTGTTATTTATGTACTATTGTCTGAATTCAATTCTGACCATTCGATGCACTCACCGTAATACATGCACATATCTCATAAAATTACATGTTTGGCAGAATATCTTCCTTTATAAAATATTATCCTCTTTGCATGGCTTATCATCCCTATGAGTTTGTTGTCTTGTAACACCCTGTATATCTGAGTAATATACAACAGGTCATGCACAGGAAGGAAAGGTTCAGGAAAGTGTTCTAGAAAATAATATTCCCAAGACAATCATATATTGCAAAATTCAACTTTATTGTTAACTTACGAACGTCGAACAGCAAAGTCCATCATTGACTACATAGGAATGTTCACCATGGTGCACATTTTCAAACACTAAGCTTTACTCCGATATAGCATGTTCTTGCTTCATTGTTCCAAAAAAGTCATTCTTTACAATGTGCTGTATACACTTTAAGAGCTTCATGTGTTTTGCATCAGTTTCCGTTTTTGGCTTTACAAGTTCTAGGAAGTTATTCTGAACAACATATCTAACACACTGAAGAATTACATTTCTTTCATGTCGGATTTCTGACGCTAAAAGCTGTAACAAAAAGACAAGCACCATTAGTACATCTAATAAACAAAAACATCATAATAAATTCCATAGAACTTTCTCTGAACAGTGTCAGGTTTACCAACAGCTTCATGAAATAGTGCAATGTAATTAGATAAACAGGATTATCAAAAATATTTTTCACATTAAATGAAAATGTTATTACTAGACTTAGGACTTTTAGGACTCGGCTTGTACTTGCGCATGCTGTGATTATAGGAAGAGGAGCATGTTTTAACTCCAGTAGTAAACAAGGTCGGCCGCCTTATGGGTATACAAATGTGCTAACAAACTGTTTTAATAAAACAACTTATTACAGTGTATCACAGCATACATTTTATACTTTTCGAAGGTGAATCTCCTTCTGTCACTCAAGCAATATTTGTAGTTTGAAAAAGTTCTCTCGACATCAGATGAAGTAATAGGTGCAAACATAAAATACTGCAGATCACATTGCCTTGTAAGCGCTGTTTCCTTGTGCGCTTGCAAATTCTTTTTAATGTTTACCATTTTAAAATAGCCTGGGTTTTTCTCAATTGCGGTTTTCATTTTGCATTTTATTTTATCCATGACAGGTCCACCAGCTGCTGAATCTATCTGTTGAGCTAGTTCTTCTATGAGCCCTATGGCATAAGGCATTTTATTACCTCCTTTCTAGCTGAACAATGGTTTTGGACAGGTCTGAAAAACTGTTTCTGATGAAGAGCATATCTTCGTGTAATTTGCTTGAAATGAGGGACTGAGCGGCACGTACTGCAGGACTATGCTCGTTATCTAACACACTAACAATTTCAATAATGATGTCGCAATGTTCCGCATAATACATAGCGACATTTAGCCAGGTGCCCAAGAGGTTTGTAACCGGCTGAGGAGGTAAGGCGCCATTTCTTGGTAGGGCGCCACATTAATGTTAGGCGCCATTTGTTTACATTTACATTTTCTGCTTGGAGCTTTCAAAAATATTTTTTTTGCATTTTGCAATGAAACTGTCTACATCACTAACTTCTGCAAATTTCCTCTGCTACACGATCTTAAGTTTTACTCTACATGTTTACTCTTTCTCGAATTTAACACCTTGACTTATTCACAGTAATTCTTTTATCCGTCATGTCAGCAGTTTAAATTTCAGTTCTGAGTAATTAAAAGTATATGTACATACATACCAACCACTTGAACTCTCTAGAGTAAATAGAGATTACGAACCATTCATAAACAAAGATATAATGTGACCAGACACGTTCCGCCAGGGCAGCAGGAAATGTATTGTTTCCTCTCACTCGAATTGGATTATTCAAAGTAATACTTTTATCACGTCATGTCAAACATTTACGTTTCAGTTCTGAGTAATTACAAATATACATGATGTGTGTTTGGAGGAATTTAGTAACAGTGACGTCAAAATTAATATAAAAATTATTTGTGGTTGGTTTATTGACACTCGTCACTTACTTTTTCATATATTTATGAGAGACTAGTTTCAAAGGCCCTGGCCTCCATTTTTCATAAATATATGAAAAAGTAAGTAATCTAATTTCTTCGGTTGTGAACTTTTGTTGTGATAGGTTTATTACGTTGACTTGTTCCTTAAAATCCCGGTGTTTGGGTTGATGTGGATGTTCCAGTTGACGTTCTTATAAGAGTTTGAATTTCTTTTTAAGTCTTTCATTTTTCTTAATCATTAATATGTTTAATTTTTCGTGAACCTGCATTTCGATATTTTGCCAGATGTGTATTCCTAAATGTTTGGTTAGTTTTAGATGTAGGTTGTATAATTCCAGGTCTATTTTATTTATGTAGCTGTAATGTTTTGAAATTTCCAGTTTTATCACATATTTTTCCAGCAGTTTTTGTTTTCTGTGATTACTATTGTGTTGACCGTTTGCTTGACAAAAGTTGGCGTAGTATTGTGTTTGAGGCAAAGTTTTAGAAATTTAATATCCACTGTTGCGTATCTCCTACTCAATCCCCAACACTTTAAAATTGGGAATTTATCAGATAAACTGTGAAACCTGTGATAAAAGCTACATAGGAAAAACTAAGAGAAACTTGTTAACCAGACAAAAAGAACACCAGAGGAACATTAAGTTGAAACAAACAGAAAAATCAGCAGTGTCACACCATTTTTTGGACAGAAAACCACAACATCGGCCATAACATAAAACTGGGATAAAGTTATAAATTTTGAAATCCCAGCATTAAATGAAGTATTAAAACTTAGTGCCCTTAACACCAGATGGCAGAGGGATCGGAGCACCGTAGTAGTGGAGGAAGAAGAATGTTCATTTAGTCACCAAACAGCTGAGGATGAGATCGAATGATCTTGAAAACGTTTCAATTATACAACAACATAGTAAGTGAAGTTGAGTGCAAACTTAGTGACTCATAAATCAAACTAAAAAAAAAAAAAAAAAAAAAAAAAAAAAATAGTATGTACAGATTTGATTTTAAAGAATGAATAAATTTGAATTTGAATAAGGAAGGAAAGGGACGTTAAAATGGCCATGCCCTGAAAATTTAAAACCTGCACTAGACCTTTAAAAATGATAGAAATAAAAAACTCTTACCATAATTCAATAAAGGAAGGTTTGGGAACATTTGTATGTATAAATCTATAATTGCCGCATCGTAAGTTGGTGATTGGCGTTTTGCCTCCACGTGCTATTCAGCTGCGAAAACAAGGAGAGGGGATAAACACGTCACTGACACGTCATTGCGGTCGCCTAGCAACCAACAATCCACCAATCAAAAGTAAACTGTTGCCATAGCAACCCGGCACGCTTATCCTACGTTGCCAACTCTATCGCACTACACCATGTGCTTTATGCATGACGCTAGTCTATCGGCATGTTGAGGTTTGCAATAAGCAGACACTGCTACTATTGCTGCTTCGCTTATGAATCAGCGGCATCACAATACCGTCGTCGTTCGTTGCCCTTTAGTATGAGACGGTATGCATTGTTGGAAGGGAACAGGTGTGGATTTAGTTTCAAGGAATATCTTATGAGGTTTTCTGGGTGAATGACCAACCTTTTCAGTTTAATGACCAACCCTTCTTACCTGCCTTTGTCCGGTCCAGTTGTAACATGAATAACCCTTATGGTACTTAGGGTATTTCTCCCTGTCATCACTGCCAAACTAAGAGTGTACTGCTTGAAGTAGTGAATGTTTCACAGGATGTAAACAGCTTTACATTTTCGCAACATAATTCGTGTGTTTCGGTGATCAACTTTAGTGTTTCAGTGTAACTTTAATATTTAGCTAATTATCGTTACTAATGGCTGTCACAAACACTTGTGCTACAGAAACAGACAGAAAGAAATTATCTGTGCAGATCACAAAAATGTTTTTGGATACGGAATCCCAATTAAAGGACAAGTAAGGGAAATTATATGTGCATGTTCAAGACCAAAGTACGAATTGCTTGAACTGGTAAGAGCAAACTGCAATTCCCAAAATATATAATTAATGAAATTGCTGCAGAAAAAGGCCACAAATGTATTAGACTTCCTCCCTACCATTGCCATTTTAATGCAATAGAGTTGATTTGGGCCCAAACAAAGGGATATGTAGCGCGCAACAATACAGATTTCACTATAACATCTGTTATAAAACTAACAGAAGAAAAGATAACCTTCATGTAATCACACATAGCACTAGTTCTTTTGAAAAAAGTTTTGTATATACTGGCCTCCAGCTTTATAATAAATTACCCAATTATCTGAAGCAAATACCTGCACTGCATCGATTTAGAATTTGTCTCAAAAAACTTCTTTCACTCCATTGTTTTTATAGCATAAAAGAATATTATGATTACTTTGACAATTGATTTTGTTAATGTTAATGATGTTAATGTTTTATAGTATAGGTGAATTGTTTGAATATGTTAACTACAAGTGAAATATTATTGTTATTATTATTATTATTATTATCATTATCATTACTATTATTATTATTATTATTATTATTATTATTATTATTATTATTATTATTATTATTATTATTATTATTATTATTATTATTATTATTATTATTATTATTATTATTACTATCATCATTATCATCATCATTATACTGTACATACAGTTGAATTTTCATTCCAAACTTGTGTTGTAGGTATATATGTATATTGTATAATTTTTAGTTATAAGTACTTGACGTGTCCTATATCATGTAATATGATCAAAAGGATGAATAAAAACTAACTAACTAACTAACAGAAGCAATAGCAAAAATAAGTGCTAAAAATTGGGAAGATGCCGTTTGTCACACAAAAAAGTTATAGTATCAGCATGGGAAAACGACGGCATTTTGGAAGAAAGTGGAAGAACTCATGATTTCCGTGGGAGATTGCAGCAGCTCTGACGGCGACGACGACGGCGACAATGATCAGAAAAGCAGTACCAATGACAGCAGCGACTCTGAGATAAGCGGCATATTCCCGTTGGAATAGAATGCATAATTCTGTGCAGGTAATGGCACTTCTGTTTCTCTAAATCTTAACTGTAGCTAACCATTTATTTTTTGTTCATTTTGAAGATTTCGTATGCTGTAATTAGGTAACTGCTCACTTAAACGTGTAGACAGTCTTACGGCAGTCTTATGATTAATACTGCAATACGCAAATTTCTAGGGATATGTGCGTGTGCATTACCGCAGTCGAACTTCCTCCTCCCCTCTACCTGCCATCTTCGTTGTCTAGCACGTGGCGAGGAACGGTACAGTGGCAACGGCGCTATCCCCTCTCCTTCCCCACTCCTTCAACCGTCAATCACCAACTTATAATGCACCCATAATAAAAACTGTAATTTTTGAGACTTTTGGGCTACTTTTCAGTCCCAGTGTCCCTTAATAATTCCTACCAAATAAATGCTACTTACTCTTTCCAGAAAAGATATCTTGCGTGGCCTCTTGCTAATCCTATTATGCTGCTGTCTGGGTGGAGGCATTTGTTTATTACATTTATTTTTATGCTGCTGCTGTTTTTGATTATGCTGAGTGCTGTGTTCCTTTATGGTTGGCTTTTTCTCTTCTGATTGATTATCCACATCTTTGCTATGCACTATTGGAGCTTCTTCTGGCGGACTGTCACTGTCCTCTGTATGTTTAGGTTCTAACACACTACTAGCAGATGGAAGACTTGTGGATGACGAGTTCTGTATCACATTGTTACTTTCACAAGGAACTTGTTTATGTATAATACCACTGCTACTTGGCTTATTCATCAAAACTTCCTTTTCGTCAGCTGTAAATAATAGTATAGCAAAGCCTTATTAATTTGAATTCAGATATATCAAACACTTGTTTAAATTGAACAAATTAATTGGGCAAATAAATCAATCATATTTAAATTGAAGAAATTACACAGTCAAAATTTGATAACTTACTCAAGTACATAGAACAAATTAATCAATCATAGGTTTACATGGACAAATTACTCAAGTAAGAATCAGATGAACCACACATTAAATTTGATGAATCAAACAACTGCTAGGTTCAACAAAAAGCTTCTTTTATAAATTATATGTAAGTTGCTGCTAGTTCTAAAACAGTGATATATATATAAACGTACGTTGAACTCTTTTTTTTCTTCACAAAATTGAAAACATCCGTTATTCATTATCTCCGCTAATAATCTGTTGTTCCACATAGACATTAAAAACTAAGTAGGTACTATATGCGCAAGATTTCTTGAGCGTTCGGGTCGCAGGTCCTCATTCGGTAGGTTCCGCCTATTTCCATAAACTCAGATGACAACTTTGAAACAGGAAATGCGCTACACACTGTGCCATCTAGTGGATAATATGCTAAGCTTTCACACATACGCCATTTCATTTTGAGGTTAATTATGACCTAACCAGTTTACAACAAATCTAAAAGCAAGCCTATGTTGTCAATGTTATGGCTCTCGACAGGGGACACACTAGTTTTCGTCTACCTCCGTATAACTGATCTGAATGCAACTGAGCTGGCGTGGGTAAAAATAAAAAATATTTACAAAGTAAGCAATGTTAACAAGAGCCACAAATCTACGAAAACTTGCTATAGAAGCGTTGGATTGGGAAGGATACGATAAGAAGGTCCAAGAGCTGGAAATGCAATATTGGAGAAACGATGGTGTAATAGAAAATGCAATTAATGAAATTATTAACACATTAGAGTATCAAGGCGGCCCGGGTTCGATCCCAGGCGACCGCAAAGTGAGATTTGTGGTGGACAACACGGCGCTGGGGTGGGTTTTCTCCAGGACCTCTGGTTTTCCCCCGCCATCTCATTCCACCGGTGCTCCATCTTCATCTCATGTATCATCAGTGTCACCACCTGCAGTGCCGTATGTAGTAAAAGCGGGCCACACGCGCACGCGCACGCACACACGCACACACACACACACCAGAGGATACAAGCAATGAAAGTGACGCAGTAGACTTGGAAATCGAAGAACCACAAAGCAAGTGTGTGTTCATAGCTGTCATAATATTTGTTTAATACTTTTATGTGTTTTATAATCGTAAATATGTAAGCAAACAGCATATGGATGGAGTTCAATTGTTTGTTGACACATCTCATACCTTTGGTGCATATCTTGGCTTATCTTACCGGAATTTGGCTGAATTGTGTTTTTCTAGGTTGACCACACTGCAGAAACAAAAGCGTGTTAGCTCTCTTTTCTTCCCCTCTGCCTGTACTACACACAAATCCAGCGCTCAAGAAATCTTGGGCATATAGTACAGTTCCCCCCCATCCCAACATAACTTCAGTAAAAGAATAAACTTGAAAGAAGCGTAGGGACAGTGAAGCACAAATTAGTACAAAATTGAATCGAGAATATATTGACACATTGCTTCACTCACACTGTTTATTCACAGGAGATGTTTCAAGAGCTCTTGCTCCTATCCTCAGCTGATACTCGACTAGTGCAAGTTGTAGTGGTTTCTTCTTTCACCGTATTGTCAATAGATGGCGTGATGTACTTGTCAAAGATGTCCGGTGGTGGAGTTTCAAAATTCATGACTCTATGACGATTTTTGTTAATGAAGATTTTTTCCCATACGGAAAGGTCTATGGGGTGATTAACGTATTTTATTAGAGATGTTTCCAAATTGATGTCATGTCTAGTATTCAAAAAATGAAAAGCCACTGCTGATTTTTCTGTTTCACCATTTTTAATGTTTCTCATATGTTCTTTAGTTCTGATGTTAATATTTCTTTTTGTTTTTCCTATATAAATTTTAGGGCATGTTTCACATTTGATCTCATAGATTCCTGGTTTTTCTTTGGTAGTGATTGAATTTTTGGGAGGGCCTTTTAACAAATTTCTGATATTAAACCTATTTTGAGGTGCAAGAGTTATGTTGTGTTTTGAGAAGATTTTTTGGAATTTGTTATAGGCTGATGGGTGGAAGGTGAATTTTTTAAAAAGTTTTTTCTCTTTTTCTCCTGTAGGTTCTAGGGTGGTGGTTTCTTTTATTTTCTTAGCTTTGTTGAGTCTGTTAACAGTTTTGTCTACTAAATTTGGGTTGAAACCGTTGGATATAGCTACTTTTTTTATGTGTAGGTATTCTTCTTGATAATCTTCTCTGTTTAGTGGAAAGTTGATCATCCGAAAGATTAAACTGTTGAAAATGGCATGTTGGTGTTGTTTTGGGTTGAAACTGTTGTTCTTAATGTAATTATCTGTGTGTGTCGGTTTCCTGTAGATACCAAAAGTGAGTTTCTTGTTCATTTTTTTGATCTTGATGTCCAAAAAGGGGAGCACACCATCCTCTTCTGTTTCCAATGTAAATTTTATAGCTGGATTTTGTATATTCAAAAGTTTAAGACCATCTTGTATGAGTTTTTTTAGGTACTATTGCAAAAATGTCGTCAACATAGCGATACCACACTTTGAAATAATTTGGAAAAGCTTTTGTGATATGTGTTTCAAAAGTGAATCGAGAATATATTGACACATTGCTTCACTCACACTGTTTATTCACAGGACATGTTTCAATAACTTCAGTAACTTAACTTCAGTAACTAATAACTTCAGTAACTTTCTAATTTTATACAAGGGTGAGTGAAATGAAAACCGGAAAACTGCCATAGAAAATCTAAAACTGCTCATATTATGATCTTATTACGCATGCACGTAGATTCTACCGCCATAAACTGCATTGGTCCTGTGACTGCATGTGGCTCAGCACCGTGGTAAGGGTTTGTCCAATATGGTGGCCCCTCTATTGGAGTGCATACATGCACAGCAGAGAGGAGTGATCACTTTCCTACACAGTGAAGATACAAAACCAATAAAAATCCATTGTTACAGGATGGCACAGTACAGGCCTGCAAGTTTATCGCAGATTGAAGTGTACAATGGTGTATGAAATTCAGTAGCAGCACAACAAATTAGGCAGACACAGCTGAGGCTGAGGTGATTTCAGCATCGGAGATCATTCAGCAGGATAGACAGGTCTCTATCGATGACATTGTGGTGAAATTACAGTCAGTCATGGTTCTGCTACTGTATTGTCCATGATGAGTTGAAGTACCGAATAATGGCCGCAAGACTCCGAAATGAAGGAGAGGTCAGTCGATGTCTGCCAAGAGCTCCTGCACCACTGCAAACTTGAAGGTGACACATTTTTGAAGCGGATTGTGACTGGAGATGAATCCCAGGTTCATCAACATGGGTTTGTAGAATTAGAAGTCCAATTTGTCAAAATTCTAAATGTTCTTTATTTACGTGGAAACACACTGTATAGCACCAGAATTACATCACATTCCCAATCTACCAAGGTCAATGACAATAACAAATATTCTCCACCTACTTAACAGTAATAATAGTGATAAGATAAAACCAGAGGAAAAGTCAGGCATTTACAAGATTAAGTGTAAAGACTGTGAAAAAATTTACATAGGGAGGACAAAAAGAAACATAGGCACTAGAAAGAAAGAACACTTCAGGCACCTAAGATACAAAAATATTGATAAGTCCGCAATAGCAGCTCATTTTTGGTCTGAAAATCATGAAATTGAAGATAGCACCGAATTACTAAAATACGTACAAAAACATAGTGAACTCGTCATATGGGAGAGAATATACATAGAAAATCATAAAAACCAACTAATGAACTTTGAAATCCCGCCAGAAGAGAATCCCACATTTAAGTTCATCACTAAATCAACAGATGGCAGCAGCAACTCCAGAATTACCTACACCACTGGATCAAGCTTTAGTCGTATAAGAGCCGAAGATGCAAACGATGATTTGCAATACATGTCCTCAAAAGAGGTACGAAAGTGAAGCAGATGTGTAATAAATACGACTCATCTATAAATTAATAAACAAACGTACTGATTACAACATCAGCTCTCTTTACAACACTTCACACCTGCTTACTGACTGTTTTACAACACTCTTGTTACATGTCTTTACAACAACTCACAGCTGGCCTGTCACAATCTCTTATATATCTCATTCATAAATTTGAGACTTCTCGAGCAAAAAAGAAAAAAACAACTATTCTCTGTCAATCGAGATATCACCAGAACCTTCCTTACGTGAAACCCTATCTGGGCCGGCAAGTCACTTATCTCAAGCGCTAAGTTTATCTGCTTATGCAGGCTCTTCGTGTACACTATCCGCGCTATCGTTAACTGCTTATGCAGCTCTTTATTACCGTGAAACACCTATCTGCCATTACTTTCTTGGAAGTGTTGAAAACAGTGTTGTTATGATAAATTAACTTTAAAGAGAGTTCCGGAAAAATTTAAAAGTGTTGTCTAGTGTCTTTAATCGACTCTCTTTAAAGTTAACCTATCTGCTGTCTGTTATCTATTTATGCCCATTGCCGCAACAATACCAAGCAGAGACTAAGCAACAAGTGAAACAGTGGCTATGCGCACAGCAAAAAGCTTCCCCTCCCCAAGGTATCCATGCTCTACCAACTTGGTGGCAGAAATGTACTGAAAAGCAAGGGGATTACATTGAAAAACAGTGTATTGTTTCAACTGTCTGTAACAAAGGATCTGTGAATAAATATTTTGGGTTTTCATTTGACTCCTCCTCATATAAAACAATGCCATCTACTACATTTACAAATACTACAATACAACCTGTAAGATAAAATTAAAGAGACAAGCATTAAATCTGGCTGCTTACTACATAGAATGAATCAATTTGTACCTTCAGTATCTGATGTTTCTGAAGCATAAAGGCCCATTAGACTGCTAAGAGCTTTACTGGCTACAGGAATCTGGATTTCTGCATTCAGACTGACTGAACCTTCTTTAACAGGAGCACTTTCCCATTCTGAATCACTGAAACGTTGATCCTTATCACCTTCTGCATCTTCAGTAGCATTATTCTCCAGAGCAGCTAGAGAAAAGGAGCTTTGTTTCAATTCATTAAATTAGCAGAAAAAGGAGCAAATTTGAGGGTCATACTGAAAGTCATGAACAACAATTTTTAAAAATATTGATTTTTATTTCTTAGAAAAACTAAGTATATTGCCCTAATCTATAGACTTTTCTGTCACTTTTTAAGAGTCTCCATTTCTTTACGCTTATTTCTCCCATTATTCTGCAAGTATAAAAATTTCCTTACAATACAACTCTGCTCCAAGTGGTGTAATTCGTGTCAGACTGGTAATGATGGAACCGGTTTTCACTGTGGGTTTCAATACTTGTCAGAAAATCATCAGCTTCATTATGAAATCTCTGAAGTAGGTTTTAACCCTTTCACCGATATGGACGTCATATGACGTCCAAGCTAAAATGCCCCAAACCGATATGGACGTGTATAGACGTCCTGCACATACATGCATTTAATGCTCAATTAACGTCAATTATTTTAATCTTCCTATTTTACAATAAATTTAAATTAGTCCTATAAGGGATGTAAACGTACCCTTAAAGGTTTCTTTTTGAATGGAACACCTCCAAACCTGGATAAACACCCAAGGGCACATCTGCAGATTCACACCAAATAATATTGGTTTCCTTGCGAACTTCTTTTTTGCAACACACTACACATTTTCAAAATGGTTGCGACTTTTTTGGTTGTGGGTGGTATCCTTTTAGGAAAGTGTTTTCTCTCAAGTATGAGGGGTGATGTCGTGGTGAATTTCTTACCCTGTCCCCCAGTATAAAGAGACCTCTGAGTATTATGGTACTCAATTAGGTTATGAGCTATTCATACGCGCAAGTACAGGTAGATGAATGTCTGGCATGAATTTACAGCTCTGAAAATTACTAAACAATTGCGCATGGTTACATCCAGTGGTATAAAAATACCTTTTTTATTTTTTTTTTAATTTTACCATCTAACTGTTTTTCGTAAAGAGGGATAGCTAGTAATAGCTGATCCACATCACCCATATTTGACCCGCCATTTCCCCAAACAATGGAGTAGCTAACATGCGATCTGCAATTTCAAATGTGCCATTCATTTAGCTCTTGATAGCTATAAGAAATCACTCTGAGACAGAGTATAAATAACTAAAATACTGAGCCAAAACAGCTGCATAAGGTTACTAGAAACCTTGGTTCAGAAACACTGTAATAACAGATGCTGACAGGGAGTTTTCTTTCCAGCATGTGTGTGTAACGCAACATATACTCGTATGACTATCGCCTGGTATAGCATAAATAAACTAAAAGCTAAAACCTTGAACCGGAGAAGTTGCTTGCATAGCTATACATACGTACATTCATTCGTATACACATAAAACAAAATGATTCAAATATTAGGCGCGCTCGGCACAAAGAATGGCTTTTGCTACAGTGAAACAAAGTAGTAACATTTCAACAATTTATTAATGTAGTCCTTACATTTTTGTTACTGTAGATGTATACTGCCTTTATTGGGTTTTAAAACAGTTTTTATTTCGTTTAAATAACTTAATAAGTACGGAAGATATGGAATTGTATTTATGATGCATTTTTACAGCAGTTAACAATTTAAATGTCCTGTTCTGTTTATTGGGTATCCGTTTCCGGCCCCTGAAGGGTTTAAATGGCCATCGGTGAATCGGTTAAGTAATGGTTCTCCACTTTAGTCAATAAACATGGAATCCAAATGGCACAATCCTTTCAATTACTAAGTTTTGAATCATTTCTTGTACTGCACTGATGAGCTCATTAACTCTTTCCTTGTTATGTTCCATAGAAGCAGTTTGAGGTTGACTGCTACAAGGCTCGTCATTGAAATGTTTCACCCACCTCCTAGACAATTTTAAGTCTTAAGGTGAATTTGGACAGCACATTATTCCTCTTATTGACAGCACACTGTTGGAACAAAACAATGATGTTTGCCATTTTAGAAATACAGTAGAACCGTATAGAGTCAACATGAAAAACTCAATGCCATGGCCTGGATCCGAACCACGGATCTCCCGTTTTCCATCTAGTCGCTCTAACCCATTGAGCTAACATGGCCAACTTGCCGTCCTGACATTAAATTTTCCATTAGACTCATATATTTCCCCAGTAGACCACTAGGGGCTCTCGCATTCGAGATACACCGTTTGTGGAAAAAACGGTCAAGGATACTATGTTTTTTCGTATTACCAAAATCTGAAGACGAAACAAACTTAAAAACAGAATCAATTGCCAGTATGTCAAAATTCATTACGCGATTTTTATTTTTTAAAATAAATATTTTTTCCCACACTATTAAATCTATGAGAACATTTAATTGTTTTAATAATTTAACTTCGGGATTTATTTCATGGTTAAATGACCAAAAGTTATGACGACGAAGTGTGTTAACTGACAATGCGAGAAAATTTTCGTGAAATCGAATTCTTCTTAAGGGGAGGCATTGGTGAAATTTCGTCAAAAGATGACAAAAAACAACACTTTCCGTTTTTTGCATTAAAATTATGTTTAAACATTGTAGTTTCAGAATCTGCCATCAGTTAGGCCCTAGCGCCATTTAAAGAGCAGCTACGTCATTATTTAAACGCCCATGTGCAGGTGGGCGTGGCCATTTATATTGCTTTTTCCAGTGTGTTGCAAAGAAATTGATGGAATTCTCACGTTTAAACTACGCGGTTTGATTCTGTAACTGTGGTAATGTGCAGAGACATCTTCTGGCTATTTGTGGAAGCTACTGAACCTTTCCGCTACCATTTTTATATATTATTTCCCACTTACACTGACATGTAGTGTATGTGAAATATGGTTTACATGCAAGTGAAAGCTGTGGATAGCAGCTTATATTAAATTATTATTGTTTACAATAGGAATAAAGCCTGATTTAACATTGTATTGCTTTCTTGTTGCAACAGTAGCTATATGATTCATACCAGGTTAGGTTAGGAGTACAGTGGCTATTTCAAAGTAAAATATAATGAGACTTTAAGGTGTTCTAGCCATAATAGTAAGTAATGATACTAGAATGCTCCGCTTGAGGTAAATGTTAAGTGAAAACATATTATAGCCCAAGAGTTAACAGTGATTCTAGTAGGTCACCTTTTGATGTAAATAGAAGAATGGTTGATGTATTTCTGGGCATTGGTAAGGGTTATATTTCTATGCAGAAGTTTTGTATGACCATGGGTATGAATTGCATGAACTATTCTACTTACAATTTCCATCTTATAGACAAAAATAAAGAGATTAGTTAGTACTATTCTATGGGAAAGTTGCATTAAAGGAGAAACACAGAATGCTAATGAAAGTTTCCATGGAGTAAATGTCACAAAGAAGTTTTTGTATTAAGAAAGAAATTGCAAATTGCAGTGATTGCAGCTGTTAGTGAATTTAATATGGGTTATAAAGATAGACTTAAAGTTAAGGCAAAAGTTCCAGCAAGCAAAGTAAGTCTTGTTAGCAAGAAAATTAGCAGTATTAGGGATAGGTGAAAGCTAAAACAAAGTGCTCAAAGTTCATTGAGCAAATATAAATCTGCCAAGCAGCAGTTAAAGGTGACTAAATTAAAAGAAGAAGAGGATAATAAACTAGCTGAGTGGTCTTCATATAGTGCACGAGGGTTTTGAAACAGAAAAAAATGTTGTTTATATTTAGAGCTTCTAACTAGATTTTTCTTCATGTCCAACTTTTAGCACTTTTAATACTCCTTATAGTCCAGGCACTAAAGTTTTCAATGAATTTCTTTAAGTTTTGCATATATGTATATTCCTAGATAACTTTTCAATAAAAATTGGTATCATTATGGCTGTATATGAAAAAATTAATAATGATTGGTACTGAAAAAAGAAAGTTGAAAAAAAAATCAAGAAAATTCTATCATATTCCTTAAATTTTCTCCTCCAGAACCATTAGACTTGGGCAAATGAGTATATACATATATAGTTTTGTAACTATTATCTAAAGGAACCAGAATCCAAAGTTCCAATCATTTATAACAAAAATTGTAGAGAATGTAATATGTTTCCCAATGTAAAGAAATTGCAGCAAAAAATTAAATTATTATTTTTTTGGTAAAAACTATTGTAGATAGAAAAATTATAAAAAAAGGGCCAAAGATAACCAAATTAAAGAGAAAGAAGGTAATAAGATGGCTGTAGAGCCTGCATATGATGCATGGAGTTTTCAAAGTAAAGAAAGTAGTGTAATTTCAATGTAAATCTTTAAATTCATTTTTCTCCACTTTCAATTTTTGAACATTTTTGTATCTTCAAAATGCTCCAACTTCTGCAATTCTCAACGAATTGGTATTAAACTTTGCATACATATTCCTAAATAAATGTTTAATAAAAGTTGGTATTTTTGTTTATTTAAATTAAATAGTTTATTTATTATTGATTTTTAAATCTCAAAATTGCAAAAAAAAAAAAAATTAAGAAAAATTTAATATATTCACACATAAAAATTTTTTTGTCCAAAAATACTTGATACACACTTTAAAAGTATAGTAACTTTTATAACTGATGTACAGAGAAACCTGAATCTAAAATTTAAAGTTTCTAAAAGAAAAACTGTATGACCTGGGACTTTTTATATAACATACAAAAATCATACTATAAAAAGCACTGAATATTTTTTTTTTTTTTGAAAAAACTATTTAAGATAGAAAGATGAATTTTAAAAGCGTAACTAGATTCCCTATACCCCACCTAATGACAAAATTTCAAGCAGTTCTGATGTAAACTCTGGATTTTAGCATTTTTCACAGATGCCTCCCCTTAAAAAGAAGAAAGAAGTATTAACAACAACTTCTTAAGGTAAGTGGACATTAATTAACAAATATTTTTATTTATGTCACATTTATTACTCCACTGTAACTAGCTTCATTTTCTGTGCAATCAGCAAAATGAATATTATGAAATTACAAAAACTTTCCGACTGAGGTTTAACGCTACTATTTCAATTCCAAATGTATACACACCTGTACCACAAAAAGGTTGCAATTTCCACCTAAAGGATTCAACTTTATGTTCAACTTTGCTCACGGCATGTCCTCTGTTGTTTTCATTACTTTTTGGCTTGGGGAATTTCCTTGAATGGCTTCCACGCTTTCCTTTATGTCCTATAAAAGATAACATAACCACAGATGAAATTATAATGTAATAACTATTGACCTTGATAGAGTTAACCTGAAAAATTCAGTGCCACAGCTGGGATTTGAACCATGCATCTCCTGGTTTCCGTCCAGTCACTCTAACAAATTGAGCTACCATGGCCAACTTGCCGTTATGACATTAAATTCTCCATTTCACTCATATATTTCCCCGGTAGACCACTAGGGGCTCTCGCATCCGAGATACACCATTTGTGGTGACTTACTATCGTAAGTGCTTAAGTCCCAGGCTTCATCATTTAACTCTAATTATTTAAGTTAATTGATGGAAATTAATCATTTCTTCACACTAGCCATATATAGGATAAGTTTTTTGACAGAGTCAACATAAATAATTCAATGCCACAATTCAATCTGTGGTTCAAATCCCGGCCATGGCAATGAATTTTTCATGTTGACTATCTATCAAACACCATAGCCTATCTACGGCTAGTGTGAAGAAATTATTAATTTCCATCAATTAACTAAAACTATTGACCTATTTACAATTGTTACATAAATATATATTGCACACCTTTCAATGAAATAGTTACATGGATTTTTAATTAGGATATTGGTATCTCAGAAAGATAGATATATAGAAAGATAAATTGTGTTGACTGAAGATGTGGGCAAGTGTCCATGAAATTAATATCACAAAAACATAATTGAAGTATTGTCATTGGCTTCTTAAGTTAAGTGGAGAATATTTACTAAATATTTTTATTTGTGTAGTGTTTGTTACTCCACTGTAAATAGCTTCATTTTCTGTGTTATTTATAATATGCATTTAAAATAAAATACGTTATTTCAACTTTCTCATATTTATTAATCTTGAAGTAATCAAACAGTAAATTCTTAAACACAGGTACTGATTAACCCTTTCACCGATATGGATGTCATATGACGTCCAAGTTAAAATACCCAAAACCGATATGGATGTGTATAGATGTCCTGCGCATACATGCATTTAATGCTCATTTAGCGCCAATTATTTTAATCTTCCTATTTTACAATAAATTTAAATTAATCTCAGAAACTATTTGTAGTTGTTAAATTTTAGATGAGTCGCGTTTTTTACACATCTGCTTCACTTTCGAAAGTGAAGCAGATGTGTAAAAAACGCGACTCATCTAAAATTTAATAATTTTTCGCTTCACTGTGGTGTTCCAATACAGTTGAATCTCGATATATTTGTAGTTGGTTTATTAATACTCGTCACTTACTTGTTTATATTTATTCCTCCAAACACATAAATTTAAATTAGTTCTATAAGGGATGTAAACGTACCCTTAAAGGTTTCTTTTTGATTTGTACACCTCCAAACCTCGATAAACACCCAAGGGCACATCTGCAGATTCACACCAAATAAAATTGGTTTCCTTGCAAACTTCTTTTTCGCAACTAATTAGACATTTTCGAAATGGTTACAACTTTTTTGGTTGTGGGTGGTATCCTTTTAGGAAAGTGATTTCTCCCAAGTATGGGGGGTGATGTGGTGAATTTCTTACCCCCCAGTATAAAGAGACCTCTGAGTATTATAGTACTCAATTAGGTTATGAGCTATTTATAAGCGCAAGTACAGGTAGGTGAATGTCTTGCATGAATTTACAGTGCTGAAAATTACTAAACAATTGTGCATGGTTACATCCAGTGGTATAAAAATACATTTTTTACCATTTAACTGTTTTTCGTAAAGAGGGATAGCTAGTAATAGCTGATCCACATCACCCATACTTGAGCCGCCATTTCCCCCAAACAATGGAGTAGCTAACATGCCATCTGTAGACCAGTACACGTCACTGCTACCTATATCCTAAACATCTCCTTCATAATCGCACAACAAATCTTCCAGATTTTCTACAGAAATATCAGAAGCCTGTATACACCATACCCAAGCTAATTTATTTGCTACATTACCGGGATAAGCCATGGTTAGCATTGAAATTTAACAATTCCAAATGTGCCATTCAATTAGCTCTTGATAGCTATAAGAAATCACTCTGAACACAGAGTATAAATAACTAAAATACTGAGCAAAAACAGCTGCATAAGGCTACCAGAAACCTTGTAATAACAGATCTGTAATAACAGATGCTGACAGGGAGTTTTCTTTCTAGCATGTGTGTGTAAAGCAACATATACTCGTATGACTATCACCTGGTATAACATAAATAAACTAAAAGCTAAAACCTTGAACCGGAGAAGTTGCTTGCATAGCTATACATACATTCGTTTGTATACACACAAAACATAATGATTCAAATATTATGCGTTCGGCACAAAGAATGGCTTTTGCTACAGTGAAACAAAGTAGTGAAATTTCAATGATTTATTAATGTAGTCTCTACTTTATTGTTACTGTAGATGTATACTGCCTTTAATGGGTTTTAAACCAGTTTTTGTTTTGTTTAAATAACTTAATAAATACAGAAGATACAGAATTGTATTTATGATGCATTTTTACAGCTTTAACAATTTAAATGTCTTGTTCTGCTTATTGGGTATCTGTTTCCGGCCCCTAAATGGTTTAAATGGCCATCGGTGAAGCGGTTAAGATGATATCATGACACACAGAAAAAGATGCCTTCAATTTTCTGGGAATAGTCTGTGAACTGATCTATGAAGGAATTTTGTATAATATTCATTTTCAGATATGTTAAGTGATGAAAATGTACAACACAAAAATGTATTACGCAAATAAAAATATTTGTAACAATCTCCACTTAACTTAAGAAGTTGGTAATTCCTTCTTTAGAAAAGATTGATTTCGAAGGCACATCGCCTTCGTCTTCAGTTTACTAAACAAACTCCGATGTTAAGGAAATCTCAGTTACCATGCTATTTTCTTTTATTATGTCACGTTTCCAACATTACCAACATCTGAATACGAAAGAAACCTAAAAACAGAATCAATTGCCGATATGTCAAAATTCATTACACGATGTTTATTTTTTAAAATAAATATTTTTTTCCCAAACTATTAAATCTATGGGAACATTTAATTGTTTTAATAATTTAACTTCAGGATTTATTTCATGGTTAAATGACCAATACTGATCTGCCACGGCCGATTTATCAATTTGTCTATATCTAATGTTACAAAAATGTTCTTTCTCACTGGTTTCCAAATTACGTTTCGTCTTTCCAATATAAACCTGATCACAATCCAAACAATTAAATTGATAAATACCAGATTTTTTATTATGAATTTTATATTTTTTAGAAAATTGTAATAAATTTTTAATACTATATTTATTTTGAGGAACTAAAGTTATACCAACTTCTTTAAAAAAAATTTGAAAATGTTTATTAAACCAAGGATGGTAAGTAAATTTTTTTAAAATTATAATCATCTTTTATTTTTTTAAGAGTAGAAATATCATTAACAGTTTTTTGATATTTAAACTTTTCAATCTTCTTTTGTATAACATCTTGACTAAATTCTTCTTTATTCAGGGGTATATTTATTAATCTATAAATCACACTATTAAAAACAGCAAATTTATGCAAAAAAGGATTAAAAATTTTATTTTTTATGTAATTATCAATATGAGTAGATTTCCTATAAATACTAAAATCTAATTTGTTATTATTTCTTATTATTTTCAAATCTAGAAAAGGAAGAAATCCATTAATTTCAGTTTCTAATGTAAATTTTATAGCTTTATCTTGTAAATTTAGTAATTTTAAAGCATCATTAATTTGTTTTTCAGGAACAATAGCAAAATTATCATCAACATATCTATAGCATGTTTTAAAAATCAAAGGAAAAGCTTTAGTGACTTGAATTTCGAAAAAACTCATAAAAAGATCAGCAAGAAAAGGTGAAAGAGGATTACCCATTGCTAAGCCAGAAGTTTGATGGAAAAAATTTACCATTAAAAATGAAAAAATGTTGATCTAAACATAAATCAGTAAGTTTAACAAAATCAACTATTAAGTCCTCATGTAAATTTATTGAATTCAACCACTTTTTTAAATAAATTAAAAGTTTTTCTCTAGGAATACTTGGAAATAAGGTAGTTACACCAAAAGAAATAAGTTTATCAGTTTAGATAATACAACACTATCAATCTTTTTTATTAGTTCAAAGGAGTTTTTAATTTTAGTTAATTGATGGAAATTAATCATTTCTTCATATTAGCCAAATATAGGCTAAGGCCTTTGATAGATAGTCAACATGAAAAAATTCAATGCCATGGCTGGGATTTGAACCATGGATCTCCTGATTTCCATCCAGTCGCTCTAACCCATTGAGCTACCATGGCCAACGTGCCATCCTGACATTAAATTCTCCATCTGACTCGTATATTTCCCCGGTAGACCACTAGGGGCTCTCGCATCCAAGATACACCATTTTTGGCGACTTACTATCGTAAGTACTTGAGTCCCAGGCTTCATCATTTAACTTTTATTATTTTAGTTAATTGATGGAAATTAATCATTTCTTCATACTAGACGAATATAGGCTAAGGTCTTTGATAGTCAACATGAAAAATTCAATGCCATTGCCAGGATTTGAACCACGGATCTTCTGGTTTCCGTCCAGTCGCTCTAACCCATTGAGCTACCATGGTCAAAGTGCCGTCCTGACATTAAATTCTCCATTTGACTCACATTTCCCCAGTAGACCACTACGAGCTCTCACATCCGAGATACACTATTTGTGGCGACTTACTATCGTAAGTACTTGAGTCCCAGGCTTCATCAACTTTTATTATTTTAGTTAATTGATGGCATTGAATTTTTCATGTTGACTCTATCAATCAAAGATCTTAGCCTATATTCGGCTAGTATGAAGAAATGATTAATTTTGTAATTCTCCCACTGTTTGCCAATTAACGGAAATTATGCATAAGAAGACTGTTGGAAGTGATTGAGCAAAATACAGTGCATAGTCTTTTATTATCTATGGGATTTGAGAATGGTGCTCAATGTATTAGAGGTGAGTCGAATGAAATTGTTGCGTGGAGGTATAAATATTTGAGTAAAATCACTCAACTTTGTATGCAAGGTTACAATGACATATTTAGATGAAACCTGGTATGACAGTAATTCCTGCCATATGAAAAACTGGTCTGATAGTGACAATTGTTTTATAACTACACCCCTCAGTACAGGTGAGAGAATTGTCATTATACAAGGGCTGTTCAATAAAGAATGATCCAAATTTTTTACGGTCATTATTTTTCGCACTAAAATTCTCTTCATTAAAAAACTTGTAAGTGGAGAAAAGTATATACAAGGTTGACACATTTGCCTAATTTTAGTAACAATGGCACTCCACTTTCTGAAATATTTCTTTTTATTCTATATACGCCATAGTAGTTTCACTGTTGGTACTCCTGGGTCCCGCCTGTGAGAACCAAGCAAGTTCAGACATGTTCAGTATCGCCTAACGCTAATATGGAGGTAACATGCAGTTAAAGTTGAAGTTAGAGGAAGATCCGGAGTTTCTTTCAAACGTAATCACTGCTGATGAAACTTGGCTACATCATTTTGATCCTGAGAGCAAACAGCAAAGCTCAGTGTGGAAATCTCCTTCATCAACAACCCCCAAAAAGCAAGTGGTTGCTTCTGCTGGGAAAGTTATGGTCATTTCATTCTTTGTGACTTTGTGGGTTCGTGAAATAATAAAACGAGGTTACGAAACACAAAAACTACACTTTATTTTCCTAGCAAATACATTCGTCACCATTACAGTTTGCTAGCTAACCTTAAACTGTTTATTTTACCTAACAACTACTCTCAACTGTCTCGCTTCCGGTAACGATTGGTTCCGAAGTTTTCCGAATCTCCACCGGTTTCGGCTTCGCGAGCCTACCGCCATGGCGACAATATTCATGGAATGGTTTATCAGCATGTTGTACCTGTACACACATCAGTAACTGGGCAATACTACAGGGGTGTCCTGAAAACACTGCAAGTCCATATCAGGTGCAAAAGACCACATTTCCATGTAGCAGGCTGGATGCTGCACCACGATAATGCGCGGCTGCATATTGCCAATGTTGTTGCTGAATATATTGCAAAACATCAACGTGAAGTGCAACCCTCACCCTCCCTATAGTCCAGATTTAGCTCCATGTGACTTTTTTCTATTCCCTAATATGAAGAAACGCCTTCATGGGAGGCATTATCCATCATTAGAAGCAGTGGTGAAGGCTCAGAGGCAATTTTGAAGGATCACTCAAAAAATGGTTTCCAGCAGAAACGCTGGGACAAGTGCATCGCATTCAGGGGAGACTATTTTGAGGACAATCAAAATTATGAGGGTGAGTAAAAGTACGTCAAAAAAAAAAAAAAAAAAAAAAAAAAAAAAAAAAAAAAAAAAAAAAAAAAAAACTGTGATCATTCTTTATTGAACAGCCCTCGTACATTGTGGGGGAAGATCAGGCTTTGTAAAAGACGCCTTATTTGTGATGTATAAAAACATGGCAAATGCACCTGCAGATTACCATGGATCAATAAATGCAAAAATTGTTGAAGATTAGTTTGAAAATAGCATCTTGTGTAGATTAGAAGAGCCATCTGCGATTGTATTAGATAACGCTCCTTATCACAGTTGGGTCCTAAATCCGAAACCTAACACCTCTTGGTAAACGGTAAATATTCTAGTATACATGGAGAAAAATAACATTCCTATTCCATACACAGATCCCATAATACCGGTTCTGATTGAATTAACCAACCGTTATTACCACAGGATAGACTTAAAAGGTGCGTGATTGACAAGATGGCCGCTTTGTATGGACATATTCTGGTACGGTTAACGCCTAATCACTGCATTTTAAATCCAATAGAAATAGTCTGGTCACAAATAAAGCGTTCAGTGGCATCCAGGAATCTAAAGAAGCAACCAGTGCGTGATATAATAGAAATCTTAAAAGAACAATGCAGCGAAGTGGCTCTACAATAGTGGCAGAAATATATCAAACATGTAGAGGATGTGGAAAACTAATATGGAAATCTTGAATCTGTATTCGACATGGAAGACAAGTTCATCATTCTCACTATCTTCTCGGGCAGCGAGCCAGGTGAAAAGATCATTAGATATCAACGTTTCGGGAGTGTGCATCTCTCCCATCATCAATTTTTTTTTTTTTTTTTTTTTTGTAATTTACGTCCTCCAACGCTGAGTCATATCGGACGATGAATGAAATGGGTGAAATGATGCTCAAATGAGCCCGGGGTCCGTTGAGCTTAGAATTACCCGATATTCATCTTTCAGGATAAGGGAAAACCCCGGAAAAACCTTATCCAGGTAACTCACCCTGACCAAGATTCGAACTCGGGACCTCTTGAACGTGAGGCAGACATGCTACCACCACGCTACCGAGGCGGGCGCTCTCCCATCATCAGGATAATTATAAAATGTTATAACCGCAAATGAAACATGCCCCATTGTGGACGCCAGGAGCAGCCCTACGTATCGGCTGGCACGTCACCTGGCTTATCTGTTACCTCTGGTAGGGGATTAGTTAGTTTTTATTCATCCTTTTGATCATATTACATGATATAGGACACGTCAAGTACTTATAACTAAAAATTATACAATATACATATATACAACACAAGTTTGGAATGAAAATTCAACTGTATGTACAGTATAATAATAATAATAATAATAATAATAATAATAATAATAATAATAATAATAATAATAATAATAATAATAATAATAATAATAATAATAATAATAATAATAATAATAATAATAATAATAATAATAATAATTTTGCACACATCATGTGAGTAACTTCACACAGTTTGGACATACACTTAGGAACATTAACATTGGCCCTTCTGATCTTCTTGTCAGCTTTGACGTGGTCTCTCTATTTACAAGAGTACCACTTCAAGAAGCCATCCAACTTCTGAAGGAGCAATTTCCGGCTGATATCACAGAGCTATTCCGAAATACCCTGACCTCCACTTTCTTCATGTTTGGTGAAACTTTCTTTGAACAAGTAGACGGAGTAGCAATGGGCTGCCCTTTGTCACCAGCTTTAGCTAATTTCTATATGGAACACCTAGAACATGAAATACTTGCCACAGCTCCACTTAAACCATCTCATTTCTATAGATAAGTGGACGACACTTTTGTAATTTGGCCACATGGATCAGACACTTTGCCTAGCTTTCTTGTGCATCTCAACAGCCTTTGACCTCAAATACAGTTTACCATGGAAGTGGAGAAGGATGGAACTCTTCCATTCCTGGACATTCTTGTTTCAAAAAACAGCATCGGTACACTGGGGCATGCTGTATATCGCAAGCCTACACACACCGATCTCTATCTGAACGCTCATAGTTTCCATCATAAGTCTCAACGACTGGGAGTTCTCAATACACTGGCCCCAAGAGCTTTGTCTATCTCTGATCCCAGCCACTTAAAACAAGAATTACAGCACCTGAGACTCACTTTCCATCAAAACGGCTACTCCGAATATGACGTTGAAGCCTTGATCACCAGAGCTAGGAAAGGGAAACCTGTAATACAGCAAACGTCAGATAAGCCTAGCGCTACAGCCTGCATCCTGTTCACCAGCAATCTATTCGGCAGAATCAGCAGAATTCTCGCCAAATACATCAGGACCATCCACAAGCCACCTCTGAAGATTAAACATCTGTTGAGACCAGTGGAAGACAAACTGCGCTTCCAAGTTCCGGGAGTGTACCGTATTCCCTGTGAATGTGGGACAACGTATATATGACAAACCGGAAGGTCCTTCGCTACTAGAATAATTGAACATGAACAGAGCATTTGTTTAATGCAACCTGAGAAGTCTGGGCTGACAGAGCATTGGTTTGATAACGACCATAGAGCCAATTTTCGGGAGACAACCATCTTGGCAGAATGCAACAGTTACTGGGAGCGGAGAATTAAGGAGGCTTTGGCGATTTCCTCTGAAAGGAGCACGCTTAATCGTGATGCTGGATTTCAGTTTGGCTCCTCTTGGAAACCGGCCTTAAAAATGGAAATCCGTCGATTTAAGAAGCAAAGATCAATACAGCTTGATAATCAAGTTAAGTAGTTGCGTTTCTTTGACACAATTTTCTATACCATCTCCTAACCTGGCATTTGATTTACTGAAGTCTTTTGTTCAGTAATGCAAATTTTGATAGTGTTTTGTCTTTGTTTATATTGGTGTTATATACAGTATTTCATTTGTGGTTATAACATTTTATAAATATCCTGATGATGGGAGAGATGCACACTCCCGAAACGTTGATATCTAATCATCTTTTCACCTGGCTGGCTGCCCGAGAAGAAAGTGAGCGCATTCGTCGCCAGAAAAGCTTCAGGTCTTATTTTCATCATTAATGTTAACGGCGACGACACTCCATCAGTTGATTCTGGTGAAGACTAAAATTCTCAGGTATGTTACTGCAATATGAGATGGATAACTCGTGCATTTTATGTTTAGGGTGTCATTATACTGTATATCTAACCTATACATTTTAACATTTAACTTAACACTTATTAACCAATTTAACGTTGTATTATAGAATCTAATTGTAACAATATTTTATTTTATAAATACATATTACTCTTTGACATTAACATTTCAAACAACTGGTTGGTTTCTAGGCTTAGATGATTGAATGGCTGTGTAGGCTTTTATAAGGGATAATTATTTTTATTTGTAATAGCAGTACAAGAATATTTAAAGTGCATTTTATTAAATTGTATGTTTATTATGTGTAATGTTATACTTTAAAATAATTCATTATATTTGTGAATTTTGAACCTTGGGCTAAGAGCATTTGACAACAGTGTAGCAAAAATGCCAGGTCATAAATTACGGACCAGAAAGGGAACAGGCTACCCCAATTTAGAGTGACAAGAGACCATGGGATGGGGAAGCGATGTTAAGAATCTGGACAAACTATATGCCGGCCAAGCGTAGCCAATAACACTGCCCTGCTGAGAACAATCCAATCCAAACCAAACAACTTCCCTTCGGGAGGAACTCAAACATTTGGCTCAAACATCTATTGTCCAGCCAACACAAAAAAGCAAAGTAGAGGAATGTGTAATGTAATAGCTCCTGCTGTCTGCATGATGTTCATGCTCGCTGTCCGGATATGATAAGGATGCTAAGTTCATCTAAAATATTGTGTTGTCACACAACCCAGCAATGCATAATACCTATCACTGAAGTTACTGAAACAAGTATGGGTGACTCATGTGAACTCTCATACACTCATTTCGTAGTAAACAGATCAATTACCAGAACAGATAAACAGTTCAAGCCCCTCTCACTCCTCATGCCCTTCTTGCTTTCTTGTAGTGGGTTGACAATAGTAATGCAAAAGTACCCTCAATGGTAAAAGAGCTGTAGTTTCAACTGCTGGGAGAACTCACTCCACGTTGTTTCTTGCAACTACATGGAAACTATATAAATTTTAAGGCCAGGATATATCCTCCACTTGTTAACAAGTGTCTCTCACTGTTCCCTTTGTATCTTTTTTTTTTTTTTTTACTTGTTCCATTTATACCCCGCCTTTAACTACAATGGTCATATCGGCGGCCGTTCTCCTTTGGAACATATCGAAGTTGTTAACTCGTATTCGTTAGGTTTTAATCGTTACATCACACACACATTCACACTCTCACTCATACTTCCAGACTGTGGATTATGGGGAATTATCTTGGCCGGAAAAAAATCCCCATCCCCACCGCCGGAAATCGAACCCGGGACCCCTAGCGCGGCAGGCAGGTGTTCTACCGACTGAGCTACGGGGCCAGCCCCTTTGTATCTTGTAACGATATGTTTTAGTTAGAACTTTTCATATGAATATTGTTTTCTGATATTACTTAGTAGGCCATGTAATGACAATATTAAAAACAAATATATGTGTAATTTTGTGATTGGCCGTAGTAATAATTGTATTACGCAATACGGTGATGTAGCAGTACATCGGCCAATCACAAAATTAATAGAGGAGTAATGATAGTTATGGAAAATCAATAACCTTGAGATAGATACATGTTCTTCAATCTGGTTTCATGATGAAAAAAATGTTGCGGTGAATATAATTGTAACAGAAAGTTAATAACCTTCAAAAAAGAGTTATTTGGTATTCGTAATAGTGACGAGTGGACGTTAGATTATACAATCAAATTAAATAATATATCAAACTCAATCATCAAGAAACAATTCGACCTGCAATGATTAAGAGGGACGGTCACAAAGATCGCTCCCAACTTTGGGGCTGATTAATCATCGAGAAACCAGACAACTTGTTATATCACCACAAATATTAACTTAAAAATAAGGATTTATCGATGTGTTGGAGGTAATCTACAGTGACTAATTAAGAAAGAAAGTTCGAGTGAATTGTAATCTAGATTATACAATTAAATAATATATTACAAAATCGGAGTCATATAAAATTTTATTTGTCACCAAAAATCTACACCTGAGAACAGATCTCATGACTCTTATTTAATCAAATCTCGGCCTGGATCTTCCAAACAGTCTGCATGCTTCCTATCTACTGTGAGTGGAGGAATAACGCCATAATCTATAACCAAATGTGTAATATAACTGGATACTTTACAGTAGAAAGGTGCAACATGCCAAATTTATGAACAGAAGTTATATAGAAATTAATTTTTCTTTCACACTAGCCATGTGTAAGACACACAAAAAATTCAATGCTATAGACAGGATCTGAACCACGGATCTTCTGGTCTCCATCCAGCCGCTCTAAACCATTGAGCTACTATGGCCAACGTGCCGACATAACATTAAATTCTCCAACTGACTCGTGTTTTTTGCTATGCTATGGCTATGTTATGCTATGGCACTGAATTTTTCAGTCTGGCTCTGCTGTTTCATAGTGCGTCCTACACACGGCTAGTGTGAAAGAACAATTAATTTCCATTAATTGACCTAATAGTGGTTAACTATAAAGCCCGGGCCTTAAAGTACTAACAGCATAGTATGTCGTCATTAAGGTAGTTGTCTCTTGTGTTTATGAGAACTCCTAAGTGGTTTACCGGGAAAAACACTAGTCAGTTGGAGAATTTAGTCATGTCGGCACGTTGGCGATTTTTATTTTAATCTGCGAGCTTAGGTCCAGGTGTTTAGAGTCTAAACCTGGACTTATTGTGCTCTTTAATTACAAATGATATACATTTAACTAATAAATAATAATAAAAGGTTGGCCATGTTGGCCATAGTAGCTCAAGGGTTAGAGCGGCTGGACGGAGACCAGAAGATCCGTGGTTCAAATCCTGGCTATGGTATTAATTTTTCAGTCTGGCTCTACTCTTTCAGAAGTTATATACATTAAAAAAAGGTACTACAGTGTTTTAATTATTTATTCTTCAAACTTTTCAAAATTATAAATGAGATTTCATTGAGTAAGGACTATGATACAATGAAGCACAAATTAATATAATTTTGAGTTGAACTAATACTCAATGCTCCACTTTTTGCTAGTATTTACCTAGAACGCATTTCGTTAGAACCTTCCTAATATCATCAGCTGTTGTTGACTAATGGACGTCGGTTCGGTGAACTCATTGGAGTGATAGGTGCATCTCTGTCGGTATTTTGATGAACATGAAGTTTGGGTTCTCTTCAAAGGTAGTGTCGAAATTTAACAATTTTCTTTCATATTTCTTCACAAAAATTTTTTCCCACATGGTTAATGCAGCTGGACCCTGGACTCTTTTTAATAAGTGGATTTCTTGTGCCATATTGTGATTATCATTCCAAAAATGGTACGCTACTGCAGATTTATCTATTTCTTTGTTTCTGATGCTTCTAAAATGCTCTTTAAGCCTAATGTTCAAATTTCTTTTAGTTTTTCCAATGTCAAAGTCTCTGCAAAGGCTTTGTGATGACTCAATTGATTTATTTGCACCAGTTTCAAAAGGCAGCAGACTGATAATTGTTCATGCTGGTAGTGAACAAGGATTTATACCAAAAGCCTAAGTTCATTTTAAATTTGAGCAAAAAATATAAAAACTATGCAAAATGGTGACTGAAAAACTCCCATCCAATAGAGTCCTTGTGATGGATAATGCACAGCTGAATCCTGCTCCCAACTCAAATTCAACCCAAGAACAAATGATAACAGAAGAGCAAATTCCCTGTAATATTGGCATGCTGTAACCTCAGCTGTACAACTTAATCAAGGAGCATTTCAATTTCAATTTATTCATCCCCTATATTTCATACAGAGGATACGTATGCATAATCCAACCCATGGCAATTACAAAATAGATTGTTAGCTGAACATGGGTATAGTGTATTATGCTTACCGCCTTACCACCCAGAGTTAAAACTGATGGAGCTCACATGGGCAAATGTGAAGAACTAGGCTGCCGAGAAAAACGTTACATTTAAGATGATGTCATTAATGTAAGGCACTGCCTCTTTTCCCACACTCCTTGTACTGCACATCTGACTGCTCTCATCTATTTGCATGAACAGTACCTCTAACGAATATGTAATAACGAAATTTCCGCAAATGTTTATCTTGATTAACATGAAATAGAGAAATAAGGTATTATTAAATTATAGATGAGCCGTATTTATTACACAGGAGTTTCACTTACATACCTATACTGAGGACATGTTTCGCAAAACATTGTTCGCATCGTCAGCTCTTATGCAACTAAAGCTTGATCCAGTGGTGGGTAGTTCTGGAGTTGCTGCCATCTGCTGATTTTGTGATGAATTTAAATGTGGGGTTGTCTTCTGGCGGAATTTCAAAGTTCATTAGTAGGTTTTTATGTTTTTCTATGTACACTCTCTCCCATATGACAAGTTCGCTATGTTTTTGTATGAATTTTAGTAATTTGGTGCTATCTTCAATTTCATGATTTTCAGACCAGAAATGAGCTGCTATTGCGGACTTATCAATATTTTTGTATCTTAAGTGCCTGAAGTGTTCTTTCTTTCTAGTGCCTATGTTTCTTTTTGTCCTCCCTGTGTAAATTTTTTCACAGTCCTTACACTTAATCTTGTAAATGCCTGACTTTTCTTCTGGTTTTATCTTATCAGTATTATTACTGTCACCCGAACGTCGGAACACCCTATAGAGCGGGCAAGCAGGAGACGGTCGGCGTTCGCCACGCCCCCTCGTTTGTCTTATAGCGTTAAGGAGGGGTGGCTGGGACAAAAAACATCACTGTGCCGTCTCTTTCTGTTCCACCTGTGTTCTCGAACTTACGGGATATTTCATCTAATCGAGAACCTTCCATATCGGCCAGCTGACCCTATATAAGCAACACGTCGGGCAAGAGGAGTCAGTCAGAGTTCTTGGCGAGCAGCGAAGCAGCGTCGTGCTAGTGTACGTGCGTCGGATGAGTTTACATAATTGCGAGTGCAAGAGAAACTGCAACGGACGAACTGGTGAATTGTAATTGTGTGCATTACGTAATCCTGTGTAATTGGCAAGTGTTCAACTGTAAGTCGGTGGAAATAAAGAACATTTTTGAGTGGTGTAATTGGACTTTTCATTTCACGAACCCACAAAGTCACATTACTGTTAAATAGGTTTTTAATGTTGTAATTGTTTTTTGGTGCCAATGTTATATTATATTTCTTGAATACTTTTTGTGGCCCAGGGGTGGTAAGTAAATTTAGCAAATCTAATTTCTTGTTTTATTGGTGTGAGAGCTGTGATCTGTTTTAATCTCTTTTGAAGTTTGAATGATTTTAGTTTTTTATCTACAAAGTTTTTTCCATATCCATTTTTAATTGCAGTTTTTAAGATTTGATGGTATTCGTTTTGATATTCTTGCTGGCTGAGGGGTAGATTTACTAATCTGTGTGTGAGACTGTTGATGGTGGCATGTTTGTGTGGAATTGGGTTGAAACTATTTGCTTTGATGTAATTATCTGTGTGTGTTGCTTTTCTATGGATACCAAATTCTAGTTTTTCATTGCTTTTTGTGATTTTAAGGTCCAAAAAAGGTAGAGTACAGTCCTCTTCAGTTTCTACTGTGAATTGTATGCTGGGTTCTTGAAGGTTGAGTAGTTTCAAAGCATCATCTATTTGTAGTGTACTATTACAAAGATGTCTATGTATCTGTACCATGGTTTAAAAATATGAGGGAAGGCTTTTGTTCTATGTTTCGAAAAAGCTCATGTATAAATTGGCCAAAAATGGTGATAGCGGGCTTCCCATAGCCAGTCCTGAAATTTGTTTGTAATACTTTCCATCGAAAATAAAATCATTTTGCTGTATACATATTTCACTCATGGCCAAATATTCTTCTATTGTAGTGGCATCTATTAAAAGTTAGTCATTTCTTAGGCTGAATCAAAAGTTTGTCTAATGGAATGCTAGAGAAGAGGGAGCGGACATCAAAGGATACTAAAGTGTCATGAGGTTTTAGTTTAAGATTTTGAATTTTTTCTACCAGGTCTAAAGAGTTTTTTATGCTTAGAATATTGAATTGTGGAAAGGACTGAAATATTTTGGATAGCCATTTTGCTAGAAGGTAAGTAGGAGTGTTAACATTTACAATGGGTCTCATGGGTATGTTGGGTTTGTGTATTTTAGGCAAACCATATAATCTTGCAAGGGTAGGGTGGTATTTTGTTTTGCAGTTGTTAAAATTTTATTATTATTGATGGTCTTTTGTACATCTTTTATGCATTGGTTGAGTGGGTACAGTTAACTGCAGTGTGTGAGTGAGTGTGTGAGTGTGAGTGTGTGTGAGTGTGAGTGTGTGTGAGTGTGAGTGAGTGTGTGAGTGTGAGTGTGTGAGTGAGTGTGTGAGTGAGTGAGTGTGTGAGTGAGTGTGTGAGTGAGTGTGTGAGTGAGTGTGTGAGTGTGTGTGTGAGTGTGTGAGTGTGTGTGTGAGTGTGTGTGTGAGTGTGAGTGTGTGAGTGAGTGCGTGAGTGAGTGCGTGAGTGAGTGCGTGAGTGAGTGCGTGAGTGAGTGTGTGAGTGAGTGTGTGTGTGAGTGTGTGTGAGTGTGTGAGTGAGTGTGTGTGAGTGTGTGAGCGAGTGTGTGTGAGTGTGTGTGAGTGAGTGTGTGTGAGTGAGTGCGTGAGTGAGTGAGTGCGTGAGTGAGTGTGTGAGTGAGTGTGTGAGTGAGTATGTGAGTGAGTGTGTGAGTGAGTGTGTGTGTGAGTGTTTGAGTGTGAGTGAGTGTGTGTGAGAGTGAGTGTGAGAGTGTGTGTGAGTGTGAGAGTGAGTGTGAGTGTGTGTGTGAGAGTGAGTGTGTGTGAGTGTGAGCAAGTGAGTGAGCGAGTGAGTGTGCGTGCGAGTGCGCGCGAGTGCGCGTGTGAGCGGGTGTGTGTGTGTGTGTAACACATTAGTTTTCAAATGTATTCCCCTGATTTTCCAGGTCACTGGGAATTCTTGAAAGTTTCAATGATTTAAAATATAAATTTTCTAAAGATAAACAAATTACTGTTAAGTTTTTAAGAAATGAGAGAACAGTTCTAACCTGAGCCTCTTCCCAAACCAGAGGTAAAGGAGAGAGAATTTCTTTGAAATCGGCTTTTATCTTCAGAAAGACGCTCTCCTCTCTGCATCTTTTCCTCAAAAGCAGCTCGTTTTTTTTCCACATTTTCCTTTGTGGGGTAATTTCTAAAACATCAGAATACCAGGCTATATCACTCACAAATAAAAAATAAGTGTCCCGCTCACCAAAGAAAGATAGCCTCGGCTCCAAAAAACTGGAGGCCCCATCCACTGAAGCCATGGCCATCTTAATTTGGTGAGCACTATAATTTTATTATTTTCTAAACAATTATAAAATATATTGATGAAGTTAATACAAAACATGCTGCTGCCATCTTCCTTTTGGAAATACTCTCAGTTGAAAAGTCTAATTAAATCTTGAAGTATATATTCTAAAACATATGAATTTACTTAAGTTTGACATGAAATTCTGTATTCTGATATAAGATAATCATATTACAGCATTACGTTGCCGTTAAACAATAATTTCAATTAAATTTTTAAAGGGAGTTGATTAATGACACTAGACTTCACTTACTTTTAAATTTTCCCGGAACATGTTTCAGAGACTTTGCCTCCATTGTCAACCGGATATCGACTGCTTCTCAGTGGTGTAGTTGGCAATATTTTGTCATAGGTCGCCTCTGGTGGTGGTTCAAGGAACTTGCTGAACAAATCTTTCTGGGAGATGTTGAAATTGAATACTTTGTTCCTATTTTTTGAAATGAAGATTTGTTCCCATGTGGATAGTTCTTGTTTTCCTGATGTCTGTTTTAGTAGTTTTGGTTCTGGATTTATGTTGTGGTTTTTTTTTTCCCCCCCAAAAATGTGTGGCAACTGCTAATTTTTCTAATTGTTTATATTTTATGTTTCGAAAGTGTTCCTTTGCTCTTGTTTCTAAATTTCCTTTGATTTTTCCAATATAAATTTGACTACAGTCACTGCATTCAATTTTATATATACCAGATTTTTTGTTAGATGGAATGGCATCTTTGATGTTTGAGCAAATTAGGTTTTTTAAGGAGTAATGGTTGACTGGTGCTAGTTGATTGTTTTGTTTTTTGAAGAATTTTTTATTTTATCAAAGGCCCATGTATGGTAAGTGAATTTTTTGAAAATCATATTAATTTCTGTAGCTGAGAGGGTTGCCGTTTCCTTTATTAGCTTCTTCTTTTTTGCTAAGTTCACTTTTTCATCTACTAATGATTCGGGAGTCATTTTTTTTTTGTGCTATTTCAATAATTTTGTTGTATTATTCGGCTGTGAGAGGGATGTTGACCAGTCTGTGTGTTAAACTATTAAAGATTGCCTGTTTGTGGGATCTTGGGTTGTAGCCATTAGATTTTATGTAGTTGTCTGTCTGTGTTGGTTTTCTGTAAATGCCAAAGTTTATTCTGTTTTTATTTATCATTATTTTTAGATCAAAAATGGTAAATACTCATCTTTTTCTACTTCTACAGTGAACTTGATGCTTTTTTCTTGGATATTTATAAGTTTTAGTGCATCACTGATGTGTGTGTTTTTTTTTTTTTTTTTTTTTTTTGGTGCTATTGCAAAGATGTCATCTACATATTGTTGCCAGAGTTTGAACATCCAAGGAAAACCTTTGTTGATCCTTATTTCTAATGCACTCATGTACAGATCGGCCAGGAAGGGTGATAGGGGGTTGCCCATTGCTAAACCTGAAGTTTGGTGGAAATATTTTGTTTGAAACTGGAAGAAATTTTGTTCTATGCATAATTTGGTTAGTTCAATGTAATCAATGAAATTTCAGATTACACTGAACCGCCACCAGAGGAACAAAATATCGCCAGCTACACCACTAAGAACCAGTCGATATTCGGTTGACGATGGAGGCAAAATCTCTGAAACATGTTCCGGGAAAATTTAAAAGTAAGTGTTGTTTAGGGTCATTAATCAACTACCTTTAAAAATTTAATTTATTACAACACTGTTTTCAATACTTCCAAGAAAGGAATTGTAATAATTTCAATATTAATATTATAAAGAGAGAAAATATGCAGGTGTATGTATAGGATAAAATAATACAGTGTAGATAAAGAGAAATAAGCTACAACAAAACCTCATTAGGCCAGACCTCTTTAAACCAGACATCCAGATAACCCGGAACAGTTTTGGGGAAGAAAAAAAAATGTTCAGCATAGTAAATTAAGACTTGTTATATAGATCATAAATTGTATTCTCAGTAGGTACATTATTTGAATTCTCTTGCCAGCGAGCAAATTCATTGCATTCACTTCACCTGCTTGGGACCAGGCAGGAAGAGAAACTTGGAAAAAGTTGTCCTGGTGTGTGACCTGGCAGAAAACAAGATTGAAGAAGAAGAAAAATAAGTGTGCAGGAAGATTTTATATCCATCTTTAGAAATATCAATGCCTATTCCAATGTTGATGAAGACATTGACAATGGAGGTTATAAGCTGATTACAGAGAAAGCGTTTATGCATCATGCAGTGTTACTGAAAATGAAGAGTGTTCAGATTCAGACAGTATTGATGAACCAGCTGTGGTAATGAGTCATACATAAGCAGTAGCAATACGAATTGTAGTACGATAGTATGCAAAACATGTCCTCAAAATAGGTACATAAGTGAAGCCGATGTGTAATAAATACGACTCACCTATAATTTAATAATTGTTTCGCTTCACTGTGGTGTTCCAATACAATTAAACTTCTATTAATAATATGTATTTGGGCATTAGTGTCGCTGTTCTTTAGCAACAGCCTTTCAAAATGCTACCACCAAAGATTCTATGAAAATATTTAAGTTATTAGGTAGTCAGAATGTAAGCAGATAAACAGAATGTTTGCTCAATGTAAACAATGGCCAGAAAATTAGAATCTTATGGATGTTTCTCCATCTTGAATAATCTGGAATTGTGCAGAAATTTCTAATGGTTATATCAGTGAGCACCCTCATTAAGTAAATCATTCTGAATGTGCAGTCAACAAGTGTGACAAAAAGTGCTCTTGTCCAAACGAGTTTCTGATGATTGTGGTGACATATAGTAGCTACTGCTACTGCAAGGAATTGGAGAAGTCTTGTGTTTGACTGAATTTGGGAATTGAGTGAATTGTGCTTGAATTGGAGAGATGTCTTCCCCAACAAAAGAATCATTCAGAAGAAGAGGCTACTGTCGGTTTATTTTGTTATGCTAGTACGTCAGAGATAAGTGCAACTAATCCTTGTTTCACATAAGCTTGCCCCGTATCTCTTAAACGGTCACGTGACCTTATCACCTCTCATTGGCTGCTATTGTAGTATACTGTTGTGCGGTAAAAATTAGTTTGTTATTTAATATGGTGATATATAAATATTAAAAGCAGAAGCACTATTAACAGTGAAGTATTCTTCATATTTGAGTTTGATTTATGAGTCACTAAGTTTACACTCAACCCATTGTCCCCATTTTTGGCAGACCTCTTCATGAGCTTTTTGGAAACGCAAATCACAAAGGCATTCCCACTAATTTTTAACCATTGGTACAGATATGTGGATGACATTTGGGCAATAATAAATGAGAAACAAGTGGATGATGCATTAAAACTACTTAATTTACAAAATCCTGCAATAAAATTCCCCATAGAAAAAGAGATAAACAATGAAATCCCTTTCTTAGATTTGAAACTTACCAGAAAACATAATAAACTTGAATTTGGCATACACAGAAAGGAAACACACACAGATAATTTCATAAAATCAGATGGATATAACCCAAGACAAGACAAGCATGCTGTTATCAACAGTTTAACTTACAGGCTGGTTAATGTACCTTTAAACAAGATAGAATATAACAAAGAGTACAATAACATCATCCACATTGCAGAATACAATGGATACAGTGCTGAATTGGTCAACAAGAAGATAGATAAATTCAAAAGACAACTAAGATGCAAACAAGTAACTACTCTCTCCCCAATTAGCAATGAAACCTCATACAGAAAATTTACGTATCATCCCAGAGCTACACACCTTTTCCAAAAAGTCTTCAAAGAACACAATATTACTTTGGCCCCACAGAACAAATTTAGTGGACAACACCTTTTGAAATCACATAATACAAAGGAGATACCCACAGGCAGAAAATCAGGAGTGTACCGGATAAATTGCAAGGACTGTGACAAATTCTACATTGGAAAAACAAAAAGGAACGTGAACATTAGGCTTAAAGAGCACTTTAGGAACATAAGGAATAAAGAAATAGATAAATCGGCGGTAGCGTACCATTTTTGGAAGGAAAATCATGACATAGAACGAGAAATTCACTTACTAAAAAGTGTCCAAGGTACAGCTGCATTAACCACGTGGGAAAAAATCTTTATAAAGAAATATGAAAGTAAATTGTTTAATTTCGATACTACCTTTGAAGACAACCCCAATTTCAAGTTCATCAAGATACAGACAGAGACGCACCTATCACCTCCGAGGAGTTCACTGAACCGGCATCCATTAGTCGACAACAGCTGATGATGTTAGGAAGATCCTAACGAAACGCGTTCTAGGTAAATACTAGCAATAAATGGAGCATTGAGTATTAGTTCGACTCAAAATTGTATTAATTCACTTACTTGTATAATTGAAACGTTTTCAAGATCATTCGATCTCATCCTCAGCTGTTTGGTGACTAAATGAACCTTCCTCTTCTTCCACTACTACGGAGCTCCGATCACTCTGCCATCTGGTGTTAGGGGCACTAAGTTTTAATACTTCATTTAATGCCGGGATTTCAAAATTTATAACTTTATCACGGTTTTTGTTTATGAATACTTTTTCCCAAATATCCAATTCTATGGGTGATCTTGAAAACGTTTCAATTATACAACAACAAGTAAGTGAAGTTTGAGTGTAAACATAGTGACTCATAAATCAAAAACTCAAATGGTGATATATCTTTATATGTTGGAAGAGAATTGTCAAATTTATATTTTCATAACTGTTTGAATTAAATATATTATGCAAAAGAGTTGACTTATCTAAAATGCATGTTAATTCTTAAACAAAGTAAAGAGGAGGTTCCTTTGCTCTCAAGCACATGACACGATAGCACCTGATTTAGCGATAGTGATGACATTTGTTTATATGACTTTCATCATTGATCTTGTTTTGAACTGGATTAGTCAAATATTGACATTCGAAGGTGAGTTGTGCCGAGTGCGAGAGCTAAATTATTTCACTGATCATTTATTGTGCATGTACTTATTATATGTATAATGACAGAGTATCACCAGTTTTCCGCTTAAGCATCGCAAGGGAAAACCTTTACAAAGCGGCGAAAAAAGAATTGTGGTGCATGTGTTTAATGCACTCACAGAGAAGAATCCATCTTTGTCAGTGAGAGAAGTCGAACAGCTGTGCTTTGAACTTACAGGTGTGTTAGATGCGTAGGAACATCGCAACATGAAATTGAGACAACAGGAACACTTACCACTCCAGGGGCGATATTGCTGTATGGTGAAGACCCTATTTAAGAACAATCAGACTGTACCGGGATACAAATCGCAAAATATATTACCTTGACGAGACTTGGGTGAATGAAGGACACACGACAAGTATGGCGTGACACGACTTTTAAGACTGAAAGACAAGCATTTTTGCAAGGTATGTGTGCTGGTTTTAAAAAATCCCAGTGGAAAAAGCCGAAGGCCTCTCATAAACTTATTTCAGTTTCATTGCTCATTCATTCAGTTTCAACTTGCTCAGTTTCATTATAAACTTAATTATTTTTGCATGCCTTCATATTCTTATTTGTATGATTTTATCTATCTTCCTGGCAATTATTATGACATTTACTGCATGTTTAAATGTGACGGGAAGGCACTGCCTATGACCTATGGCACAAAAGCATTAGCTAATTAGGGTAAGGGAGAAGGTAGTTGCAAGCGGAGTGATACATATCAGCGGGGCAAGGTTATATGAAACAGAGATTGGTTCACATTAGTGGAGCGACAGAGTGATCTAATAAAGGATCACAGCAGTAGTTGGACTAGGTTATTGCATAACATTTTCAAAACTGAAGAAACTCACGATGTGCTTCATTTAAGCAATGCTGCGGTTAACATTAGTGATATCTATGTCTGACTCAAGTGATGTTTTTATTTAGGATTCTTGTGTAGGAATGTAGAAGTGTTTATAAACCACTGAAGTAATCAAAGTATTAATTTTTCTTTTAGAATTTATTAAATAGCAAATCATCCATATTTAAATGAGTAGAGCCAGACTGAAAAATTCAATGTCATAGCCGTTACTCGACATTCATCTTTCAGGATAAGGGAAAACCCCGGAAAAAACCGTCTCCAGGTAACTCACCCTGATCAAGATTCGAACTCAGGACCTCTTGAACGTGAGGCAGACTCGCTATCACCACGCTACTGAGGCGAGCTTAAGTACTTTAAGTCCTGGGCTTTATAGTTATACACTTCTCTCAGTCAAAATAAAAACTGCTGTGACAGGATGCATAGTTTCTGAGTGGTAAAATTATCTCTTACAGTTTATCATTACTGCAAAATTTGTTTTGAGCAGTGTACCTCAGAGCTATCCCCAGAAAATTTAAAATAAGCTAAGATAATTTACTTGAAAATACCTTAATTATAGGGTATTTAATTCAAAATCTTGAAGCCTTTTTGAGAAAATAAAAGGTTAAAAAGAATTTTCCATGTAAATGTTCGTTGGATTTTCTTGAAAATGTTACATGCTTTAAAGATAGAAAGCTATTACGTAGCCTTGTTTTCATTTTTGACACATGTGCATGCACAGATGTGCACACATGCACGTGTGTGCCTTTTTCAAAATATGCTTTTTTTTTTGGGCGGGTGCTAAAATGGTGAAATCTCAACATTAAATTTTTGGGTAGAATACAATACTTACCTACTAACAGAGAAAGTAATATGTAAATGATGATCATAAGCACATCAGCAGTTTATAATCATTTGAAGAAGCACTCCTTGAAGCTTAATGGACCGAAATTTCAACACCAAATTCTCAGTGTCAGGTAGAGAACTGTGATCATTAGAGTAAAGGTTACAAATGAGCTGTTTATTGGTGAAGGAATTAGGTCTACTTATATTTGTGTGTAGTAAGATACTGCTAATGATTTGTGGCAGTTAATGCATGAAGGCACATCTCCATTATAAACAAGAATGAGTGATGTTTCAGGAAATTCTTAGCACACAAGAACCTCATTTATCTGAACTGGAAATAAATTTGAGTTATGAACTCCTACACTTCACAGTGACCCATTTTATAATGGGTGTGGAAGATCAATGGCCTTTTATCCAGGCTTGAGGTTATTACCTGCTAATAAACCTATGACATATGAGACCTTATCCTTTGAAGGAAGCCATACTAAGGAATTTTGTGCCTGTAAAAAATAATTGCCGTCGCTGTGACTGAACCTGCAATCTTAGGTTAATATATATCCCCTTGAGGATGACTTGGACTGAAGGTAAAACAGATTAACTAAAATCTGTACAATCCAGAAACAAAGTATTTAATTAATTAGATACCCACCTGAATGGTTACAATTCTACACAGATAGATCTAACTTGGACAAAAACTTAGGAGCAGGACAAAAGTGAATGGAGAAAATATTGACACATTGCTTCACTCACACTGTTTATTCACAGGACATGTTTCAAGAGCTTTTGCTCTTATCATCAGCTGGTATTCGATTAGTGCAAATTGTAGTGGTTTCCTCTTTCTCCGTATCGTCGATAGATGGCGTGATGTACTTGTCAAAGATGTCCGGTGGTGGAGTTTCAAAATTCATTACTCTATGACGATTTTTGTTAATGAAGATTTTTTCCCATACGGAAAGGTCTATGGGGTGATTAACGTATTTTATTAGAGATGTTTCGAAATTGATGTCATCTCTAGTATTCAAAAAATGAAAAGCCACTGCAGATTTTTCTGTTTCACCATTTTTAATGTTTCTTATATGTTCTTTAGTTCTGATGTTAATATTTCTTTTTGTTTTTCCTATATAAATTTTAGGGCAAGTTTCACATTTGATCTCATAGATTCCTGGTTTTTCTTTGGTAGTGATTGAATTTTTGGGAGGGCCTTTTAACAAATTTCTGATATTAAACCTATTTTGAGGTGCAAGAATTATGTTGTGTTTTGAGAAGACTTTTTGGAATTTATTATATGCTGATGGATGGAAGGTGAATTTTTTAAAAAAAAAATTCTCTTTTTCTCCTGTAGGTTCTAGGGTTGTGGTTTCTCTTATTTTCTTAGCTTTGTTGAGTCTTAACTGTTTTGTCTACTAAATTTGGGTTGAAACCGTTGGATATAGCTACTTTTTTATGTGTAGTCTTCCTGATAATCTTCTCTGTTTAGTGGAAAGTTGATCATCCGAAACATTAAACTGTTGAAAATGGCATGTTGCTGTTGTTTTGGGTTGAAACTGTTGTTCTTAATATTATAATCTGTGTGTGTCGGTTTCCTGTAAATACCAAAAGTGAGTTTGTTGTCCATTTTTTTTATCTTGATGTCCAAAAAGGGAAGGACACCATCCTCTTCTGTTTCCAATGTAAATTTTATAGCTGGATTTTGTATATTCAAAAGTCTAAGACCATGTTGTATGAACTATTTTAGGTACTATTGCAAAAATATCATTAACATAGCGATACCAAACTTTGAAATAATTTGGAAAAGTTTTTGTGATATGTGTTTCAAAAGCACTCATAAATAAATCTGCCAAGAAGGGAAACAATGGGTTGCCTATAGCTAGGCCCGTGAATAAACAGTGTGAGTGAAGCAAAGTGTCAATATCTTCTCAATTCACTTTTGTGCTAATTGGTGCTTCACTGTCCCTACGCTTCTTTCAAGTTTATACTTTCAGGAGCAGGAATTAAGTGTGCACTGTTCTCATTCTATCAACCAGCAGGATACCACACAACAAATTTTGATGCAGAAGTAACGGTTCTTCATATTTCACTCCAACACCTTCTATACAGAATAAATTCAAAAATGCTGTCATACTTTCTAATTCTAAAGCAGCATTATGTGCAATACGTTCATATAATATGAGGTCAACCCAAATTAAAGAATGTCACAAAATGATCCAACAACTTCAAAAATTACAGAAAAGAATTATATTACAGTGGATACCTGCACATTGTGGAATTGCTGGAAATGAAACAGCTGATTTTCTTGCAAAAAAAAGTGCAAATTTAATTCAGAACAAAAGTAAAAACTTACCCTTTACATCCATAAAAAGATTAATTAAAAACAAATATAAAAACAAACAAAACCAATCAATATCTAACAAGTCAAACAAAAAATGGAGCATTTTAATTAATAATACAGAAATTATTCCAGAAATCCCACATAAAGTGCAGTAGAAAATTTTAGATTACTTACAGAACATGATTATTTGGCCAAACCCTTACACAGAATAGGAATTTATACAAGTCCAAATTGTCCTCTGTGCAACAAAGAAGAGGAAATGACTGAAGAACATCTTCTAACCTGTGAACCTGGCGGATCCACTACACAGAAATATCGGAGAGCAAGAGAGCTAATGGCTTTTTTTTTTAATTAAAAATATATATCTATGTATATAGATATATATTTTTCTTTCTTTTCTTATTTAACCGATTTTTCATTATTTCCGTTTATTTTCTTATCTGTTTTCCTAGTTTAACAAATATTCACTATACACAAACACCCATGCCCACGGTGGGACTCGAACCCGCGACCCTCTACGCGGCAGAACGCTAGAGACATATGCTTTAGCGACCATGGCTACGAGGGCCGGCCTTCATTGCCAAAGCCTAGCATTTAATAACAAAGAAGAGGAAATGACTGAAGAACTTCTAACCTGTGAAGTCCTACCTGCCAGTTCCACTACACAGAAATATTGGAGAGCAAGAGAGCTAATGGCTTCATTGCCAAAGCCTAGCATTTAACAAAAAAGAAGAGGAAATGACTGAAGAACATCTTCTAACCTGTGAAGCCCTACCTGCCGGATCCACTACACAGAAATATTGGAGAGCAAGGGAGGTAATGGCTTCATTGCCAAAGTCTAGCATTTGACAACAAAGAAGAGGAAATGACTGAAGAACATCTTCTAACCTGTGAAGTCCTACCTGCCGGACCCACTACACAGAAATATTGGAGAGCAAGAGAGCTAATGGCTTTATTGCCAAAGCCTAGCATTTGAAAACAATAACAGTATTAAATTAATATAAACTAGTAATCTATATAGACATGGGCAAGGTGGGACTGCAGTAACATGTCAACAAATGTTTAGGAAAGGTAGAGTCCGACAAATATTCAATGCCATAGTTGGGATTTGAACCACGGATCTTCTGGTCTCCATCTGGCTGCTCTTAACCATTGAGCTATCATGGCCAACATGACATGCCAGCATGATATTAAATTCTCCAACTGACTATTTTTCCTGGTTAACCACTAGGAGTTCTCATAAACACATGAGACAACTACCTTAATGGCGACTGACTATGCTGTAAGTACTTTAAGGCCCGGGCTTTATAGTTAACCACTATTAGGTCAATTAAAATAAATATTTTATTTGTACAAAAGTGAATCGAGAAGATATTGACACATTGCTTCACTCACACTGTCTATTCACAGGACATGTTTCAAGAGCTTTTGCTCCTATCATCAGCTGATACTCGCCTCTCGAGTATTGAATGCTTTTCAGACTTGTAGGCCTAATCACTCAAAGTATAAACTTGGAAGAAGCGTAGGGACAGTGAAGCACAAATTAGTACAAAAGTGAATCGAGAAGATATTGACACACTGCTTCACTCACACTGTTTATTCACAGGACATGTTTCAAGAGCTCTTGCTCCTATCATCAGCTGATACTCGACTCCTAAACTTCTTCCAAGTTTATACTTTGAATATTTTATTTTTTAACCATACTGTCAAATGCAAGATCAATCAGTGCCACTGGTGTGCCAGAAGTTCTTTAACCTACCAGTAGATTTACTGATGCGAGACTGTTGCTTTTAATCATACTTGAAAACCATGCCTGAGCTGGGTTTGATTCCCCAGTTAGCTTGCTCCTCAGGCACGGCTTGTAACTCCTCCAAACAGAAGAGAGTCCACTGAAGAAGAATCTATACAAATTTTTGTGTTGGCACTTTTTTTTTTCACTCCAGCTGAATACTTGACTTAATTTATTTTCTGAAATAGTGTGCAAGTTCCTTTTATTACAAATTTTTGCTATGTATGACAAGCAAAGTACCTAATCTGTATAAACCAGAAATCCGGATTAATGAGGGCCAGATTGTACTCTTCTGGTTACTACACAGCTGCTGATTTGATCTCTTTAGCTACTTGCAGTAAGTACAGACCAAGAAGTGAAAATATACAAGCTTCTCTGCATGTTATGCCCAAATTACAAGGGCATATCAAATATCAACAGGAATTTTAATATAACGCTGCTGTTGGTAACAGTTTTGAGAGACTTTGTCAGTATTGTGATTTTGTGGGTTCGTAGAATTAAAAGTCCAAATTGCCGAAATTCTAAATGTTCTTCATTTCCCTAGGAATACACTGTTTAACTCTCACATAACAACATTGCATCACATATCACAATCTACAGCACCAATGTCGTTGACAATAACAAACACTTCACAGCTGCCTCTCGTTTTACACACAACTCTTGTTACACAACAACTGTCCTGCTGGCGTGTCCCAATCCCTTATATATCTTATTCATAGTAACTTCCAGACATGAAATCCTATCTGCGCCGGCGAGTCCTTTATCTGAGGTAACATTGTTTGCCGGCTTTGTGAACACTTGCGCTATCATTAACTGCTTAGCAAGGCTCATTATTACCATGAAACTTTATCCGCCGACTGTTTTCTTATTTGTGCCGAAACTTTTATGCCTGTTGCCGTGATAGTATGTTGGTGGGGGTATTTCGATAGGGGGTATTGCACACACACGCATCGCAGAGAACGGGGCTGTGTCAGTACGCCATGAGTGTGTAAGACGTGCACATGTCTGTTGCGCAACGCATCATCAGATTTCTTGCAAAACAGCGCACCAAAACATTGGAAAATTTGAGACAGCTCCACACACACTTTGGGGAAGAAACACTTTCACAGACTGGAGTGTATGAGTGGGCTAACCTCACAGGACAAGCATTACTACAGACAACATTGTTGCCATTCGTGACATTATTGAAGATTGCCGCATAAAAATATTCAAATTTATTAAATTATAGATGATTTAAATAATCGTATTTATTACACATCAGCTTAACTTACGTACCTATATTGAGGACATGTTTCATGAACCATCGTTCGCATCGTCACCTCTTATGCGACTAAAGCTTGATCCAGTGATGTGGGTGTTTCTGGGATTGCTGCTGCCATCTGTTGATTTTGTGATGAATTTAAATGTGGGCTTGTCTTCTGGCGAGATTTCGAAGTTCATTAAGAAAGTGCTTTGCCTTTAATAGAACAATTAATATATTTTCATCATCACTCAATATTTATTATTACCATAATTGTCACTACAGTAGTTGGTTTCTACTGCAAAAACATTCTTTCAATGTGCTCTATGGTGAATCAAATGTAGTTGATATGTAAATAATATATTTTTTGATTGAAAATTGCAAAACATGTGAACAGAAAAGCCATGCAAATTTGAATTAGGCAAACATTTCCAAAAAGTTTCTTCCATTCATGAGGTTCAACCATTAAAGATGTTATACAGACAGTAAAACCACAATACAGGAAACAGCTACTGCAGACTGTAATTAATGCAGCAGACAATTGCAATAATACAACAGAATTTGCAAGAGCAGTAATTAATCTTGGTGCAAAAGAATGGACTCATGAGGCTTAGAAACATGTATTGCAAGATACAATACTGAAATGCTTTAGGCAACTAGGATTTCTCCCAGAAGCAGATCCAGAAACATAAAATATAACAGAATGCTGCTGCAACAGAGAAGGTATAGATCAATAATGACACATCACTCACTGAGTGATGAACTAGAACACCTTACTGAAGTACACTGTAGCCAACTTCTTACCCTGAAACTACAGGGAATTTTGATGACACATTAAGATTCCATGAAGATTTTGGTTAATTGATGGAAATTAATCATTTCTTCACACTAGCGTATACAGGCTAAGATTTTGTATAGATAGAGTCAACATGAAAAATTCAATGCCATGGCCGGGATTTGAACCATGGATCTCCTGGTTTCCGTCCAGTCGCTGTAACCCATTGAGCTGCCATGGCCAACGTGCCGTCCTGACATTAAATTCTCCAACTGACTCGTGTATTTTCCCGGCAGACCACTAGGGGCTCTTGCATCCGAGATACACCGTTTGTGGCGACTTACTATCGTAAGTACTTGAGTCCCAGGCTTCATCATTTAACTTTTAATATTTTGGTTAATTGATGGTAATTAATCATTTCTTCACACTACATTGGCCATGGAAGCTCAATGGGTTAGAGCGACTGGACGGAAACCAGGAGATCCATGGTTCAAATCCCGGCCATGGCATTGAATTTGTCATGTTGACTATCTATACAAATCTTAGCCTATACACGGCTAGTGTGAAGAAATAATTAATTTCAACAATTAACCAAAATATTAAAAGTTAAATGATGATGAAGCCTGGGACTTAAGTACTTACGATAGTAAGTCACCACAAACGGTGTATCTCAGATGCGAGAGCCCCTAGTGGTTTACCGGGGAAATACATGAGTCAATTGAAGAATTTAATGTCAGGATGGCACATTGGCCTGGCAGCTCAATAGGTTAGAGCGACTGGACGGAAACCAGGAGATCCATGGTTCAAGTCCCGGCTATGCCATTGAATTTTTCATGCTGACTCTATCTATTCCTTGAAGATGTTAATGTAACCACTCAAGAAGAGCTACAACTTATATCAACTAAAAACAATGAAGAAATGTTTTCAAATGATACAATTTCTGTTCCTGAAAATCCACCCACCATTAACAAGTTCAAGTGTATTAAGGAACCAAAAGTATAAACTTGGAAGAAGCGTAGGGACAGTGAAGCACAAATTAATACAAAAGTGAATCGAGAAGATATTGACACATTGCTTCACTCACACTGTTTATTCACAGGACATGTTTCAAGAGCTCTTGATCCTATCATCAGCACAGTCGAGTATCAGCTGATGATAGGAGCAACAGCTCTTGAAACATGTCCTGTGAATAAACAGTGTGAGTGAAGCAATGTGTCAATATCTTCTCGATTCACTTTTGTATGTATTAAGGAAGTTAAGTATTTATGGATGCTTTTAACTGCTGTGGTTCTCAGCATCCCATTCTACATCCTGGGCATTAAAGATCACTTCAATTTAATCAGAGACCTCTTTATCACATTTGAGATTCATTTATGTGCGGTAAATCTATGACACAATAATGGTTTTACTTTCCTTCCAAAGGAAGCCACACTAAGGATTTTTCCATTGCCCTCTCTGGGTTTGAACCTGTGACTTTGGAAACCAGAGCCTAGACCACAGAGGATGTCACATTAAGGAAGTGCAGAATTATATAGGTACATTTGCACATGGTAGACACAAATAACTGAAGTTTTATTTGACCTTGAATGAGATAATTGAGTGAGCTCTTTTAAAAACTAAAAATAGGAGGGTGAGTAAATAAATAAGTAGCAATCATTTGTTTTTCTTATACCATTTATAAATTATGCACACATTTTGTGCCAGCACTTAACAGCATACCTGCAGTGGCAACCAGTGCAAGATGGCGGGGGTGTTGCATGATTGTACCCTTATACCGTTTGTATATTATGCATACATTTTGTGCCAGCAGCTATAATCGATCTCAAACTAGCTTAATCCTGCTGTAAACATCTGGGTGGGAAGAAACAGAGACAGAGATATTGGGACAGAAAACAGTTAAGCTGTCGATTGGTTTAGCGAAGTTAATGGGCATTTTCTTTTATGTGCATATGTACAATAAACTCCTCCTTTAAGTACAGTACTGAAAGTAGTTTTCTGATCACTGCTCTGTGCGATCTAATTTCGGAGAGAGGAAAGTATGCAAATGTTTCAATTCTTATAAACGTATTAGCCCTACATTTTATCTTTCTGCTTCACATACCACATAAATGTTCGGTATGCTACATACAGATTAGACAGAACACAGGTGAAATTATACCTGTTAACTTATGTTAAATAAAGCTGCATTTTATTTAACAATTACTAAAGGTCACTGCTATTAATACTATGTTTGCATTCCTATACCAGGTAGATCTGCAACAAGGTCTGTATCGAGTTGAATGTTGATTAAGATATTGTTTATAGTGTGGAGTTGCTTCTGATATTTAACACTGTATTTACATCTTGCGTACCTCACAAGCCCAAGAACACATGTATATTGTCACCTGAACGGTGCCACCCGAACGTAGGAACTCCCTATAGAACCGGCCGGCAGTAGGGCCAGACGGGAGGCATTCGGCCACGCCTATCCATTTGTCTTACAGCGGTAACGAAGGGATGGTTGGAAAAACATCACTGGCCGTCTCTTTCACCTCCCCCTGCTGTTTGGAACCTTTGTGGTGATTCACTGAAATGCGAGACTTCGAGAAACACCGATATTCCTATAAAAAGGAGCTGCAGTTGGCAAGCCAGTTCAGTTCTTGGCAAGCAGCCGTGAGGAGCACCGAGTGAGTTAACGGACCGGAAGATTGTGGAGTTGTACGTAACTGTGAGCGTGCAGTGGACCTGTGACAGATGTACGGGTGAATTGTAATTGTGTGTATTACGTAATTCTGTGTAATCGGCAAGTGTTCCGACTGTAATTCGGTGGAAATAAAGCACATTTTTGAGGGGTGCAATTGGACTTTTAATTTCACGAACCCACAAAGTCACAATATGCAATTTAAAATGAGTAAGCTTTTCATCATGTAGCAGCCGGTGCTTCAGCTGAAATTAAACACAATCGGGGCAAACCTTTAAAAAGTGGTGAGAGGCTAATGATCACGCATTTTTTCACGGTGCTTAAAGAAAGAAACCCGAAATTGTCTATATAAAAACATTGAGAAAGAAAGTGATCTTCTTGTGTACATAGTGTTGGAATGGAACAGCTAGTAGCCGGAACTCTAAGAACACCGGGAAAATCGCGTAAATGCCTACTGCGCATGGAGAAATACAAAGATTTTATGGAAAGTGATATATGCAGAAAAGTTTATTATTTTTTCAGAAAATGAACCAACTCATAGATTTAATAAGTTAATGTGTAACCCAAATCAGTTTATTTATTGTATAGAAGTTAGCGCTGGTATATACACTGCTAGTGTTGCAAAACTTATGTGCATGCATCTAGCATCTAACATATGGCGAGTTGAGTCGCCTTCGCTTTGTTGTTTACAGCAGGATTAAGCTAGCGTGAGACAGTATAGAAGTACACCTATGCTTGTTGTATAGGTTGGATCATCTCCCTCCAGCATGAGGTCAGTCAATGGCAGCCAGTGACAGGTGCATTGCATGACTGTTCCCAAGCAGAACAATATGGATGTTGTGTTTTTTGTGGGCCAAAGGACTGTCCACAGAAGAATGTATCGCTAAATGCATACCATGCATGGTGACCCGAGTTTCTCCCAAAAAGCTGCATTCAATTGGAGCCAGCATTTAATAAGGGAAAGCAAAACATCCTTAAAATCGGGATGATTAGGGTCCATCACTTTCAACCAGAATAAAAAGATCTTCTATGGAATGGAAACATCCCACCTCAAAACAAAAAACTTAAAGGCGGGTTCCATCAGCCAGCAAGGTTAGGGTCACCGTGTTGTGGAATATACAAGGCATCATACTGTAGAAATTCCAGCCTCACTGTGACAGTGTTAATGTCACGACATACTGCAACACTTGCGAGAACTCTGACAGGCCACTCGCCTCAAGTACATCCACATTACAGTCCCAACTTAGCTGCCAGTGATTTCTGTCTGTTCAGTCCTTCGCTTGGCTGAAACTTTGAAACTGAAGCCATTTCTAGTCCCATTTCTATTCATCTTGTATATAAATGACTTTGTAAATAACATCAAGGCTCATAACACTGTACTGTTTGCAGATGACACTAACTTACTAATAACAGAAAACAGTAACGAAACATTAAATAATACATTAAGACACACTAGTAAAGTCTTGGTATGGATAGCTAATAACCTGGTTTTAAACACAGATAAGACATATATCGAGATTCAACTGTATTGGAACACCACAGTGAAGCGAAAAATTATTAAATTTTAGATGAGTCGCGTTTTTTAATTCCTGTACAATAGTTTATAATTGCCTTCCTAATGACATCAAAAGCATAGATAACTACAACGTGTTTAAAACTAGAACAAAGGAGCACTGCTTTTACACAGTAAAGGAATATCTGCAATTTAACAAATCCAGATAATCATAAAACATGAATTTACTTAGCTTGTTCATTTCTCTCATTTATAATTATATCCAATTTGTGTTACATTATAATTGAATGTAGGTTAGGTATATTTGATGTTTAACTTTGAAATATTAAGTGTAAATTTACTGACGTATCCTATATCAAGGTACTATGTACAGATTTGATTTTAAAGGATGGATGAATGAATAAATAAATAAATAATCCGAGAAGTTACCTGTTGGCTGTGACAGCAACCAAAACACTTCTTTGCTGCTGGCATTCAAGGACTTGCAAAAAGATGGCATGTCTCTCAGTCTATAGGTTATGTCAAAAAGTAAAATAAATTTACTTTTTATTATTCTTATTATTATTTTTATTATAACTGTCTCTTACACCCTCATACACCGCTGTGTCTTATAACTGGTTTTTCAAAAATCAGTGCCAATTGTCCAGTCAAACACATATTATAAATGTACACACATACATATGTATGGTATTTTAGCTGAATGTGATTCACATGTATAGAATTGCAACACAGTATACTATATCTTTGTAGTCCTTATTTGATACAACAGTTGTTCGGTCTGATGTAGCAAACTCATTTCTTTTTAAATGAATGCAAGTGAATATGTTAAGTTGGAACATTTTGTTGTTGAATTATAGGAATCCAAATTAGAGAGGTTTTATTCTACTATTTGAAAGTAATGAGTCTGTAATTCAAACACAAACATCACTTAAATTATCCTTACTTGGACAGTTCCACAGCCTAGCCATTAGAAATTCATTAGAATTAGTAGACAGGATCTCAAATTTGCATTTGGACACAGAAAACAAACTAGTATCATTTGATGTCCCGTTTCTTTTTCCCAGTATTCCAACAGATGAACTCATGCTACTACTCAAGAATTGGCTCATACAGACTAACATTTCAGCAGAAGAAATAGAAGATCTCACAAAACTTACTCATTTATGCATACATCAAAATTTCTTTAAAATTCAACGGTAAATTCTATCAAAAGACCTCAGGCCTAACAATGGGCAATCCACTTTCACTTTTCCTAGCCAACCTCTTTATGAGCTACTTTGAAACACATATTACATAATTCTTCCCATACATCTTCAAATACTGGTACAGATATGTTGATATTTTTGCCATTGTTCCACACAATTCATACAAGAATCCTTAAAACTAATGAACGTACAGAATAGAGCAATGAAGTTCACAATAGAGATAGAAAACTACCTGAAGATAATCCATGAATTAAATAACATATCTTTTGGCATCTACAGGAAGCCAACACAAAAAGATAATTACATCAAGAACGATAGCTACAACCCTACACCCCACAAACATGCAGTTTTGGACAGCTTAGCACATAGACTAGTCAACATCCCATTGAAACAGAATGAATACAACAAAGAATATAACCACATGATTAACATAACTGCAATTAATGGATACAGTAAACAATTAATAGATAAGAAAATTTGGAAATTTAAGAAACAGAAACACATATTGGATACCACAAAATTAACAGAATCAAAATCCAAGACACAGTTCAGGAAATTCACATATCATCCCAGAATGCATCATAAATTCAACAAGATATTCAAGAAGTACATCATACTCTAGCCCCAATAAATAAATTCAGTTTAAAAGACTTATTATGCAACAACCTGAAAGACCCAGTACCTGAAAACAAGCAATCAGGTATATACAAAATCAACTGCTCAGACTGCAATAAGTTCTACATAGGAAAAACCAAAAGAAGTTTACATATTAGATTGCAGGAACATATGAGACGTGTGAAATACAAACAAAAGAAAAATCAGCAATAGCTCACCATTTCTGGTCTACCAATCATGAAATTGTACCAAATATAAAACTATTAAAGCCAGTCAGTAATGCAGCCGAACTCGTTGTTTGGGAAAAGTTGCTAATTATAAAAAACAAACAGTATAATTTAAATTTCGAATTGGCGCCTGAAAATCTCTTTGGAAGTTCAACTCACAGACAACAGATGCCACCACAGACAACCAGCTCACTTCAGGAAACCATGGATCCAACCAGTCGGATAACTGCAGACGATGGGGACAAACCATTCTCCGAAACATGTCCAAGTAAGAATAATTTAAGTGATGTTTGTGTTTGAATTACTGACTCATTACTTTCAAATGTTAAATACATCACTATTTCTAACCTTTTGCTTCAAATAATATTTTATTGTACTATTTTATTATTGGATTTCTATCAAAATAATAGCGGGATAAGAATGCCTATTTTCATGATATTTTTTAAAAAGTGTAATGGTCACAAATGGACAAAGTCCATTTATTTATTTATTTTCAGTTCAGTATAGTGTTAAATACACAAAAGAACAATGTCATATGATTTAAGAACACAACTATACAGGTTGTGTGATATAAATAGAATACTAACTTGCTTTAATAAATCCATACACTAATAATAATAATAATAATAATAATAATAACAATAACAATAACAATAATAATAATAATAATAATAATAATAATAATAATAATAATAATAATAATAATAATAATAATAATAATAATAATAATAATAATAATAATAATAATAATAATAATAATAATAATAATAATAATAATAATAATAATAATGAAAATGATAACAATAATCTTTATAAAAATAAAGTTCTAACTAGTATTAATAAACTCATCCACAATATAATAGGCTTCGTCAATTAGGAAACATTTCAGATTTGATATAAAAATTATTTGTGGTTGGTTTATTGACACTCGTCACTTACTTTTTCATATATTTATGAGAGACTAGTTTCAAAGGCCCTGGCCTCCATTTTCAATCTCTTCCCAACTGGCATTTGTTGTTATCTGCTCTCTCTGGTGGTGGAACTATGAACTTTTTTGTCAAATTATCTGCTGGCGGGATTTCAAAGTTCATTACGCGATCCTTATTTTTCCAGATGAATATGTTCTCCCATGTTGTCAATCTATTTTGGTTTATCACTCCTTTTAATAATTTTGGATTTGGATCAATGTCATGGTTTTCATTCCAAAAATGAAATGCTACTGCTGACTTGTCTTCTTGTTTCAATCTGATGTTTCTAAAGTGTTCTTTGACTCTGGTTTTTAAATTTCTTTTTGTTTGACCTATGTAGCATTTTTCACAATTCTTGCAATTTATTTGGTATATTCCAGATTTGTTACCTGAAGGAATTTCATCTTTTGTTTTTGAATTTAGTAATTTTAAAATTGAGTATCTATTAGTAGGTGCCAAGATGATATTTTGTTCCTTGAATATCTTTTTAAATTTATTAAATGTTTTTGGGTGATATGTGAATGAACTGAATATGCTGTTGCTTTCTTTTTCTTTAATAAATGTGGTTGCTTCCTTAATGGTTTTCTTTAGTTTAGATTTTCTAATTTTCTTCAACACCAAACTTTTGTTGTATCCGTTTTCTTCTGCTATGTGTATTATTGCTTTTTGTTCCTTGAAATATTCTTCTTTTTCCATGGGTATGTTGACTAGTCTGTGTGTAAGGCTGTTTATTATTGCATGTTTATGTGTAATTGGGTTGTGGCTATTATTTTTTATATAATTTTCTGAATGTGTTGGCTTCCTGTAAATTCCAAATTTTATTTTTGTATCATTCCTGATGATATTTAGATCCAAGAAAGGTAGTTGTCCATTGATTTCCTTTTCTATTGTGAATTTGATAGTCCTTTCTTGCAGATTGAGTAATTTTAATGCATCATCTAAATGTTTACTTGGTACAATTGCAAAGATGTCGTCAACATATCTATACCAAACCTTGAAGATCAATGGGAAGGACTTTTTAATTTGTGTTTCAAATGCCCTCATAAATAAGTTAGCCAAAAAAGGTGAAAGTGGATTGCCCATTGATAATCCTGATTTCTGCTTGTAGTGTTTTCCATTAAAGCTAAAGAAGTTTTGTTCAATGCATATTTTTGTTAGAGAAATATATTCTTCTGCTTCTATTGCTTCCATATCAATTGTAGCTAGCCATTTTTTTAACACAGTCTGCAATTTTTCTGTTGGTATGCTTGGAAATAAAGATGTGACATCAAATGAAACCAGTCTGTCATTTTTGTCCAAATTTATATCTTTGATTTTTTCTACTAAATCTAAAGAGTTTCTTAAATTTGCACTTTCAAATTTTGGAAAACTATTAAATTTACTTAGTAACCATTTGGCCAAATTATATGTGGGGGCATTTATGCTACTAGTAATAGGTCTCATGCCTTTCCCTGTTTTATGAATTTTTGGCAGCCCATATACTCTTGGTAATGTTGGATTATCTACTTTAATTTTGTGCAATTCTTTTCTGTTGATTATTTTGCTCTCTTTTAGCGTTTTATTTGTGGTTTCAATGCAGTACTTTAATGGATTAGTTTCTACTTTTTGGTAATTACTGTCTTCTAACAAATCTTCCATCCTCTTTGTGTATTCTTCTTTTTCCAGAATTACTAGTTTATTTCCCTTGTCTGCTTTAGTATAAATAACCGGTTTCTTTTTAAGAGCTTTTATGATTTGGTTACTAAAATTCTTTTTCTTTTCATTTTTAATCTCTTCTACTATTTTGGAGCATTTGTTTTTTACTGTGTAGAAACTAATCCATTAAAGTACTGCATTGAAACCACAAATAAAACGCTAAAAGAGAGCAAAATAATCAACAAAAAAGAATTGCACAAAATTAAAGTAGATAATCCAACATTACCAAGAGTATATGGGCTGCCAAAAATTCATAAAACAGGGAAAGGCATGACACCTATTACTAGTAGCATAAATGCCCCCACATATAATTTGGCCAAATGGTTACTAAGTAAATTTAATAGTTTTCCAAAATTTGAAAGTGCAAATTTAAGAAACTCTTTAGATTTAGTAGAAAAAATCAAAGATATAAATTTGGACAAAAATGACAGACTGGTTTCATTTGATGTCACATCTTTATTTCCAAGCATACCAACAGAAAAATTGCAGACTGTGTTAAAAAAATGGCTAGCTACAATTGATATGGAAGCAATAGAAGCAGAAGAATATATTTCTCTAACAAAAATATGCATTGAACAAAATTTCTTTAGCTTTAATGGAAAACACTACAAGCAGAAATCAGGATTATCAATGGGCAATCCACTTTCACCTTTTTTGTCTAACTTATTTATGAGTGCATTTGAAACACAAATTAAAAAGTCCTTCCCATTGATCTTCAAGGTTTGGTATAGATATGTTGACGACATCTTTGCAATTGTACCAAGTAAACATTTAGATGATGCATTAAAATTACTCAATCTGCAAGAAAGGACTATCAAATTCACAATAGAAAAGGAAATCAATGGACAACTACCTTTCTTGGATCTAAATATCATCAGGAATGATACAAAAATAAAATTTGGAATTTACAGGAAGCCAACACATTCAGAAAATTATATAAAAAATAATAGCCACAACCCAATTACACATAAACATGCAATAATAAACAGCCTTACACACAGACTAGTCAATATACCCATGGAAAAAGAAGGATATTTCAAGGAACAAAAAGCAATAATACACATAGCAGAAGAAAACGGATACAACAAAAGTTTGGTGTTGAAGAAAATTAGAAAATCTAAACTAAAGAAAACCATTAAGGAAGCAACCACATTTATTAAAGAAAGAGAAAGCAACAGCATATTCAGTTCATTCACATATCATCCAAAAACATTTAATAAATTTAAAAAGATATTCAAGGAACAAAATATCATCTTGGCACCTACTAATAGATACTCAATTTTAAAATTACTAAATTCAAAAACAAAAGATGAAATTCCTTCAGGTAACAAATCTGGAATATACCAAATAAATTGCAAGAATTGTGAAAAATGCTACATAGGTCAAACAAAAAGAAATTTAAAAACCAGTCAAAGAACACTTTAGAAACATCAGATTGAAACAAGAAGACAAGTCAGCAGTAGCATTTCATTTTTGGAATGAAAACCATGACATTGATCCAAATCCAAAATTATTAAAAGGAGTGATAAACCAAAATAGATTGACAACATGGGAGAACATATTCATCTGGAAAAATAAGGATCGCGTAATGAACTTTGAAATCCCGCCAGCAGATAATTTGACAAAAAAGTTCATAGTTCCACCACCAGAGAGAGCAGATAACAACAAATGCCAGTTGGGAAGAGATTGAAAATGGAGGCCAGGGCCTTTGAAACTAGTCTCTCATAAATATATGAAAAAGTAAGTGACGAGTGTCAATAAACCAACCACAAATAATTTTTATATTAATTTTGACGTCACTGTTACTAAATTCCTCCAAACACACATTTCAGATTTGATTTAAAAATATTATCTTTACAATTCTGGATAGTAACTGGTAGTATGTTATAAAATTTTATGCCCATAAAACTAGGTGCCTTCTCATAAAAGTGCAATCTATGGGTAGGAATCGCTAAGTCGTCTTCATGTCTAGTGTTGTGATTGTGTCTATCAGAGTTGGTTTCAAGGTGGTAACAGAGGTTATGTTTGAGTTCACTAAGTTTGTTTGTTAAACATCAAACCAAGAACACAATTTGAAAGAACATATTTTACTTGATTAAGAATTGAAAAATTGCATGGTTATACTATTAAAAAACCATATATAAATGAATTCCTAAATTCTGTGATAGTAGTAATCTGATTTACTCCTAATTCTGTGACACAAAAACAAAAATTATGTATATCGATCCCCTGATCCTTTATCGAATTACTACATTTATATCTCCAAGTTAATAATCTAAAATTTTAATTTTCTTTTCCAGTGCTCAGATCTTGATCATTTCATTTTACATTCATTGAGTACAATCTGTATCTCTTTTCTCCAAAAGCAATGAGGTGTAAACAAATGAAAAGCACGAACAGTTCAGCTATCTATCTAATACTTCAGAATTACTAACCCTTGCAGAATGATGAACGTTGTATCACAGTATTAGGGGTATCATAGATTAAGCATCTTTACTCTACAATGTACACTATTATACAATGTATGACATTGTCACCGCAGTGCCAGGCTGCAGCTACTTAGGCTTAGGGGCAGCTATTAGTTCTTCTTCTGCAGAACATTAGCTACTGTCTGCCCAGCATAAGAAGGCAAGTCTGAGGAATGTATAACAATCACTTTGCTGTGTTTATGCTCGTCTTCTGGATATGATATGAATGCTGATTTTACAGTGTTGTCACATAACTCACCCATGTATAATACCTATCACGGCAGGCACTAAAACGAGCATTAGATCTGGCAGCATGGATGACTCACATACATTCATTTTGCAGTAGACAGATCCGCTACCAGAGCAGGTAAAAAGTTAAAGCTCCTCTGCCCTTCATTCCCCTCTAGCCTTCTTTTCGTGGGCAGACAGTATTGTTTGCTACCTTTCCGCCACCAGATTCAGTTTGCCTTTACCAGTAGTTTCCCTTTCTGTAACGTTCTCTATCTGGAAGCCATATAAGGGACTAACAAGCAGCATCTGATGGACAGACTAGCTGTTGGTGTATTTTGAACTGAGGGGAACAAAGAGTAACAGCGAGAGTTCAGTTCAGCTGAAACTTGTGACTTATTAGTTCTGTTTGATTCGATGGATCAATTGTGTTTTGTTCCAAGTATATGCAACAGTATCAAGCATAATGTTTTAATATTTGGATTATTTTAATGGTTTTGGAGTTTTACAGGATACCTAAATTGGACTGGAAGGTTTAATGTGGACACAGGTGGAAGAATCAGCATAGAGAGCAAATGTTTCACAGTTCTTGTCTTAGCTGTAGCTGATTTAACTTTCTTCCTAAACACCGCCTGCGGTGCCATATGTAGTAAAAGCGGGCGTTAAACGCTACACATTTCACATTTTTCTTCCTAAACACAGTTGATACGAAAGAACATCAACACATAAGTGGTGAGGCTTTGACGGCCGGCATTGTCAACTACATTATATACATCTTCTGGGCTTGTAGGCCGTGGTCCAGTTGGTTTAACTTCCGACGTTTCGCCAAAAACTGCATCCAGCATCATCACGGTTATCAAACTTGTGAGCTGCTGATCCTAAGACTGGAGCGCTATATAAAGCCTGCATACTTCCATCAGTATGTTATACCAGACAGCTAAACTACAAGTACATTGGGAATTAGAAAACAAATCCCTAAGAAGGAGCTATAGCTCCATCGGTGACATATAGTTCAAAGTGTGGATAAAAGCAATCAGAAAACACAACTTCATTAAACACAGAAGAGTGTAAAAATTAATATTGAAAAAGTTAAAAAACTTAATTGAAAAAACTAATTGTAGTTGGTTTTTAACACTTCATCACTTCGTAAGCTAAAGCTTACCACACTTTGTCATACCAAGCATCATGTATAGTTGGCACTCAAACCTCTGCAAGTAAGGAAACAAATTATCTGGCAATCAGGGTTAACAATCAGGAATTTGATGTACCTCTAGAAATGAGATACTGGAGACACCCCACAGAAATTCCTTCGATATATGAAACAGACAAACATTGACTAAAGCAAACTGGGAAGATAAAGTTGGCGCAGCAGAAACAATATTTATAAATGGCACTTGACTCATCACCCAAAGTTCAAGCTGCATGCTCATGTTGAGAAAACCAGGTCTAGCAATTAGCAATTCTAGAAGTACTGAAAAAATTAAATGGGCTGGAAAACCAAGGGTACAATGATAAACACACTGTTCAAAGATAGCAAGATAACCCTAAATATGCTCAGAAACAACTTAAAGCACATCCAGCTAATTGAAAAAGCTATTTGTTGTTGGTTTTTCAATGAATTTGGACATCACTGTTATTAAATTCCTCCAAACATGCACAAGCAGGTAAATGAATCAATTAAATAAAAAATCCTTGACCTGACAAGATGAGAGTTGACACTCAAGGAAACTTGAGAATGAAATAGTGGACAGACTGGCAAAGGAGGCTATTGGCCAAGGTGGCCCCGGGGAAAGAGGGTCCCCTGAGTGGCACAGGCTCGCACCTACAATTGAATAGGTAGGCTGCCCGCTGAGTGCCCACTCTCAAATATCGACCAAGCAGATACATGGACTATCAGAAGGCTTCCACACACTTTAACAATGCTGACGGCAGATAATTACAACTGATCATTAAAGACAAATGCCGATAATGCAAACTAATATCTGTTTCATATAACCTTGCCCGGCTGAAATGTATCACTCCGCGTTCAACAGCCCTCCCCCTCGCCCTAATTGGCTAATGCTTTCGCGTCATAGGCCATAGGCGGTGCCTTCCCATCACATTTCGTAATAATTGCCGGGAAGATAAATAAAATCATACAAAAATCATACAAATAAGGATATGAAGGCATGCAAAAATACAAGTTTATAATGAACTGAGCAAACTGAAACACAATGACTGAGCAATGAAACTGAAAGAGTTTATAATGAAAGGCCTTTGGCCTTTTCCACTGAGATTTTTAAACCAGAACACATACCTTTCAAAAATGCTTGTCTTTCAGTCTTAAAAGTCGTGTCACACCATACTTTTCGTGTGTTCGTGTATATTTAGCGATTTGTATCTCGGTGCAGTGTGGTTGTCAAATAGCGTCTTCGCCACACAGCAATATCGCCTCTGTCTTTTAGCACATTTTTCTTGCCTCTTTTTTCATTCACAAATCCCAGCTGTATAAGCAATCTCCTGAAATTTGGTAAATCTGTATCCTCATTTACAGCAGACGAAATGTTACTTATGTTAGGGAGTTCGTTTCTAAAGAAAAACTACACACATGACGACGCACAACACTTTTCACGTATTTTCTCCGAGCACGCACTTTTGTTTATTCCTGCTTTTGCCTGGAGTGGTAAGTTTTCCTGTTTCCTCAATTTCATGTCGCGATGTTCCTACGGATCTAACACTCACACCTGTAAGTTCGGAGCACAACTGTTCGACTTCCCTCACTGACAAAGACGGATTCTTCTCTGTGAGTGCATTAAACACATGCAACACAATTCTTTTTTCACCGCTTTGTAATGGCTTACCCTTACGATGCTTCAGCGAAAAACTGGCGGTAGACTCTGCCATTATACATATAATAAGTACATGCGCAATAAACGATGGATAAAATAACGTATCTCTCGAACGCGCACAGTACACCTTCTAATGACAATACATGACTAATCCAGTTCAGAACAAGGTCAGTGATAAAACTCATATAAACAAATATAAACAAATATATGTAATTCACTACCGCTAAAGCACGTGCTCTTGTGTCATCAGAAAGGCAGGCCTAGATGCAAAGGAACCTCCTCTTTACTTTGTTTAAGAATTAACATGCATTTCAGATAAATTAACTCTGTTGCGTAATATATTTATTTGAAACAGTTATGAAAGTAAATATTTGACAATTCTCTTTCAACATATAAAGATATATCACCATGTTAAATAACGAACTAATTTTTACCGCAAAACAGTCTCTACCAAACAGCAGCCAATGAGAGGAGATGAGGTCACGTGACCGTTAAGAGATTACCGGGCAAGCTTACGTGAAACAAGGTATAGATTTACATTTAGGTTTAGTAAGATAGCAGTAAGGTATAATAGACTATCACTGACATGCTTGCAAATATTACTTGCAGTGACAATAAAACACGTACACTTAAGACGCAGCACTACGGCGTGATAAATTACCCTAAACTTCCCAACAAATAACACCAGGAATCCTATCAAATATCATCCAAAATAGGCAGTGGATCAGGCTGGGCTTCATGTCAAGCCTGTATCCCTGCATCAGAAAACCACTCAGCTGAATCGCATTGCGAGACAGCTACGATTACCTCCTGGAATGCGGGGGTACTTTAGGCAGTACCGCAGCACATTTCTCCTTCCCAATCTGGTGGAGATTTTTTAGTGGAACAGTACCCTTGAGGTGAAGCCCACATACCGCACTGTGCCTTCCAACTCAGTGGAAATCCATAACTGGATTTTTCCTCCACTTGAAAAAAAAAAAAAGGGGGGGGGGCTGCTATGGAAGATAAGAAATAAGCTATTGTGAAACACCCAAAAAATTTCCAATAATTAGAAAGAAAGAAACTGGACTTGACACATGGCATAGCAATGGTCAGTATCAAGGAAAGGAGTAATAACATAAGACTTCTTCCCATCCGTAAGAAGCAGGTAAAGATAAAAACTGCCCATATGCCAAGAGTTCACTGCAATGATTGCAGGACACAGCAAGCTTATACTAAATCACCGCAGACTTTCTTTAATGGCTAGACCAACAAGCAAATGCCAAGAAGAGGATCAAGCAATGGATCACATAATATTCCAATGTAAAATTGTAATCCAATAATGAAATGACATGATCAGAAAATCCAAAGCAGAGGATGTGTGTGGGACATAAACACATATTTAAAGCATTGTTACTTTTGTAAAATCATCTTCACAGATACAGAGTAAAAAAAGCATACAAATTTCAACTTACCTTACTTGATAAACCTTACACGATGTATTAGAAATAACAAAAGAGGTTAAAAAAGGAAGTATAACAATATTGTAAATGTTCTAATAGAACTCTCACTCTGAGCATATTACTGTAAAATTATTTGTAAATTCTAGATTATGCAATAAAAGGCATGTAGTATTTTTAAGGAATGGAGCATGCAAAAAAAATAAACAAGTACATGCATGCACACCAAACTTAGGAATCGTAATCTAACACAGGCTAAATTTTGATGACACGACCATGCTATCCTGTACAAATACACACACTAACCTAGGCATTGTAATCTACAGGCTAAATCAGTGTTTCTCAAACTCTTCTGCCTCAAGGACCCCCTATCATCTAACAACTTGTTTGCGAACCACCATAGTTTGGCAACTCAATTTATATAAACAAGTCGACTTTTGGTTGATTGTCATAATTGGATAGAATAAAAAGAAGTATTTCAGAAAGTGGAGTGCTATTGTTACTAAAATTAGGCAAATGAGTCAATCTTGTATATACTTTTCTCCACTTACAAGTTTTTTAACGAAGACTAGTTTCTGGTAGCTTCTTCCCTATCCTCAGTTCTGTGGTTGACCGATGATGCATCCCGTGTCTACATCTGGCTTGGTGTCGTGCTGCCATCTAATGTTCTGGTAAGTTTGATGACATCATCTACGGTGGGAATTTCAAAATTCATCAAGAGGTCCTGTTTCTTCGTAATAAATATGTTTTCCCAAATCTGTAGTTCTAGAGGTTTCTTTGCCTGTTTGATCAGTTCTATTTCTTGTTTTATGTTGCGATTCTCAGACCAAAAGTGATGCACTATGGCCGACTTGATGAAAGGCTGGTTATCCAAAAGCAATGTTGCGGATGATAAAATAGAGGAATACATCAAATAACCATCTTATGTATTGAACAAAGAAGCTTCTCCAGCAAGATCTTCCAACAAACAGCAGGCTTGGCCATTGATAACCCTCTTTCACCATTACTAGCTAATCTGTTCATGAGCAATTTGGAAACACACATTACTAAAGCCTTTCCACATATTTTCAAATGTTGGCATAGATATGTCGACGATGTGTTTGCTATAGTTCCTAGAAGACTAACCGAGGACGCTATAAAGTTGCTAAACCTACAAGAAAAATCCATGTAGAACAGGACAAATGGCTACCTCTTCTAGATTTGAAAATCATTAGAACACCAACAGGATTACAATTTGGAATATACAGAAAAGCAACACATGTTGACAATTACATTAAATGCAACCCATTTAACCCAGTACAACATCAATATGCAGTATTCCATAGTTTGGTTCACAGATTAATGAACATTCCGGTAACAAAAACAGAATACGAACAGGAGTACTCTCACATACATCAGGTTGCCGAATTGAACAACACAAATTTCATCAAAAAGTTGATCTACAGACACAAGAAACAAAAACTTAAAGGACACTACTACGTTAAGAAAACTAGAAAACCCAAACACCAGATATGGCAAATTTACATTTCATCCAAAATACTTCAAAAAATTTGAAAAGGTATTTAAGAGCTTCAACATAAAATTAACCCCTCAAAACAAACACAACATCCGCAACTTACTAAACCACCCTCTAAAAATAGCACACCGAAAACTCAATTATCAGGCATTTACCAAATGAGCTGCCAGGATTGTGACAAGATATACATTGGTAAGACCAAAAGGAATCTAGGAACAAGAATGAATGAACACTTCAGAAATATTAAATTCAAACACATGGACAAGTCGGCCGTAGCACATCACTTTTGGTCTGAGAATCACAACATAAAACAAGAAATAGAACTGATCAAACAGGCAAAGAAACCTCTGGAACTACAGATTTGGGAAAACATATTTATTACGAAGAAACAGGACCTCTTGATGAGTTTTGAAATTCCCGCGGTAGATGACGTCATCAAACTTACCAGAACATTAGATGGCAGCACGACAACAAGCCTGATGCAAACACCGGATGCATTATCAAACACAGAACTGACGATAGGGAAAAAGTTCCCAGAAACTAGTCTTCATTAAAAAACTTGTAAGTGGAGAAAAGTATATACAAGATTGACTCATTTGCCTAATTTTAGTTATAATTGGAATTTAAATAATTGCTATATGTATATTTTAAGATATTTTCTTGTATATTTAGTTTTAAATTTATTTTATTTAGTTTAACTTTAATTTTTTAATTTATTATTAAACTTGTGTATAAAATGTATTGTATTTTAAATAAAAATATATATTTTTAAACTGTCTTTATTAAAATTTTCTTTTCAGTTTGAAGTAAGTTGTATACAAGTTTGCCCAACTAGATTTTTATTTAACTTAAGCTTTACATCAGTAAAAATTTGATTACCCAAGGATTAATAACATTACGCACATGTTATAAAAATGAATTTATTTTCCATGTAAAGAAACTAATTTTATACACATAAAAAAGTTATTCATAAAGTTCCAAATCCACCATTTCACCATTTGAACAAAGTTAGTATTGGGTTACTAAAAAATCAGTTTATGTGGCAAAAGCTTGAAACTTTGTTCTTTGGAATGTATTAATGTGAACAATGCAACTGTTTTTCTTTTATTGAATAAGCTCAGTTAAGCTGGGCTTAATGTTGGTGATTTTTACTCTTTAGTCCGTAGGCAAGTACATTGGTAAGTCTGTTTCTCTTCAATGGCTTAATGTTGCACAACTCTGAAAATGTTTGCTCGCACATATAGGTGGTTGGAAAGGGCACAATATCCAGAAAGTAGATTACGTTTTAGAATAAAAAGTAAACAAAGTATAGGAAACAAATTTTATTATATACAGATGAAAGCCACACTCAAATACTACTTTTCGACATAGTCACCATTCAAATTAAGGCATTTATCGTAGCGATGTACGAGCTTGGAAATTCCTTCGTCGAAAAATTCGGCCGCCTGCGCCTTCAACCACTTCGTTACCTCTTCTTGCAGCTGTGCGTCGTCATCAAAACGCTGCATAGCCAGCCACTTCTTCATTGCTGGGAATAGGTGGAAGTCGCTCGGTGCCAGGTCGGGACTGTACGGCGGATGAGGAAACAACTCACACTTAAAAGATTCAAGAACTTCACGAGTGACATTTGCCGTGTGGGGCCGGGTGTTGTCGTGAATCAACAAGATCTTAGAGCTCAACATTCCTCTGCGCTTGTTTTGAATGGCTCTTCTGAGTTTTTGGAGAGTTTGGCAATACCTTTGAGAGTTTATTGTAGTGCCTCTTTCCAGGAAGTCCACCAAAATCACACCTTTTCTGTCCCAAAAAAACAGTCGCCATCATCTTCCTTGCCGACATTGTTTGCATGCATTTCTTGGGTTTTTGGGGAGAACTTGTGTGCCCCCACTGCATTGATTGCAATTTCGTTTCACAGTTCACGTGTTTCACCCATGTTTCGTCACCAGTAACGATGCGATCGAGTAAAGAGTCACCATCCTTATGGTAAACGTCCAAAAAGTTCAACGCTGCAGCCATTCGCTGATTTTTGTGGTCCTCTGTCAAGATTTTTGGAATCCATCTTGCACAAAACTTGTGGTAACCAAGCTTTTCGCTGATGATTTCGTGCAACAAACTTTGCGAAATTTGTGGAAAACTCAAAGAAAGTTCCGTTATTGTGAACCTTCGATTTTCACGGACTTTAGCATCGACTTTTTCGACAAGTTCAGCAGTCACTATGCTGGGTCTCCCACTTCAATCTTCGTCGTGAACATTGGTTCGGCCATTTTTAAATCTGATGACCCACTGACGCACTCCACCTTCAGTGATAATGTTGTCCCCATACACTTCACAAAGCTGCCGATAGATTTCTATCGGTTTACAGTTTTTTGCAGTCAGAAACCTTATTACTGCACGCACCTCGCAGCTCGCGGGATTTTCAATTAACGCAGACATTTCAAACCGTCACAGTATCTGAACGGAGCACAGCACGAACCTCTCACTAGCACGGCTAGATGCCGACTGAGCTGCGCAACGCTCTGACCCCAAGATGGCCGCGCTAGCCCCGCCCCTAGCGGAAACAGACGAAAACGTAATCTACTTTCTGGATAGCCCTCGTACGTCCTTTGGTAGCAAGTTCAAAAACCTTCCGTCGCCACTACACGCTCCCAACGGTTACCTTGATTGCTGTGTTACATCGTTACGACATAGCTGTATAAGAAATGTTAACTAAAACAAATATATGCCCACTTTCCTCTCAGGCAACAAGCCCGGTGAAAAGACGATTAGATATCGACGATTTGGGAGTGTGCATCTCTCCCGTCATCAGGATATTTATAAAATGTTATAGCCATAAATGAAAGTGTTTCATTTAAATGATCATTTAAACGAACTTTCTTTAAATGATGTTGAATTAACCACCTATTAAAGCTTGTTCCTGCAGCATATGCAGGACAAGTAAAACACTATTTAATTGAAATTGATATGATTAAGAGTTATTAAAAAGTGCAGGTAATTTCTTATCAAAAGACTTACTGGACAATATTTTATTAAAATTTCACTCACATCAACTATTAAAAACAGGAACGTTTTTAGGACCATCCCAGTCCTATTTTCAGCTTATTGGCGACTGACCACTACCTTCACAGTCGGTTGTCATGTGGACCTATAATAATTGGTTCCCTCTCTCGGAATATTTCCTATATAAGTGCATTAGACCACTCCCAATGGCACATCAAAATATAAAATATGTCAAATGTTCCAATTTTTAATAGCTGATGTGAGTGAAGTTTTAAGTTTTACTAAAGTATGATTTAATAATTCTTTTAAAAGGAAATCTGCTTCACTTTTAAACACTTTTAATCATAACAAAAAAAAAAATATGACTCAATAAATAAGACCTGGAGCTTTCCTGGCGACGAATATTTTCATGACCTTCTCGGGAAACAAGCCAGGTGAAAAGACGATTAGAAATCAATGTTTCGGAAGCGTACATCTCTCCTATCATCAGGATATTTTAAAAAGCACGGATCTATACAGCTTCAGCATCAAGTTAACCCTTTCACCGATATTGACGTCATATGACGTCCAAGTTAAAATGCCCCAAACCGATATGGACGTGTATAGACGTCCAGCGCATACATGCATTTAATGCTCATTTAACGCTTATTATTTTAATCTTGCTGTTTTACAATAAATTTAAATTAGTTCTATAAGAAATGTAAACGTATCCTTAAAGGTTTCTTTTTGAATTGTACACCTCCAAACCTGGATAAACACCCAAGGGCATATATGCAGATTCACACCAAATAATATTGGTTTCCTTGCGAACTTCTTTTTCGCAACACACTACACATTTTCAAATGGTTACAAGTTTTTTGGGTGTGGGTGGTATACTTTTAGGAAAGTGTTTTCTCTCTGAAGTATGAGGGATGATGTGGTGAATTTTGCTATCCCCTAGTATAAAGAGGCCTCTTGAGTATTATAATACTCATGTCCTAAAGATCTCCTTCATAATCGTACAACAAATCTTCCAGATTTTCTACAGTAATATCAGAAGCCTGTACACATCATTCCCAATCGAATTTATTTGCTACATTACGGAATTAAGCCATGGTTAACATTGAAATTTAAGAATTTCAAATGTGCCATACATTTAGCTCTTGATAGCTGCAAGAAATCACTCTGAACACAGAGAGAGTATAAATAACTGAAATACAGAGCGAAAACTGCTGCATAAGGCTACCAGAAACCTTGGTTGAGAAACACTGTAATAACAGATGCTGACCGAGAGTTTTCATTCCAGTGTGTGAGTGAGTGACGCAACATATTCTCGTCATATTATCGCTTGGTATAGCATAAATAAACTAAACTTGAACCTGAGAAGTCGCCTGTGTAGCTAAACATACATACTATGGCTCGTATACACACAAAACAAAATGATTCACATATTAGGCGCGTTCGGCACAAAGAATGGCTTTTACTACAGTGAAACAAAGTAGTGAAATTTCAACAATTTATTAATGTAGCCTCTACTTTATTGTTACTGTAGATGTATACTGCCTTTAATGAGTTTTAAACCAGTTTTTGTTTCGTTTAAATAACTTAATAAATACGGAAGATATGGAATTGTATGTATGATGCATTTTTACAGCATTTAACAATTTAAATGTCCTGTTCTGTTTATTGGGTATCCGTTTCCGGCCCCTGAAGGGTTTAAATGGCCATCGGCGAAGCGGTTAAGTAGTTACGTTTCTTTGCCCAATTAATTTTCTATACTCACGCCATCTTCTGACCTGGCATTTAATTTACTGAAAACAGTGTTTTCTTCAGTGATGTGAATATTGGCAATTAACTAAAATAATAAGAGTTAAATGATGAAGCCTGGGACTCAAGTATTTATGATAGTAAGTTGCCACAAACGGTGTATCTCGGATGCGAGAGCCTCTAGTGGTTTACCGGGGAAATGTACGAGTCAAATGGAGAATTTAAAGTCAGGATGGCACATTGGCCATGGGAGCTCAAAGTGTAAGAGCGACTGGACGGAAACCAGGAGATCCGTGTTTCAAATCCCGGCAATGGCATTGAATTTTTCATGTTGACTCTATCAAAAAATCTTAGCCTACGTATATGGCTAGTGTGGAGAAATGATTAATTTCCATCAATTAACTAAAAAAATTGGTAGTGCTTTGTCTTTGCTCATATTTCCATTGTATCAGGTTCTGCATTTTATTATGTATCCAGTTATCCAGTTATTTCTAAAAATACCCTGATGAGGGGAGCGATGTACACTCCCGAAATGTTGATTTCTTATCATCTTTTCTCATGGTTTGGTTCCCGAGAAGATCTTGTAAATGACTCAATAAATCTTTTTGTTTTGAAAGTCTATGCTATCATGACTTTGCATGGCTCATTAAAACATAACCAATATATAGGGTCTTTAAAACATATGGTAAATCATTCTGCAGGCTCTCTCCACTGCACAAGAGAACCAAGCATTGCCGGTAAAACTGCGCTATCTGAGGTATACTAAAATTCTTAACTTACAGTAGATGTCGGAAATGTTGAGCTTCTCTCAAACAGGCAGCATATCTCTAAAAATGTTCTCGCTCACTTCTTAAGTTCATGCAAATCCTTGTGAATTTCTTGCATTATGCAATTATAAGCTCCTGTAGTATACAAGAATTATGCCCGATTTCACCAACAGATGTTAAAATCGACGTTAACAAATGTAACATAACAATTGTAACAGCCCTAACAAAGCTGTTAAATTTCTTGCATTTCACCAACCTATTTTCTGAAAATGTTAACAAACCTGTGTTAACACCAAGGAACTTGTAAATATTACAACTATAGAAGGCTATGGATGAGTCGTATTATTTTCTGAACGTACTGTGATGCGCTTGTCTTCATTTTCATCTGCAGACAGCTAAAAAAATGCCAGATAAACAAAATCGTAAACAAAAGCCGTAAAACAATTTCTCATCGTTGGAGAAAAAAACTGTTAATTGAATTGGCGACGAAAGTATAAGGATAGCATAGAAAATAAGAGGACGGATGCAGGGAACGTAAAACAGAAAGATGTCATGTGGGAAAAAATTAGAAACAAATTTAATTCAAATGTATGTGTCATTACTAGAAACACGAAACATGTTCAGTATTACGTAAATTTAAAACGAAGAAGAAAAGAAGTACAAGCGACGAGTGACTTGAACGTTTCAAGACGGGAGGTAGACAATGTATTATCCACATAATTCAGTGAATTATAAAATCACAAGGTTATTAATACTTGAAGCAAAGGCGAGATCGTCATATTCCTTTCGATGCATGTTCTAACTCAGTATTACGTAAATTTAAAACGAGGTGCAAAGAAAGGCAAGTGACTTGAACGTTTCACGATAATAAAATCACAAAGTTATTAATACTTGAAGCGAAGGCGAGATCGGCATATTCCTTTCGATGCATGTTCTAACCTCTCTTGTACTTCCGCAGTAACCTTCATAGCAACTTGTTTGGACAGTCTATACCTCCGCCTGATAGCTCCTTAAAATCAGTTCTCCTCATAGGGCGTACTCTATTACGAATGCCATTTAGACGGTCTTAAATATAGCAAATCGACAACAGCTGAGTTCATGCTCGCCATCTTGACTTTTTACAATTGTTAAGGGCTTAACATCAGAAATTTGGCTTGTTAGTTTAACAAGAGATTTAACACGAGTGTTAAGCTAAAACTTGTTGGTGAAATGCAATTTTGGTTATAACTATTGTTAAACCCATGTTAATTCTTAACATCTGCAGGTGAAATCGGACATTAGAGTAAGGATTACTGTTTCTGAGCTTAGGTGAGTGAGTGAGTGACATGTTCACACTTTCAGCAATATTATAAGGTAAGCAGTTTAGTGCACCTCTGACAGCACAATTTTCTTGAAAATTCTCAGCTCTCTCGCAGAGTGCAGAAAGCCTGCAGAACGGGTTGCCATGTTTCAAAGACCCTACATTATAACCATTGTGAATGAATTAGCTAAATGCACACCTTTTTCTCTCTGCAATCCACTTTGTTATATCCTCAGGCTTATACAGACTGCCTATTCTGTAATATAGCCCTGTTTCATGCTGCATCTTGATATGTTTTTCTATCACCTTTGGATGTGCTACAAACTGACAGCCATCAAGACCACAAACACGATGTTCCTTGATGTGTTCTGCTAATTTGGCTTCATTCTTGAAATCACGATCACATGTTTCACAAAAATACTTGTTGTCGTCCTGTGGGAGCCCAACAAAACATTTTAAGACAAATGCAATTATTAAATATAATTGTTTTATAATACAAATATAGATATGTGTAAAAAGTGAATAATTTAAAATAATGTATTAAATGAAGTTGCCTTTAATTCCCCATTAATAGTACTTCAAAAATTTAAGATATGGTTTCATGGTTTAAGCTTAACCTCCGAACTGGGCTAACGTGGGATTTTGCTGTGCAAGGATAAGCTGGAGTTACTTTCGGCTTAAATTAGACTATAGTAGCGTAAGAATGTAGACAATTTTAATAACAAAGAAATGCAAATATTTTAACCCATATGCACAAGACAATATTATCTATAACGTATCTTAACTGTATCGAAATTTAACTGTATTGGAACACCACAGTGAAGCAAAATAATTATTAAATTATAGATGAGTTGTATTTATTACACATCGGCTTCACTAATGTATCTATATTGAGGACATGTTTCGCGAACCACCGTTCCCATTGTCGGCTCTTATGCGACTAAAGCTTGATCCAGTGGTGTGGGTAGTTCTGGAGTTGCTGCTGCCATCTGTTGATTTTGTGATGAATTTAAATGTGGGGTTGTCTTCTGGCGAGTTTTCAAAGTTCATTAGTTGGTTTTTATGTTTTTCTATGTATATTCTCTCCCATATGACAACTTCACTATGTTTATGTACGTATTTTAGTAATTTGGTGATATCTTCAATTTCATGATTTTCAGACCAGAAATGAGCTGCTATTGCGGACTTATCAATATTTTTGTATCTTAAGTGCCTGAAGTGTTCTTTCTTTCTAGTGCCTATATTTCTTTTTGTCCTCCCTATGTAAAATTTTTCAGTCTTTACACTTAATCTTGTAAATGCCTGACTTTTCTTCTGGTTTTATCTTATCAGTATTATTACTGTTAAGTAGGTTTTTAATGTTGTAATTGTTTTTTGGAGCTATCTTCAATTTCATGATTTTCAGACCACAAATGAGCTGCTAATGAGCTGATGTGTAATAAATACGACTCATCTTTAATTTAATAAGTATCTTAACTGGTTTCACATGTGGGAAAACCATGAATTCTATGCAGATTTTGGGTTAGCAATGATGTTATAAGAAATTGATACAGTAACAGACAACCAAATGCTAAGCAAAAATTAATTTTAAATTCAAACTTAATATTTTTATTCCATATATCTGTCAATCATCACCATCATTGATAAACCTATTTGTAATTGGTCTGTAATACCGCACTTACATGTTTATTTTTTGAGCGACTAAGTTTTGGAAGCTTCGCTTCCGTTTACAGCCTGGTTTTGTTGTTGTCTGCTGTCTTCTATCTGGTGGTGGAACTATGAATATCTCTATTAAATTATCAACTGGTGGGATTTCAAAGTTCATTACTCGTTCCTTATTTTTCCATATTAAGATACTCAGGTTGTTTTGGTTTATCACCCCTTTTAATACGAGGGGGGACCCAAAAGAAACCGGACTCCGAGGGCGTTGCCACTCGTAAACGTAGTGCACGGTCCTCACACTAGATGATGTTAGAAGAGACCTTCATGAAACAGCTGTGCAGATGGCGTCAGTGTAGAGCTGAACGTGTAAGTGTGCTATTGTGTTTCTCTGACGGTTGGCGGGTTACCTCTGCAAAGTCGTTATGGTAACTTTTTGGGCGCTTTAAACGTGGTGAGATGAAGACCAAGCTCATTCTGGACGCCCTTAAACATCGCGAAATGAGAACATTCAAAATGTCTGCCAAAAGATCGAGGATCGTCGCCAAATGATCGACCAAATTTCAGCAGCGACAGGAATCAGTTGGAGCTCATGCCAGTGGATTTTGAGGGAGGATTTGCACATGAGATGTGTTGCTGCTGAATTTGTTCCGCGCCTTCTCACACAGGAGCACAAAACCATCTGCATGAATGTGTGTCAGGACTTGAAAACAGAGATTGCACGTGATCCAAACTTCTTGAACAAAGTCATTACAGGGGATGAGAGTTGGTGTTACGGATATGACCCAGAAACCAAGCAAGCGTCAAGCCAGTGGAGGACTCCCAACTCTCCCAGACCAAAAAAAGTAAGGCAAGTGAGGTCAAATGTGAAGACGATGATCATTGTCTTTTCTGATGTTGGTGGAATTGTCCATTGGGAATTCATACCCTCTGGCCAGACTGTTAACCAGCTCTTTTACTTGAACGTTTTAAGGCATCTGCGAGAGGATGTGAGGAGGAAACGCCCGGAACTTTGGCGATCAGGTGACTGGTTTCTGCACCACGACAATGCTCCAGCACACACGGCCTTATGAGTGACCGACTATTTGGCATCTCAGAGGTGGTCTGTCGTTCCCCATGCTCCGTATTCGCCGCACTAGCCCCGTGTGACTTTTTCCTATTTCCACGAATGAAAAAAATGCTAAAAGGAGAGCATTATGATGATGTGGAGGCAGTAAAAACAGCTTCACAAAGGGCACTGGACAATATCAAACTTGAAGAGTTCCAAACATACTTCCAACAGTGGGAAAAGAGACTTGACAAGTGCATCACATGTAATGGAGAGTATTTTGAAGGTGACTGAAGTAATTTTGTAAAAAGGTTCATCAATAAAGTTTTTATGACAACATTCCGGTTTCTTTTAGGTCCCCCCTCATATGTAGCAATAGTGGTATCATCCCTCACTAGGTTTCTTCAAATTTCTGCATTCAAGGTAGCCTAAGATTCATGTCACAAACATAACATTGCTAGGGGTAGTGATATTTAGCATTTTGATTTCTAGAATTAGCATTTTATAACATTTATACATATGCAATTTGACATTTTATAGCATTTAAAAAGTTCAATTTGAGTTAATTTTTTTTAAATGATGAATATTAACATTATTTATATGAGATCTAAAACACATTTATGGGGTGTTATTAATGACAGTGAGTTAAAAGTGCATAAAGTGTCTATTTTACATTAATGTAAGTTAAAGCAATACACAGAAATATAGAACAAGTTGATACAGACTAAAGCATAGGTACTGCATAACACAAAAAATAAATGCATACTGAAGTAAAACTAACACACAAAATTAGCCTTGCACTTATTGATGTGACTTATGCATAGAATGAATGAAAGTTGCGTGTAAAACCGAACAGAACTTTGGCAACTGAGAACTGCAATTAGAATTAACATGTGTTTACCACTTCCTTAAAATTAGGACTGCTATTGGTTTTCAGAGACAAGGATTGAAATTTTCCATTAACTAGGTTGTGAAGATAGATTAATGAGTCATTAGGTATGGTAAGAGGGGTCTCTTTTGTAAAACAACTGAACTCACTTAAGTACCAAACATACCTCATATGGGCAATGGTGGAACAATAGGCTAATTTAGCGGGAAGGCTTGCTTATAACTTTCTAAACATGTAAAGGTTCTACAGACTCTTCAGTTAAAGTTTCCAGAAGAAAAAGCATTGGGAAAAAATAATTACTTGGGAAAATCTTTGATTTTGCATTTATATAGCATTTTGAGTCAATTTCCCATTTTATTGTGCTATATTGCACCTGCAAAAAATCACCACCCCTAAACATTGCCATTCCTTGAGCTAGAGCCAGGCTCAGCCCAGTAAAGGACGTAGTGGGAAACTTGCACAGCTAAAACCAAAGAAAATCACATCTGTTCAAACTTAAACTATGAAACCAGCCGTAAGAATATTTTAGCACTCTGCTGCTAAATGGCATTCTTTGGGACTTAGGTATTTGCCCTTCCAATAACCAAATCTGAATAGAACTGGACTGAAACTTTTAAGCTAAACAGATTAAATAAATATAACTTTATTTTAGAAAATATGAAGAGTTGAGTAAGTTGATTAACACGAACAGAAGTAAGATTTGACTGGCAGATGAAACTATAGATGAGAAATCAGTCTACAGACTTTTCATAGTTGTTACTTAAAAAAGATTTCATATTTCTGTTTATACCTTCCAGATCCTTTGATGGAGAGCATGGAGCTCTGGAGCACTGGAGATCTTTCACTGGCCAACTGTCTTAATAACAGTTTACAAAAAATGCTCTTCTTTTGCGTGACAGTTTACAATTAACACATTTAACATCATTCTTTTAGCACACTGACTACAGCTAAGATGTACTTCAAGAGTACATAAACATGCAGTATAATTATGAAAAAATTCATTTTTTTGATAATTACTTCAAAAATGATTAAACAGATAAAATTTTGAATTTTCTGTACACCATGAAACAACTAATGTAAGAAAAGACTTACTGCGACACTCCAGTGACGAGCAAAGTACAGATTGACTGCCTCTATGGTAAAACCTTAGACAGTTTCCTATGAGATTGCTTCTATAACATACTATAGCAAAAGTTAGCATCTTGCCAAGAGCAAGACACACAGCTTAGTAAAACAAAATAGAATACAATGTAAAAGTTATTGATTACAATTTACAAATATATCAATGTACTAGTCTAAATATTAACAGTTTAACTTTTTAAATATGATAGGAAAAGAGAGTTTACAATTTGGAATGGTACATAAGAAACATTAAGACAATTTGGAAATTTTCATAAAGTTTTATTGTGTTGTAAATAATGTGTTCAGTAATTATTAAACATTAATGAAGGTATAGCTACTACTTTTAGATTTCATTTACATCCTTTACATGAAAAGCCTGTAGCAGAGAAGTTCACAAACCGTTAATATAATAAGCCTTTACACACATAAAAGATTTTGTATGAAATTTTAATTTTAGTGTAAAACTAATTTACATCCAGTAGTACTGCTACTATATCTTAGACATTAAATTCAGAATGAGAACTAAACCCAACTAAAACAGGGTTAATACTTTTGTATCCACTTACCCACATTTATAAACCTCTAAATACATTACAGTTTTCTTAATGAGAGTCAAATCATACAATTTCAACTGTTTCTAATAACTCTTTCATTACACTTTCACTAATTTTCGTAAAGAAGAAATGGCAGTTATATTAAAAATATTTTTTGTCAACTGAGTTGACATCTTTCATTTTCAAGATTACTTATTGCACTATTGTATGGTTCACAAGTGAGCTGCACAGATGTAAAACCATCAAAATAATAATAATATTAATATTAATTTCTACCTCTTGGGTAAGTGGAAAGCAAATAAACAGTTTTCCAGTCATTAAGCCCCGTAAATACAAGCTAAGAGGAGCCACTGCACTACAACACATAAACAGTGTGATGACTGATAATCATGGATAGATACAGCAATCATCACTAAGCGGAACGATGGATATGATAAGAAACAGGGAACACTGTGGGGCCCAGCAAAATTTTCTCATCACTTCTTTCCTTTATTGTTGACTTCTGCCATGATTTTATCAACGTCCTGGAATTAAATCCCATGTGAAAAATATGGATTATTTTTAGTAAGCAAATGTTTTTATTGTAATTACAATTTGCTTTTAGAAAATGTAACACAATATACAAAATATGCCAAGTGTATATCTTTTGAATTCTAAATGATACAAAATATCAAAAATGTTTAATTAATATCTCACACTGAAACGTTAACAAGTTATTATTAAGGAATGCCATTAAACATTCAAATAAACTGCAGAGACTATTGAGTGGGAAACAAACTATCAGTTATTAACTTAAAATTCTCCAAAATTAACAATTCCTAACCTTACAGCATGCATTAAACAATACAGTGGTCACTTTAACAAATTAAAGCAATACTCATGATCAAGGTCCGGACTCTGATAACCCAGCAAGATTTGATAAATACTGACATAATTGCAAACAGCAAACTAAAAACTCAAATTTAATTTTAAACTGTGTGTGCATTAAACTAATTAGATAATTCAAAATACCAGCTGAGAAATATGGTCTAATAAACGAATATGTACAACATATCAGAACAGATTACGTAGAAAATGAAGCTAGTTACAGTAAAGCAATAAATATTACACAAATATAAATATTTGTTACTAAATCTCCACTTAACTTAAGAAATTGATTAGTATTTCTTTCTTCTTTCTAATGAAGATCAATTTCAAAGGCAAATTGCATTCAACCTCAGTTCAAAACAAACTCCGTTGTCAAGGAAATCTCGGTTACCATGTTTTTTTGGGCTTGTTTTGTCTTCAGATGTTGGTAATGCTGAAAACATAGCATAACAAAAGAAAAAAACATGGTAACCGAGATTTCCTTGACAACAGAGTTTGTTTTGAACTGAGGACGAATGTGATTTGCCTTCGAAATCTATCTTCATTAGGAACATTTAACCATATTATTTACATTCATATTCATTTATTGCATCCGTAAATCATAAAACTCATGATGTGGAATTCTCAAATTACTAACTACACAAAAAATAGTAACAAGAAACAAGAATTACAATAAGTTGTTACGCATAATAATCAAATTAATAATTAAAATTTATATTCCTTTATTCCTATTTTGTCATTTAAATACTTTTCTACTGAGTAGTAACACTTTTGTAACAAATACCTCTTTGATGTGCTTTTGAACTTTGTGAAGGACTAAATGTTTTTTATTTCAGTTGGCAGTTTATTGTAGATATGAATTCCGTTGAATTTAAAACTGTGCTCCTACATTTTCTTTTTATGATAGGTGACATGTAAGTTTGAACTATTTCTCGTGTTATGGTCATGAATATCATTGGTTTTTTGAAATTTATCTCTGTTCACCTGTACTATAATTTCTAAAAGGTACATGAAATAAATCTCGAAGTAAAATTATTAAAACAATTAAATGGTTCCGTAGATGTAAAAGTTTGGGAAAATATATTTATTTTAAAAACTAAACATCGCATAATGAATTTTGACATACCGGCAGTTGATTCTGTTTTTTGGGTTTGTTTCGTCTTCATATACTGGTAATGCTGAAAACATAACATAATAAAAGAAAAAACATGGTGACTGAGATTTCCTTGACAACAGAGTTTGTTTTGAACTGAGGACGAACGTGATTTGACTTCGAAATCGATCTTCATTAGAAAGAAAGAAATATTAACATCAATTTCTTAAGTGGATATTTAGTAACAAATATTTATATTTGTGTAATATCGGAACGGCCTTTTATCTCACTGATACACTATCCATCTGTTATCTTTATCTGCAGGCTCTTTGTGTACACAAGCTGTGCTTCTCTCTCTCCACCGAACCTTTGGTGCACGTCGCCGCGACATTAATCTGCATATAGCCACAGAAATTTGAAGTCCTAGCTTTCAAAATTGCTTCTCTTCACTAATATGCAAACCTTGCAACAGGCTTCAGCTACTGACCAGGGAACATTCACTGTGTGTTCATTTCTTGCAATCTGATTGGCTGTAGCATGAGTTTTCAACTATTCCAAAGCTTTGCAGATAAAAAAACATACATTCATTCCTAACGAAATGTGTTCTAAATAAACACTAGCAATAAATGGAGCATTGAGTACTAGTTGGACTAAAAATTATATTTTGGGCTTCATTGTATCATAGTCCTTACTCAGAAGTTGACAAGCAAATGACAATGGGCTAGAAGGCTTGCTATAGCCACTTCAACTTTTAGCCAGATTCTGAAAAACAATGTTGTAATTTTTAGTGAAGAAGCAAAAAGTGTAAGATTAAACTTTTCCATACGAGGAGATGGAATATATATTAATGGAGTGGTTTAATGGTGTATGATTTTCCTGCTTACCTGTTGATGGTAGCTTCATAAAGAAAAAGGCATTGATAATTGCTTTAGTTTAAGTTTGGTGGCTTTAAAACCACTAAACATATATTGGACATATTCAATAAATTGTGCCTTGGGTACCTGTAGATTTTAAGAAGATGAAACACATTCCTGATTTTAGTTTAATATTGCTATATTTGTTCACCATGTTGTATTACTGGCATTATATATAATTATAAAATAAATATTCAATTTGCAAAAACTAGCATTGTTTACTCAGACTGTTATATATGCTAACTTCTATAAGGTTAATTTTGAATTCCCAGAACAATGATTAGTGTTTTACCATTTATGTGCTACATGGCAAAGAAGCAGACGTATCAGAAAGAATGTGAACCAATGGAGATGTTTATGCAAGCCTATCACATATACACGGCAAGACAGTTTATGTACATTGTGTTTAGATGCAATCATGTCTTCTGGACATCAATATATCATGCCTGCCTTGGTAGCGTAGCGTGTCTCCTTATGTTCAAGAGCTCCCGAGTTCAAATCTTGGTCAGGGTGAGTTACCTGGATACGGTTTTTTCACAGGTTTTCCCTTATCCTGAAGGACGAATGTCGGGTAACTCAAAGCTTTATGGACCCTGGGCTCATTTGAGCATCATATCACAGACTCCATTCATCGTCCAATATGACTTAACGTTGGAGGACGTAAATTTAAAAAAAAAAATCATCAATGTACCATACATTGGCAGGTGCGAGAAATTATATATAACATTATTGAATATTGTGAGAACGAAGAGGGAATCAAAATCCCTTTGTGCCAAGCGACAAAACAGGCGGCTGCAATGTATATATTGTCGCAAGAAACAGATAGCGCAGCACAGAGATAAAGAGCATGCCAAAACAGATAAAGATAGCACGGAGATAAAAGGCTTGTCGGAGCAAATAAAGTTAGATAAATGGAAAATTCTAGTAACATCTTGATTGATAGAGAACATTCTACAACTGTCTGGAATCATGAATGGTTGTATAAAGGAAGCCATGGCTAGTTTATCAGACAGTCGTAAAAAGAGTGTAATCGCAAGTGAGAATCGTCCATGTACAGTTGTGTTTGAACTCTTGTTTGTGAACATTGTATTGGTGTATGTTACGTAATTATGTTACTGTAAGGGTTGACAAAGTGTATTTCTACGGAAATAAAGAACTTCTTGAATTTCTGCAACTGGACTTTTAATTCTACAAACCCGCAAAGTCACAATATATTTGTATATATAACACAAACCTCCCCCCCCCCCCAAAAAAAAGTTTTTTTCATACTCCACGATAAGAGTAGGTGATTTCTTAAGAAAAAAGATATGCTGATTTTGAAAATTGCCACAGAAATCTCATATCACAGCACGTTAAAAAGATATGAAGACATTTAGGTTCTCATTCAAAAGATTTCAATAAGATATGTTACATTTATTATTGTGATATAATGATATCATGGTGAAATAAGATCAATTCAAAATGTTGTTTTACATGCATGGAATAATATTTGGACTCTATACTTACGGGACATACCTACAACTGTGCTTAAAAATGCTAGGTAGCATCTAATTGCCTTTGTACTTCTGTCTGCTTTCCTTCACAAGAATTCAAAAATAACCCCCCATCATTACTGGGTCCTTACGACCTTGGTAGCTCTTCTCCATGATGGAAATGCCCAGATAAAACCATTCCCCTTGTTCAATACTAACATCATCCAAGTATTCCAGACAAAAAGTCTAGAGGTGAAAGAGGAAATACAGTTTCAAAGATATTCTACCACCCATGTCTTTGCAGCATTTCAACGAATTTGAGACCAAAGTTTTAAATCCCCCCCCCCCCTTTGCGTTTCAAAGAAAACCACACACAACCCTTATGAATGATTGCCAAGCTGCTAATTCCACCACTTATAACCTATTTTTTCCAAACATTTCTCTTCACGAGTTTTCGGATTTGAGTTCCAACAAAAATTCCTTCTTTCAATTTTGAATAAGTTAACAGTGGAAACTTGCCTGGTAAATATGCAAATCCACTACTATCCTTGAGTGTCTTAACAAAATTCAAAACAGCCCAAGTTTTATATGAAAGGGAGGGAGAAGAATCTATCAGGCTGAACCAATAGTGTTTGTTTTACATTACTCTCCCCTGGGACATATTCCTGCCTCTTGTCCCACTGTTGAGCCACATAATGTTTTTGCATATCAAGGCTATCCCACAAACACAAAAAACCACAATATTTTCTGAATCCCCCTTGAAATCCAAGCAGCAAACCAAATGCTTTAAGATCACATATTTTCAAATACACCTCATATTTTAAAAAACATACAATCTTGGCCATATTTTCATAACTTTTAACCTACAGAATGGAAGTTTGTTACCATTATGAAGTAACACAGTCTTTAAGCTGAACTTTGATGAATCTATAATCACTAGACATCTGGATTATGCTCAATTCCTAGCTTACTCATTAAACCATTGATGTATATTGTGACTGTGGGTTTGTAGAATTAAAAGTCCAATTTGTCGAAATTCTAAATGTTCTTTATTTGCGTAGAAATACACTCTGTAGCAGCAGAATTACATCACAATCTACAACAGCATTTTGATTCACCTGTTTACATCAGCTCTCGTTACAACACTTCACAGCTGTTTACTACCTCTTGCGACTGACTCTTCGCAAGTCGTCGCCTTCTTAAATACCTCATTGATAAATTCTAGATATTTCCGAAACAATAAAGAAACTGAATATTCTATCACCTTCCACAAGCGTAACTTAATCTATGCTGGCAAGTCCTTTATCTCAGCTATCTTTATTTGCTGGCCCTTTGTGTACACTAACCTCTGTTTCATATAACCTTGCCCCGCTGACATGTATCACTCCGCGTGCAACTACCTTCCCCCTCATCCCAATTGGCTAATGCTTTCACGCCATAGGCCATAGACGGTGCCTTCTCGTCACATTTAAACCTGCAGTAAACGTCATAATAATTGCCAGGAAGATAGATAAAATCATACAAATAAGAATATGAAGGCATGCAAAAATAATGAAGTTTATAATGAAACTGAGCAAGTTGAAACTGAATGAATGAGCAATGAAACTGAAACAAGTTTATAATGAAGGCCTTTGGCCTTTTCCACTGGGATTTTTTAAATCAGCACACATACCTTGCAAAAATGCTTCTCTTTCAGTCTTAAAAGTCGTGTCACATTTTTTAAACCAGCACACATACCTTGCAAAAATGCTTGTCTTTCAGTCTTAAAAGTCATGTCACGCCATACTTGTCGTGTGTTCTTCATTCACCCAAGTCTCGTCAAGGTAGTATATTTTGCGAATTGCATCTCGGTACAGTCTAATTGTCCTTAAATAACGTCTTCGCCACACAGCAGTATCGCCCCTGGAGTTCTAAGTTTTCCTGTTTTCCTAACTTCATGTCGCGATGTTCCTACGTATCTAACACTCACACCTGCAAGTTCAGGGCACAGCTGTTCGACTTCTCTCACTGACAAAGATGGATTCTTCTCTGTGAGTGCATTAAACACATGAAACACAATTCTTTTTTCGCCGCTTTGTAAAGGTTTTCCTTTGCGATGCTTCAGCGAAAAACTGGCGCTAGACTCTGCCATTATACATATAAGTACATGCACAATAAACGATCAATAAAATAATTTTGCTGTCACACTCGGCATAGCACACCGTCGAATGCCAATATATGACTAATCCAGTTCAAAACAAGATCAGTGATAAAAGTCATATAAACAAATATGTCATCACTACCGCTAAATCACGTGCTATCGTGCCATGTGCTTGAGAGCAAAGGAACCTCCTCTTTACTTCGTTTAAGAATTAACACGCATTTCAGATAAATCAACTCTGTTGCGTAATATATTTAATTAAAACAGTTACGAAAATATAAATTTGACAATTCTTTTCCAACATATAAAGACATAGCAACATGTTAAATAATGAACTAATTTTTACCGCACAACAGTCTGCACCACAACAGCAGCCAATGAGATGCGATAAGGTCACGTGACCGTTAAGAGATACGGGGCAAGCTTATGTGAAACCAGGATTAGCCACGCTATCGTAGATAACGGCTTCGCGACAATATATCCCTAATATACCTTTGGGTAAAATAGGAATCAAAAATTGGATAATAAATAAACCATTGATGTGTATACGAAAACGTAGACATTTCTCTTCCATTGAAAAATATTTTCTAAAGATATGATGTCTATTTCAAAACTCTGTAATTTTTGTTCCAGGTGCAAGCAATTTCCATTGTTGCAGCCTGGAACATAAAGTTCAGATTCTTCTTTTGACAAATTTAAGTTGCGTGACAAATCATTCAAGTCTACTTTTGCTACAAAATGTCTTTCAGAATTTTCCGTTTGAAAGGAAGAATCTTTTAAAGTAAAGGCCTTGTTAAATGAACAGTATGTTTTTAGATCAACATGCCTCAATGCTCTGTCATGCAGTACACATGCTTATTCTGTTATAACTATCAATCTTATCACTTTTAACCCCAAACAGAAGGTAATAAAAATGTGATAGTATTTGTGATAGAAATGGTGGAATGACAGATGCTTTATCACTTGGATACTGTTTTGAAATACTGTGAATACTGAGCAATGAACATTTATGAAATTACACACTTGCAAAGCCATGAGAATGCCTGACTCTTACTAAGGTGGCTTGGGTTCGATCCCAGGTGACCACATGTGAGATTTGTGATGGACAACATGGTGCTGAGGCAGGTTTTCTCCAGGATTTGCAGTTTCCCCTGTCATCATTCGACCAAATGCACATTTCTTCTTTTCTTTCCTTTATCCATTTCACCCTCATTCTGTTCATCTACTTTTCTCATACTCATTTCAGACATTGGAAAGATTACCCTGGATTTCTCTATCTGATCCAGGGTTGCAGTTCCTCAACCCGATTCCTACTGGCATAAGGGGTAGAGAATCCCCAAACACCACAACAGTGATATAACTGGGGAAGTTAAAGAATGCCATTGTTTAGCTCATGCCCTATCAGCCTCCTCTTGTCCACTTTCTTGGCTGAAGCATAACGCACCTCTCTGAACTATAGAACCACATATACGAGGGGGGAACCCAAAAGAAACAGGACTGCAAGGGCACTGCCACTCATAGAAATAGTGCAGGGCTCTTATACTAGATGGTGTTAGTAGAGACCTTCATGAAACAGCTGTGCAGATGGTGTCAGTGTAGAGCTGAACGTGCAAGTGTGGTATTGTGTTTCTCTGACTGTTGGCGGGTTACCTCTGCGAAGACGTTATGGCAACTTTAAAAGAACAAAGAGTGTGTGTGCAATTTTGTTTCCTGCTTAAAAAAACTGCAATGGAGACACACCAAATGCTTCAGAAAGCTTTCCAGGAGGATGCTATGAGCCGCATACAGCTTTTCGAGTGGTTTGGGCGCTTTAAACGTGGTGAGATGTGTACGGAAGACCAAGCTCGTTCTGGACGCCCTTCAACATCGCGAAATGAGGAGAACCTTGAAAAGGTCCGCCAAAAGATCAACGAGGATCGTCGCCAAACGATCGACCAAATTTCAGCAGCGACAGGAATCAGTTGGAGCTTGTGCCAGCGGATTTTGAGGGAGGATTTGCACATGAGACGTGTTGCTGCTAAATTTGTTCCGCGCCTTCTCACACAGGAGCACAAAACCATCCGCATGAATGTGTGTCAGGATTTGAAAACAGAGATTGCATGTGATCCAAACTTTTTGAACAAAGTCATTACAGGGGATGAGAGTTGGTGTTACGGGTATGACCCAGAAACCAAGCAAGCGTCAAGCCAGTGGAGGACTCATAACTCTCCCAGAACAAAAAATGCAAAGCAAGTGAGGTCAAATGTGAAGACGATCATTGTCTTTTTTGATGTTCGAGGAATTGTGCATCGGGAATTCGTACCCCCTGGCCAGACTGTTAACCAGCACTTTTACTCGAATGTTTTAAGGCATCTGCAAGAGGATATGAGGAGGAAATGCCCAGAACTTTGGCAATCAGGTGACTGGTTTCTGCATCACGACAACGCTCCAGCACACACGACCTTACGAGTGACCCACTATTTGGCATCTCAGAGGTGGTTTGTCGTTCCCCACGCTCCGTATTTGCCAGACCTAGCCCTGTGCAACTTTTTCCTATTTCCACAAATGAAAAAAATGCTAAAAGGGGAGCGTTATGAGGTGGAGGCGGTAAAAACAGCTTCGCAAAGGGCACTGGATAGTATCAAACTTGAAGAGTTTCAAACATGCTTGTCCAATAGTGGGAAAAGAGACTTGACAAGTGCATCGCATGTAATGGAGAGTATTTTGTAGGTGACTGAAGTAATTTTGTAAAAAGGTTCATCAATAAACTTTTTATGACAACAGTCCGCTTTCTTTTGGGTACCCCCTCGTAATTGAGATACTTTTAAAATTATTTAAAAATATATATTTCATTCCAAGAATTTGAAATGAAGCAGCTTTTACAAAACTATGACAACCAGACATTACATGCTTATTAACATGAAAAAGGGATGGCATTTCTCATCATAGTCTGGCACAAAAATTCATGTTATATCTGCTCCCCTGACAACAGCCTTCTATATACAAATCTTTCTGGACTAACCTTTTAAATAGAAATGGTTTTTATTCCCGGGAATGTAAATCATTTAATTTTCATACATGTAAAGGATGTATAAAATTTACTTTATTTCTCTCAGTTGAATAATGAAATTTTTTGTTAGTAGTGTAAAATGCTTATATATTCAATATAAATGCAGAAAATGACTAAGTAAAGAAACAAATGACAAGAAAATGGCAAAATGATAAATGTTTTAAAAAGTCCTAAAAATAGAAAATAGCATTAAATGACCAAAAATACTTTATGCGTATTTGGAGAATGATTTATGTAAAGTTATAAGAATCCGAGCCTTGGTCATGATTAAGTTTGGGATATTTTGTTTTATGTGATTAGTTGTTAGATGCTACTCCTGCCAAATGATTGTTATAGAATATAAAAATCATCTTACCTCTTCAGGATGACTCCCTATGTATTCCAGTTTTGCTTCACGAATTATGGTGGTCACTTTTGCCTTCTGGTCATTGAATTCCTTCCAATCACTTTCACTGTTACTCTTTTTGGCTTTTAGATGCAATTTCTGCTTTTTCAATATCTCATTTTTAATGGACTCTGTAACCCATGGTTTGTTTAGTTCTGCATCCTGCAAATTCAAAATCATTATTCACATTTAATATACAACCTTTGCCTTACTTATTTACATAATTCACATGTTTGTTGCACCTGACAGCAATGCATTTAAAATCTGCGATGTATCAGGTATAATATAACAGATTATAATGTTAATTGAACCTTATATACAAGGGGCATCCAGAAAGTAAGTTCTGTTTCAATTTATCTCCGCTGCAGCACTGCGATCACAGTTCCACACATGCGTAGTAGATGCTCTGTATCGAGGAGAAGAAACGTGCGCCATTGTGAGATCGCTGTCAGCCACGTACGTTTTGTTGTGCTTGTTAACAATGTCGGTGTTGATTGAAAATCCCGCCGCTTGTGAAATCAGATCTGTAATTCGTTTTCTGAATGCTAGGAAAGTGATACCAATTGAAATTTATCGGCAAATTTGCGATGTCAAAAGGCGTTGTGTTACTTTATGACAACGCATGACCACACACTGCAAATGCAGCAAAAAACATCCTACAGGTATTTGGCTGGGATGTGTTTGACCCCCTCCCCCATACAGCCCTGACCTCACTCCTAGTGACTTTCATCTGTTTTTGCATCTCAAATATTTCCTTGGCGACCAACACTTCAACAATGACGAAGAGCTGAAAGAAAAGGTTTCCAACTGGTTGAAGACACAGGCAGCAAGCTTCTATGAAGAAGGTATACACAAACTTGTGCCTCACTATAACAAATGCCCGCAAAATATCAGCAGTTATGTGTAAAAGTAGTTTAAGAGTTGTAGAATTTTGTGCAATAAATAATTTTTCTGTATCTGTACAAAGTTTAATTTTATTACCAAACAGAACTTACTTTCTGGACATACCTTGTATAATAGTAATTACTTAATGGATATAAGATGATCATTTTTTAAGTCATGCCAACTATTTTCTATCTTTTAAATAACCAAATGCGCAGTTGGTTTAATAAATAAGTTTGAAAACTAATGCACCAAACTGCATCTGAGTGCATTGGTAGCTAGTAGACAGCATATACAATAGTTGAATTACGATGAATGTATTCAATAGCAATCATAGGTAAATACTGCATTTCCGTATGGCACATTGGGTGGAAACCTTCAAGCATGGATGCATAACTGTTGACCCACCAAATAGTGAACGTCTAGAGTTTGCTCCCATACGGTAGAATTAAAATTACTTTAGTTTCTTGACAGCTGCCGTGAAGCATGTGGTGGAGGGGAAAGTGACATTGCTGCTTATAAAAGCCTTGGCATGTGCAATGGTTACACAGAATAGAGTGCTAAAACTACCTAAAATTAACTTGTTGATATTTACATTTCTAACACATGGGAACAGTTTTGAACGATACTCTGTTAAGCCAATGTACAGATGAAATGGAGACAACACTGAAAATATAGAATAAAAAGAAGTATTTCAGAAAGTGGAGTGCCATTGTTACTAAAATTAGGCAAGTGAGTCAACCTTGTATATACTTTTCTCCACTTACAAGTTTTTTATGAAGACTAGTTTCTGGGGACTTCTCCCCTATCGTCAGCTCTGTGGTAGACTGATGATGCATCCGGTGTCTGCATCTGGCTTGGTGTTGTGCTGCCATCTAACGTCCTGGTAAGTTTGATGACGTCATCTACCGCGGGAATTTCAAAATTCATCAAGAGGTCCTGTGTTTTCGTAATAAATATGTTTTCCCAAATTTGTAGTTCCAGAGGTTTCTTTGCCTGTTTGATCAGTTCTATTTCTTGTTTTATGTTGTGATTCTCAGACCAAAAGTGATGTGATACGGCCGACTTGTCCATTTGTTTGAATTTAATATTAGCCCCTCAAAACAAACACAACATCCGCACTTACTAAACCACCCTCTAAAAAATAGCACATCGAAAACTCAATTATAAGGCATTTACCAAATGAGTTGCCAGGATTGTGACAAGATATACATTGGTAAGACCAAAAGGAATCTAGGAACAAGAATGAAAGAACACTTCAGAAATATTAAATTCAAACAAATGGACAAGTCGGCCATATCACATCACTTTTGGTCTGAGAATCACAACATAAAACAAGAAATAGAACTGATCAAACAGGCAAAGAAACCTCTGAAACTACAGATTTGGGAAAACATATTTATTACGAAAAAACAGGACCTCTTGATGAATTTTGAAATTCCCGCGGTACATGACGTCATCAAACTTACCAGGACGTTAGATGGCAGCACAACACCAAGCCAGATGCAGACACCGGATGCATCATCAGTCTACCACAGAGCTGACGATAGGGGAGAAGTCCCCAGAAACTAGTCTTCATAAAAAACTTGTAAGTGGAGAAAAGTATATACAAGGTTGACTCACTTGCCTAATTTTAGTAACACTGAAAATGTTCAGCAGAGTTTAAATTTGTTGTTCATAATACTTCTGCCTTGGAGTAATTCTTAGAAAGCCCCATTTATGAATAAGCAAGAAAAACCTAATATACTTCTGACATTAAACATAATTTACTGAACAAATTTCCTGAACACACAAATAATAGAATAGGTTTTAGAACAATTCCTTTCTTGGAAGTGTTGAAAGGTTTTAGAACATCTACCTTTTCTGTATGCCATATTGGATTAGCAAGTACAAACTTGAAAGGCTTTTCAAAATTAACAAATTCAGAAACGTGCATTTTAACAAACAAGATAACATTTCTAAAAGCTTAGATTCAGCTGTGCATTGCCTTGAGAAAGATAGCTAACTGTTCCATCTATTTTTCAAAATATTCATGCAGTGCACACAATTCCTTTGCTTGTCTGCAGATCTCTGTCCTACTTTTGAATACTTTTTCATAGGGGAGTGAGTTCTTGGTCTATCTCGTTTTTGAGTGGTGCTAGTAGTTTGGAATATTGTATCCTTACAATAATAACACTAAAACACTGGTGACCTACGAAATATTAATGCACTTATGAAATGACTAAATAAGTAAAAAAGAAAATAATCCTTGTTTCACATAAGCTTGCCCCATATCTCTTAACGGTCATGTGACCTTATCACATCTCACTGGCTGCTGTTGTGGTGCAGACTGTTGTGCGGTAAAAATTAGTTTGTTATTTAACATAGTGATATGTCTTTATATGCTGGAAGAGAATTGTCATATTTATATTTTCGTAACTGTTTTAATGAAATATATTACGCAACAGAGTTGATTTATCTGAACTGCATGTTAATTCTTAAACGAAGAAAAGAGGAGGTTCCTTTGCTCTCAAGTACATGGCATGATAGCACGTGATTTAGTGGTAGTGATGACATATTTGTTTATATGACTTTTATCACTGACCTTGTTTGGAACTGGATTAGTCATACATCGACATTCGACGGTGTACTATGCCGAGTGTGAGAGCTAAATTATTTTATTGATCGTTTATTACACGTGTACTTATTATATGTATAATGGCAGAGTCTAGCGCCAGTTTTTTGCTGAAGCATCGCAAGGGTAAACCTTTACAAAACGGCAAAAAAAGAATTGTGGTGCATGTGTTTAATGCACTCACAGAGAAGAATCCGTCTTTGTCAGTGAGAGAAGTCAAACAGCTGTGCCCTGAACTTACAGGTGTGAGTGTTAGATGCGTAGGAACATCACGACATGAAACTGAGACAACAGGAAAACTTACCACTCCAGGGGCGATATTGCTGTGTGACGAAGACGTTATTTAAGGACAATCAGACTGTATCGGGATACAAATCGCAAAATATACTACCTTGACGAGACTTGGGTGAATGAAGGACACACAAGTATGGCATAACAGGACTTTTAAGATGAAGACAAGCATTTTTGCAACGTATGTGTGCTGGTTTAAAAAAATCCCAGTGGAAAAGGCCGAAGACCTTTCATTATAAACTTGTTCCAGTTTCATTGCTCATTCATTCAGTTTCAACTTGCTCAGTTTCATTATAAACTTCATTATTTTTGCATGCATTCATATTCTTATTTGTATGATTTTATCTATCTTCCTGGCAATTATTATGACGTTTACTGCAGGTTTAAATGTGACGGGAAGGCACCGCCTATAGCCTATGGCGCGAAAGCATTAACTAATTAGGGTGAGGGGGAAGGTAGTTGCACACGGAGTGATACATGTCAGCGGGGCAAGGTTATATGAAACAGAGATTAGCTCACTTTCTTCTCGGGCAGCCAGCCAGGTGAAAAGATGATTAGATATCGACAATTCGGGAGTGTGCATCTCTCCCATCATCAGGATATTTATAAAATGTTATAACCACAAATGAAATACTGGATATAACACAACTATAAACAAAGACAAAACACTATCAAAATTCGCATTACTGAACAAAAGACTGTTCAGTAAATTAAATGCCAGGTTAGGAGATGGCGTGAGTATAGAAAATTAATTGTGTCAAAGAAGCGTAACTAGTACAAAATTGAATCGAGAATATATTGACACATTGCTTCACTCACACTGTTTATTCACAGGACATGTTTCAAGAGCTCTTGCTCCTATCCTCAGCTGATACTCGACTAGTGCAAGTTGTAGTGGTTTCTTCTTTCTCCGTATTGTCAATAGATGGCGTGATGTACTTGTCAAAGATGTCCGGTGGTGGAGTTTCAAAATTCATGACTCTATGACGATTTTTGTTAATGAAGATTTTTTTCCCATACGGAAAGGTCTATGGGGTGATTAACGTATTTTATTAGAGATGTTTCCAAATTGATGTCATGTCTAGTATTCAAAAAATGAAAAGCCACTGCTGATTTTTCTGTTTCACCATTTTTAATGTTTCTCATATGTTCTTTTTGTTTTTCCTATATAAATTTTAGGGCAAGTTTCACATTTGATCTCATAGATTCCTGGTTTTTCTTTGGTAGTGATTGAATTTTTGGGAGGGCCTTTTAACAAATTTCTGATATTAAACCTGTTTTGAGGTGCAAGAGTTGTGTTTTGAGAAGATTTTTTGGAATTTGTTATAGGCTGATGGGTGGAAGGTGAATTTTTTAAAAAGTTTTTTCTCTTTTTCTCCTGTAGGTTCTAGGGTGGTGGTTTCTTTTATTTTCTTAGCTTTGTTGAGTCTGTTAACAGTTTTGTCTATTAAATTTGGGTTGAAACCGTTGGATATAGCTACTTTTTTTATGTGTAGGTATTCTTCTTGATAATCTCTGTTTAGTGGAAAATTGATCATCCGAAAGATTAAACTGTTGAAAATGGCATGTTGGTGTTGTTTTGGGTTGAAACTGTTGTTCTTAATGTAATTATCTGTGTGTGTCGGTTTCCTGTAAATACCAAAAGTGAGTTTGTTGTTCATTTTTTTGATCTTGATGTCCAAAAAGGGGAGCAATCCATCCTCTTCTGTTTCCAATGTAAATTTTATAGCTGGATTTTTTAACATTGTATTTGTAACATCTCTAATAAAATACGTTAATCACCCCATAGACCTTTCCGTATGGGAAAAAATCTTCATTAACAAAAATCGTCATAGAGTCATGAATTTTGAAACTCCACCACCGGACATCTTTGACAAGTACATCACGCCATCTATTGACAATACGGAGAAAGAAGAAACCACTACAACTTGCACTAGTCGAGTATCAGCTGAGGATAGGAGCAAGAGCTCTTGAAACATGTCCTGTGAATAAACAGTGTGAGTGAAGCAATGTGTCAATATATTCTCGATTCAATTTTGTACTAGTTTGTGCTTCACTGTCCCTACGCTTCTTTCAAGTTTATACTTTAAGCATAACTACTTAACTTGATTATCAAGCTGTGTTGATCTTTGCTTCTTAAATCGACAGATTTCCATTTTTAAGGCCGGTTTCCAAGAGGAGCTGAACTGAAATCCAGCATCACCATTAAGCGTGCTCCTTTCAGAGGAAATCACAACAGTTAATGGGAGCAGAGAATTAAGGAAGCTTTGGCAATTTCCTCTGAAAGGAGCACGCTTTAATTTACTGAAAACAGTCTTTTGTTCAGTAATGCAAATTTTGATAGTATTTTGTCTTTGTTTATATTTGTGGTATATCCAGTATTTCATTTGTGGTTATAACATTTTATAAATATCCTGATGGGAGAGATGCACATTCCCGAAACTTTGATATCTAATCGTCTTTTCGCCTGGCTTGTTGACCGAGAAGAAAGTGAGCATATTCGTCGCCAGGAAAGCTTCAGGTCTTAAAGAAACTAGCTTTTTAACAAGTTAAACTATAACCAAACAATAAGGTACGCTTAGATTACACACAGTGAAGAGAACAAAACAAGCAATATCTACACTTTACGTTACACATGTCTCAACATGACAAAACAGTAACAAACTTAGACAAGAAGGTAAAGCGGAATGTCTCGCCTAACTGGTTGAAGTTATGTGGTGTGCCTAGAAGAGGTGTGGTCACTGTCATTGCCATAGAAACTCTTCCTGCCTTAAGCTTTGAACGAACTGTGAGGATCCTAAAATAATTTAAATTTGAACATACTGGTGCAAGTGGCTGTAACTGTTTAACACATGAAAGGCAGGCTGTGCTAGAATTATCAGCATATATTGCAATTTCAGCACTGACAGTGTTCTGCATTTTATGATAGGCACAATATTTGTGTAAAGTAGGTGTCACATGAGTTAGATGAGGTGCAAAAACACTGGATTAAAAACATGCTGTATCCATCTTATGTAAAGAAATGACATGCTGAATAAATTAATTGCACTGATGAAATCTGGGTGAGTGTATGAACCAGAATTAAAAGGGTCAGTGACTGACATTGTGGTTCATCACAAAGACAAGTTCTGACAAAATCCATCACCCAAGGAGGCCACGATCATTTTGGACATGACAGCTAAGGTATTCTATAGTGTCATCCCAATTGTGAGGGCATATATCAATGCACATACTACAGTGTTGCACAATCTGCATCATACACTGTGGAGATGTCCAGCACTTCAAAACAATGCCATAATCCTACATGGCAAGGCAACAGGCTACACTGTAGCTGGTGTCTAGAATCTTTTGCAGCAGTATGGGATGAGGGATTCTTGTTAACACCCTTCGTACTCTTGACCTCAGTCCATGCTTTGATCCAATCCGAAACATGGACGACAACAACAAGAGGGGATGGTGCCGACGTGCCCCTCGTCACGACGGCCCTTACTCGTTTTCCGGCTGCTCTCCCTGGTGTGGGCAGTCTCTCTCCAGGTGTCCTGGCTGTCCACACCCCCAACACATGCCACTATGTCTTCGCCGGTGTCCCTCGACTGGTTTTCAGTCACCCGTGTAGCGGATACTCCTGGTTCTCGACGTCGGGGTAGTCGTCACCTTGGCCGCCTCCGTCCTCAATGCTGCCGTTAGCGCCTCATGGATAGTTTTGTAATCGCCGAGCATTAGGTGCTAAAGTATCTCGGTGTCTTGTACCCCGTCAACAAAGGTGTAGGCGAGCTTCCCCGGATACGAACTCTGTTGGGAGGTCGACTAAGGCTTTGCTAGCCAGCTGCTCAATTGCCAGGGCGAACTCCTGGAGCGTCTCCCCTGGCTGTTGCGACCTTGACTTCAGCTGCCTGTGGTAGGCTGCGGCTAGGCGGTGGTTCCCGAAACGGTTTTCCAGGGCTTCCCAGATGTCCTTGGGCGCCGCTGCAGCCTGGACCGCGTTCAGGACTTCTGCGGCCCGTCCCTGGAGGCTGGCTATTGGCTGTGCGGCCTCTTCCTCTGGTGACCATTTGTTGTGTTTGGCCACTGTGTCGAACTGACGGCGGAAGCCTTCGAAAGTTGTCGCGCCGTCATATTTATGTTTGACGCGCGCAGATGTGTCGCGACCCGGCACGTCGACCTTTGAGTCCAACCTCCTGCCGACGATGTCCTCTACCATGGCCTTCAGGGACTTTTGTGTTGCTGTCGGCCTTTCCCTCCAGGTCGTTAACGCGGTTTGCCAGGTCTGCGACGCGCTCGTCCACTTGACTCATCCCTCGCCCAGCTCCGTGACATCCTCCTTCACGCCGGACAACTGTTCCTCAAATTTGGCGGCGAGGGCCTCATTCATTTCTGTGACCAGGCTGTCGTTCGCCGCTTTCATTTCTGTGGTTAGTTCGGTCATCCTCGCGGCCAACTTCTCTAGAATCTGTGCCAATGCAACCTCCAAGTCATAATATCCCACTTCTGACACCAATTGTGACGTTGTGGGTTCGAAGAATTAAAAGTCCAAGTTGCACAAATTCAAAATGTTCTTCATTTCCGTAGAAATACACTCACAGTAGGAGTATTACGTAACACACACACTGCACTCACTCCTCGCTTCCTTGCTGTAAACACTGACTCATCTAGCCCAATACATCACTTATATACACAGCAATTGCAGTATCTAGAAGTTTCCCGACTTAACGAAGCATCACGGTCTTTCGAGGCTGCAAGAGGGGAAAGAGACGGTTCAGTAACTTCTGGTTACTTATCTCCCCACCCCGTCTCTCCTCGGCACTGCGCATTAGCATAGGTGTGGCTTAACGCTATCCATCTCCCTCACTCCCCGCTTCTCTCTCTTTCTTGCCACGTAATAGGCGTTCGCGACAGTATGTAATACCAGTAAAACAATTATTTCTATTTAGGCATCTTTGTATGTCCCTTGTCTATAGTCTTCTCTATTCAGATTTCCAATTTTGTACCAGTACTGCAAGCCATTCCAGTAACTATCGATTATAATAATGATTAAATAGCACAAAATATGCATGAATAAACAAACTATTGTTCGGCACTCAGTTGTGAGTGACAGCTTCCTCTGCTCATACCATATTCCATAGTACCTGTCACACGACTTCCCACACCATGAACACTCACTCACCATCCCCAACACAAAGCAACAGTAAAAATATTGTACAAGGGGAAGAGACCTGAACTCATAGAGGGGGATAGCCTTCAAGTCAGCGGTACTAAAACTAACAACTATTATGTGAGCACTTAACAAAAACAGCAGAGTCACACATTCCAGAGGAACAATTCTGATTTACAAAGGAATGATCTGCAACTCAGGCAATTGCCTGCCTTCAAAAAGACAAGAGAAAGCACTGAATCCCCAAAGAGGAAAGCTGCATGCCACTTTCCTGGACTATTCCAAGCCTTCGACAGCATAAACAGACAGACACTAATGAACAAATTAGAGACCACCTTAGGAGAATATAATTATGAGGTGAGACTCATCAGGAACCTGCTAAGCAGCAAACACGCAGAAATATCAGACAACATGACCAAGTCCAAAGACATACAACAGACAAATGGAGTTTTAGTTAATTTATGAAAATTAATCATTTCTCCACACTAGCCGTACATAGGCTAAGGTTTTCGATAGTCAAAATGAAAAATTCAATGCCACGGCCGGGAATTTGAACCACGGATCTCCTGGTTTCCATCCAGTTGCTCTAACCCTTTGAGCCACCATGGCCAACGTGCCGTCCTGACTCATACATTTCCCTGGTAGTCAACATTTCATGTTGGCTTTATTTATCAAAAACCTTAGCCTATATACGGCTAGTGTGGAGAAATGAATAATTTCCATCAATTAACTAAAATAATAAGAGTTAAATGATGAAGCCTGGGACTCAAGTACTTACGATAGTAAGTCGCCACAAATGGTGTATTTCGAATGCGAGAGCCCTTAGTGGTCTACCGGGGAAATACACGAGTCAAATTGAGAATTTAATGTCAGGACGGCACGTTGGCCATGGTCGCTCAAAGGGTAAGAGCAACTGGATGGAAACCAGGAGATCCGTGGTTCAAATTCCGGCTGTGGCATTGAATTTTTCATGTTGACTATCTAGACAAATGGAGTCTTGCAGGGAGATCACCTGAGTCCCACATTGTTCACCCTAGCCACAGCAGACGTCACAAGACTAATACCGGAGAACGTGAAAATTTACCTATATGCAGATGACAATGAACTGACATCCACCAACCATAAAGACCTACAACTGGCTTTTGACAGGGAGCAAACTGGGCAGAAAAGAATGACCTGCAACTCAACAAGGCAAAGACGGTCACAATGACCTTCAGGAAACGGGGTAAAGCGACACCAGTATTCCATAGAGGCAAACCGCTCACATCAGTGACACAGTTTAAATACCTGAGTGACTTTGCAAACAGGGTAGTTCTCCCAACCCACATGATGGTGAGAGTAAATGCTGCACTGTGGGAGACATAAAGCACCTCCGGGAGATGTCTCTGAACACAGCACTAGAATTATTTCAGGCAAAGATAGTACCAATAGTTACGTACGGACTAGAAAACATATGGCCTCACTTAAAGCAGAAGCACTTGGCCAAACTAGAGAAAATCAAGAGCACATACTTGAAATGAGCACTATGTCTCCAAATTCACACCCTCTTGCCTTGCATATGCTTTGACAGGAGAACTGCTGCTCATAGAAAACCTGAGACTGAAATATCTATTATCTTCAACCCCAAGCTACGAGACACTGATCCAAGACATGAAGAGAAAGCAAACCGAAATATGGAACGATTTTCATGGCACGGCGAAGATCTTCAGAGACTAGACTCAAGCACTGAACGACTTACGTCACGTAATGACCAGATTCACGACCCCCGGAGTAGCTATCAACTGTATATATTGATTTTAGTTAATTGATGGAAATTAATCATTTCTTCACACTAGCCATATATAGGCTAAGGTTCTTAATAGATAGTCAACATGAAAAATTCAATGCCACGGCCGGGATTTGAACCACGGATCTCCTGGTTTTCGTCCAGTCATGCTACCATGGCCAACTTGACGTCATGACCATATTGAATTTCAGTTCCAGCAGCTTTATTGGCTGATATAAAATAGTTCCATTACTTATGAAATGAACCTTGTATCTGTGCAAACGCATCTTTGGCACAAAAACAAAAATTTAGATAGGTAGGGTCAGACTAAAAAATTCAATGCCATAGTCAGAATTTGAACCACGGATCTCCCGGTTTCAACCTGGTTGTTTTAACCACTTAACTACCATGGCAGCATGCCATTAAATACTCCAACTGGCTTGTATTTTTCTCAGTAAACCACTAGTAGATCTCATATACCATTTGTGGCAACTTAATACACTATAAGTACTTAAGTCCCAGGCTCACCTATCCAAACTTATCCTACACATGGCTAGAGTAGAAGAACAATTTCCATTATACAATTTTATCAACCATAACTTCAGTTTTATGTGCAAATTTTACAAAGGTCTGGCTTGGCTATACACAAATAACTTTTTCTTCCTTATAGATTTGTTCATGAGCTTGTTTGAAATCAGAGCATTTCCCAACACATTTAAAGGATGGTTTTGATATGTGAATGATGTTTTTGTAATAGTTCCCAAAACCTTGTTCAAGATGCCTTAAAACCACTAAATTTACAAGACTGCCATATATTTCACTGTAGAGGCAGAAAAGGATATGTGCCTTTTTTTTAAATATTAAAATAATGAAAAATAAACACAGACTTTTATTTTGTAATATACAGAAAGCTCACACACTATTTCAAATGCAATACTTTTAATACGATACTACACAACAGACAATATAGTCTGGACTACCCTGTGGAGGGGATTCAGCACAGAGGTACAAACTTTGTCTATTGTACCTATGCCCCAAAGTGGGGCAACCCTGGGAAAAAGGATAAGATGAGAGGAGAGGACAACTAATCCAAAAAGCTACGACAATGAAGAGGGCAAGGTCCATACAGTTTACCAGTTGGAAACTCCCTGGCAGGCCAGCACAACTATCATCCCGTCCAGAAACAGCCCCACCAGACCAGGTTCGGAGACCATCCTACCGAAGGAGGAAGTTCTACCGAAAGTTCTACCACCATGCAATACTGAGACACCTGTCGACACTTCTACCCTAGTTATGTAACAGACTAATTCTTTTAGTGCACATATTTACTCAGCTGCCACCTCAAGTTAATTAAACTGTATTATGTATGGGTGAGTTATGTGACAACACTTGTGTATTTTAAACAAATCTTCCATCCTTGTCATACTCGGAAAGCAAGCATTACACCGTGGGGAGAGCAAAAGTGATTACGATACACATTCCTCTAGCTTGCCTTTTTCTCCTGGGCAATTAGTAGGTCAGCCATGGGAATCGAACCTGGACCTCTCAAAATGCAGGCCACAAATGAAACTGAGCCATCCCACTTGGTTAACTCTGGTAACCGACTGACTTTTCTCTAGCAAGGTTGAATATGATAAACAACTTCAACAAATTATTAAAACAGTACTTATCAATGGATTTAATGAAAAACTGATAGAAAAGTACAAACATTTATAGGAAAAATAAAAATTAAAAAGGAAAAAAAATAAAGAAAATAAACAATACCACAATCATAACATTCTTGGAAGCAGATAAAAATTCACATTCCATCCATTTAAGCATAGCAAGTTTCAAAACATTTTCTCCAAATTTAACATAGTCCTAGTCCCACAGAATAAGATTCTGTCGCCCAAAACCAGAATACCTAAGACCTCAAAACTTAACTGTCTGGAGTATAAGAGAGTATACACTGGTAAGACCAAATGTAATATAAACATCCATAACAAAGAGCACAATGAACATAAAATGTGAATGGACAGACAAATCAGCCATCACAGCACCCTTTTGGGGAACCTGCCATGAAATATATACAAACTCCTACTATTAAAAGAGGTGAATAGAACTCACTAGAACTCACCGTATGGGAGAAAATTCTCATCCAAAAACAAGCACAGAATTATGAACAGAGACCAGAAGGAAGATGCTAATGCCACCAGTCAATTTACAGCTAATGATGTAAGCATAAGCTTCTGAAACTCTAATTTATTTACAGCGTAAGAGAAACACCCAAAATTCACCTCATAATATCTGTGTATCATAATTAGACTTAGGACTTTTAGGACTCGGCTTGTACTTGCGCATGCTGTGAGTATAGGAAAAGGGGCGTGGTTTAACTCCAGTAGTAAACAAGGTTGGCCGCCTTAGGGGTATACAAATGTACCTACAAACTGTTTTAATAAAACAATATGTAAATTATGTCATCGTTTTCAGAATCATTCAGTAGAAGCAGATGTATAAGAAAACACATTTTGAATAATAGAGTAAAATAAATTACTATTGCAATCCAAAATATGCCCATTCTTCAAATGTTCAACTTAATACAGTGTATAACAACAAACATTTCATACTTTTCGAAGGTGAACCTCCTTCTGTCACTCAAGCAATATTTGTAGTTTGAAAAAGTTCTCGACATCAGATGATGTAACAGATGCAAACATAAAATACTTCAGATCACATTGCCCTGTAAGCGCTGTTTCCTTATGCGCTTACAAATTATTTTTAATGTTTACCATTTTAAAATAGCCTGGGTTTTTTCTCAAGTATGGTTTTCATTTTGTTTTTTATTTTATCCATGACAGGTCCACCAGCTGCTGATCTATCTGTTAGGCTAGTTCTTCTATGAGCCCTATGACATGAGACATTTTATCACCTCCTTTCTAGCTGAACAATGGTTTTGGACAGGTCTGAAAAACTGTCTCTAATGAAGAGCAAATCTTCGTGTAATTTGCTTGAAATGAGGGACTGAGCAGCTCGTACTGCAGAACTATGCTCATTATCTAACACACTAAGAATTTCAGTAACGATGTCGTAATGATCCGCGTAATATATAGCAGCATTTAGCCAGGTGCCCAAGTGAGTTGTAACAGGCTGAGGAGGTAAACGGATGCTAGGTGACATTTCTCTAAATTTACGTTTTCTGCTTGTAGCTTTCAAAAATATCTTTTTACGTTTGCAATGAAACTGTCTACATCACTGTAACTTCTGCAAATTTCCTCGGCTACACGATCTTACACAAGTCCTGAAAAAATCAGACTGAGACGGTGAAGTTACACTTGGCCCTCATTGTTTCCCGACCTCTGTTCTCGCTCAAATCCTTGCTTAATGTTTCTTAGTGTTACAGTGCTGTCTCAGCCATTTGGGTTTAGTGCCCTTAATTTCTACATAGCATATCTTGCATTGGGTATTTTCTCCCTTCTGAGTGAAAATATCACCTCTTGCTTACTCTTCCTCCATCGTGCATTTACATGCTTATGACATTTATGTTCTTCACTATCAGCGAACAAATCACTGTCTCCACACACCGCCACTCTGTCACTAATGGCAGGACAGGCATGTTTGTACTGCCCTGAGCGTTTTGACGCATGACTTTGTAGGATGTATTATGTTGCGTAGCATTTAATTGTGTTCTCCCACGGGGTCCAAAAAGTCCTAACTCTGATCATAATGTACCTAGGTTACTTAAATTGGGAACTATGTCACAATGGGATTGTGTAGAGAGGCAATTCTTTCAAGTATGGAGACAAAAAAAAATATGAACAACAATTCCAGCTATCAAAGGTTGCATATGGCAATTAGTAAATGAAATTACTGAAGAGTTTGCCTGTTTCACCCAAGAATCCAGTTTTATCAACTTTGATATCATACACTACATAAGCTTCAAATAAATTACTTTTTCTATCCATGATTGAAGCAACCAAAGGTAAAACATGTGCCAAAAGTATAAATGTTCAACAGAAGGATTATAAACTTTCAAGATTCAGTAATATTACGTATATAGACAGAGCAGATGTGATATATGCATATGACTTTGTCATAGGATCATCAAATAAGGATCTCCAAAACGCCTTCTCCACACTAGTAGACTGGGCAGACGAGAATGGCCTCAAGATAAACAAAACAAAAACCCTACAGATGGTATTCAGGAAAAGTGGATGCATAGCAGATGACACCTTAATGTACAATGACAAGAATGAGATAGTAAATTCATTAAAATATTTAGGAATCACTCTCCAAACAGACTACACATAAAAGAAAGGGCAGTGGTTGCCCTGAAAGCAATGTACGACATTCAACACTTTCAATGTTATCCTGAAAAACAGCAAAGCTGCAATGTAGTACAAAAATCTTACCTATACTAACCTTTGAATTAAACCTAATATGGGAGAAACTTGACAAAAAAGGATCTAACCTCCATTTAAGGGGTAAAAGCAAAATTTCTAAAAGCAACTGTGGGTGTTTCAAAATACATGCCATCACATCTGCTATATAATTGGCAAGGGAACCCTTTCTCACAGAGGACTTATGAACACAACTGCTTCTGTCAGCTACAAGGAATCAGTGACTCACCTATACCTTGTTTCACGTAAGCTTGCCCAGTATCTCTTAATGGTCACGTGACCTAATCACCTCTCATTGGTTGCTGTTGTGGTAATGACTGTCGTGCGGTAAAAATTAGTTCATTTAACATGGTGATATATCATTATATGTTGGAAGAGAATTGTCAAATTTATATTTTCGTAACTGTTTTAATTAAATATATTACGCAAAAGAGTTGATTTATCTGAAATGCATGTTAATTCGTAAACGAAGTAAAGAGGAGGTTCCTTTGCTCTCAAGCACATGGCACGATAGCACGTGATTTAGCGGTAGTGGTGACATTTGTTTATATGACTTTTATCACTGACCTTGTTTTGAACTGGATTAGTCATGCATCGCCATTCGAGAGTGCGGGAGTTAAATTATTTTATTGATCGTTTATTGCGCATGTACTTATTATATGTATAATGGCAGAGTTTACCGCCAATTTTTCGCTGAAGTATCGCAAGGATAATTATTTACTAACAGGCGAAAAAAGAATTGTGTTGCATGTGTTTAATGCACTCACAGAGAAGAATCCGTCTTTGTCAGTGAAAAAAGTCGAACAGCTGTGCTCTGAAGTTACAGGTGTGAGTGTTAGATCCGTAGGGACATTGTGACATGAAATTGAGGAAACAGGAAAACTTACCACTCCAGGCAAAAGCAGGAATAAACAAAAGTGCGTGCTCGGAGAAAATACGTGAAAAGTGTTGTGCGTCGTCATGTGTGTAGTTTTTCTTTAGAAACGAACTCCCTAACATAAGTAACATTTCGTCTGCTGTAAATGAGGATGTAGATTTACCAAATTTCAGCAGATTGCTTATACAGCTGGGATTTGTGAATGAAAAAAGAGGCAAGAAAAATGTGCTAAAAGACAGAGGCGATATTGCTGTGTGGCGAAGACGCTATTTAAGGACAACCACACTGCACCGAGATACAAATCGCTAAATATACACGAAGAACACACGAAAAGTAAAGTATGGTGTGACACGACTTTTAAGACTGAAAGACAAGCATTTTTGAAAGGTATGTGTGCTGGTTTAAAAAATCCCAGTGGAAAAGGCCAAAGGCCTTTCATTATAAACTCTTTCAATTTCATTGCTCAGTCATTCTGTTTCAATTTGCTCAGTTCATTATTAACCTTATTTTTGCATGCCTTCATATCCTTATTTGTATGATTTTATTTATCTTCCTGGCAATTATTACATTTACTGCACATTTAAATGTGACGGGAAGGCACCGCCTATGGCGTATGACGCGAAAGCATTAGCCAATTAGAGCGAGGGGGAGGGTAGTTGAACGCGGAGTGATACATTTCAGTGGGGCAAGGTTATATGAAACAGAGTTTAACAGAAAGATAAAGAGAGAAGAAATCCTACAGGACCTCTACACCACGGATGCTATGGCAATGGGAACTGGTCGAATCTCGGTCAGGGTGAGTTACCTGGATAAGGTTTTTTTCCAGGGTTTTCCCTTATCCTGTAAGACGAATGTCGGGTAACTGTAAGCTCCATGGACCCCGGACTCATTTTAGCACCTTTTTCATCCATTCCATTCGTCTGATATGACTTAACGCTGGAGGACGTAAATTACAAAAAAGAGAACTCAACCAATGCAAACCAGAAGCCAAGACATTCAATAATAAAATTAGCAATACACAGCTATCATCACAAGATATGCAAGAATACAACATATCACGACCCCAATGAAAATTATGTGTGTTTGTTGTGTGCGAAGTACTGCGAGACATTCATCACCAAGTGTACAAAGGACACAAAATCTATATGTGATTATTGCAAAGACTAAATCCAATTAAATATTATGCACTTTAGTGCACTTTTCACCTGCAATTAGTAATATTATGTAAGGGATTGAACATGTAGTGCAACAAATGAAATGTGTTAATTCAATATATTTGGAATTATGTTTATTAATAACAAAATCCAAAAAAGAAAAACAAAGTAATACAAAGAAACTTTCAATTTTCAAACTGGTGGTCAACATGAAAAATTAAATGCCATGGCCGGGATTTGCACCACGGATCTCCTGGTTTCCGTCCAGTCACTCTAACCCATTGAGCTACCATGGCCAACGTGCTGTCCTGACATTAAATTCTCCATTTTCCTCGTATATTTCCCTGGTAAACCACTAGGGGCTCTCGCATCCGAGATACACCATTTGTGGCGACTTACTGTCGTAAGTACTTGAATCCCAAGCTTCACCATTAAACTCATATTATTTAAGTTAATCGGTGGAAATTAATCATTTTTTCACACAAGCCGTACATAGGCCATGGCAGCTCAATGGGCGAGAGCAACTGGATGGAAACCAGGAGAACCGTGGTTCAAATACCGGCCATGGCAGTGAATTTTTCATGTTGACTATTCATACAGAACCTTGGCCTATGTAAGACTAGTGTGAAGAAATGATTAATTTCCACCAATTGACTTAAATTATAAGAGTTTAATGATGAAGCCTGGGACGCAAGTACTTACAATAGTAAGTCGCCACAAACGGTGTATCTCGGATACGAGAGCCCCTAGTGGTTTACCGGGGAAATATATGAGTCAATTGGGGAATTTAATGTCAGGATGGCACATTGGCCATAGTAGCTCAATGGGTTAGAGCGACTGGATGGAAACCAGGAGGAGCAACTGGATGGAAACCAGGAGATTTGTGGTTCAAATCCCAGCCATGGCATTGAATTTTTTATGTTGACTCTATCCATACATGTACGGCTAGTGTGAAGAAATGATTAATTTCCACCAATTAACTTAAATAGTTTTAATTTATCGAGATTTAACTGTATTGGAACACCACAGTGAAGTTTTAATTTGTTTGCTAGACCCTAGGGTAGTGGCTACATACCATGATGCTGCCTAAAATTGTGGAAAAAATATGATTTTAAACTATTTTATAGTGCAGTCATGCTTATTGTTGTTCGAGACACAATGAAGGAAGCAACTGTCAGTTTACAACACTGCTGCAGTACTATTCTGTGGATCTATGCTACTTCCAGTTTGGCATGAAATGATGTCATTCTCCACAATGACTCTGGACTTTAGCAGGAAGTGACAGAGAAGAGTTGTGAGAAATTTGTGACAGCTAGTACCTACAGCTATCGTTGGCAGCACATGCTAAACAGCAGTACCAATGGAACTTACACAAAGAGCTCATTTGGAAGTAACAGATAAGGCAGTATCAGAAAACTGTTTTTAATATTGCATTCCTCATTTCCCCTTATTCAACATTAGAATGAAATTAATCACAGTTTTTTTAATGTTAACCACATTGCCAGCATCACATTGTATATTTAAAAAAAAAGTTTGCTTCTGCTGGGAACACTTGGTATTTTGTGGGAAAAAAGTCTTGGGTGTATCAGTATTGCTATGTGATAATAAAACAAGTTTTTAACTAAGTAGCCCATTTTCTACATTATTCTTAGACTACAGGGTGAAACTGATATAAATGGGAAGATCTGTTCCTGTTCAGAACATAAATGTGTAACAAATAAGCGACCAAATGGACATTCACATGAAAAATAAATGGTTTTGTGAATGTGAAGTCAAAAAGCTTCATTCTGTTTTTCATGTGTTTTGTTTGGTGGCAATACCACTGTTAGAAATAGGGCAAGATTGAATTAGTTCAAGCATGTGGATATATTAAGGTATTTACGAGAGCACTTTAAGTGATGCGTTTGATAATCTGTATGTAAATTTATGGTAGCTCTATATTCACCACGGTCCTGTGCGAACCAACAAAATACTTAACAAAAATTGTGGGATATTTAAAAAGAACAACATACAAACTCAGTATCGTTATGTTCCATCTGCAATAAGACCTGTTCCACATGGGCCAGAACTCCTAGTTCCCAGCCTACCAACTTGAACAGCAACAATGGCCCTTTTAGTAATATTAGAAATTTGGCCTATAGATTTAATAATCAGAAGAGCAGCCATCTATTGATTTAAGAAAGCTAGATATAAGATAGAAGAGGTGATTGAAATATGATGTGCAAATAAACAGGAAATTAATGTAAAAGTTCTGGATGACTGGTAGGATGAATGGAATAAGTAGGAAGAAGAGTATACCAATTATTTCCGAACATACGTCAAGGTCTTAGAATGAAACATCTACATCAAGGATTAACACATTTCTTATCAGGACATGGACCGTATGGTACGTATTTTATGAAAATAAAGAGGAAGGAAACGGATAACTGTGGTATTTGTGAACTTCAGGATACTGTGGAACATGTACTGTTTGAATGCAAAAAACATGAAGATCAAGTTAGTGAACAAAGGCAACTTTTAGAAGGCAAACTATTAGATGATATCCTTAAAAACAAAGAAGATTGTGAAATCTTAAAGGAACTTGCAGGCAAGGTATCAAGACTAGGGCTGGAACAATACTGTCGCGGACCCGATCACGATAGCGTGGCTTGTGTACACAAAAAGCCTGGAGATAAGGAGTATGCCGGAAGAAATAATGATATTGCGAGATAAAAGACCTACTGACACCTATAGGGTTACGCTTCTGGAAGGTGATAGAACATTCGATTCCTGTTTGGTCCAGAAGTATCTCGAATTTACGAAATAGGTATTTAAGGACGTGACGGCGCGCAAAGAGTTTTTGTGAAACAGAGTTGTAAACAGAGTAAGCAGAGAACAGCTGAGAGGGTTGTTGTTGAAAAGACAGTTGTGTAACAAGAGTGCTGTTTGTAACGAGAGCTAATGTAATCAGTTGTCACGGTTCGTCATCGACCTTGAAAGATTGTGTTATTATGTGATGCAATGTTGTTACGTGAGAATTGAACAGTGTATCTCTACGGAAATAAAGGAGATTTTTAATTTCTGCAACTCGGCCTTTTAATTCTACGAACCCACATAGTCACAATACCTAGAAGAAAAGCAAAGACAACATAGATTATTAATAGGACAAGCAGATCATCAACCACTGAGGATGTCAGAAAGATTGAGGTGGAATAGTAACTGAATGGACTAGTGGAGGAGCAGTCGTTTCTACACTCAGATGACAACCTACTTCAGGACCAGGATCAACCAATGATGACAACTTTGGATACTGAGGACAACATACATTATAAATGGGATAAGTGGATCACCAACAACCGAGGATGTCAGAAAGATTGAGGTGGAATAGTAACTGAATGGACTAGTGGAGGAGCAGTCGTTTCTACACTCAGATGACAACCTACTTCAGAACCAGGAGGAGCCCGTGATCAACCGATGATGACAACTTTGGATACTGAGGACAACATACATTATAAATGGGATAAGTGGATCACCAACAACCGAGGATGTCAGAAAGATTGAGGTGGAATAGTAACTGAATGGACTAGTGGAGGAGCAGTCGTTTCTACACTCAGATGACAACCTACTTCAGAACCAGGAGGAGCCCGTGATCAACCGATGATGACAACTTTGGATACTGAGGACAACATACATTATAAATGGGATAAGTGGATCACCAACAACCGAGGATGTCAGAAAGATTGAGGTGGAATAGTAACTGAATGGACTAGTGGAGGAGCAGTCGTTTCTACACTCAGATGACAACCTACTTCAGAACCAGGAGGAGCCCGTGATCAACCGATGATGACAATTTTGAATACTGAGGACAACATACATTATAAATGGGATAAGTGGATCACCAACAACCGAGGATGTCAGAAAGATTGAGGCGGAATAGTAACTGAATGGACTAGCAGAGGAGCAGTCGTTTCTACACTCAGATGACAACCTACTTCAGGACCAGGAGGAGCCTGTGATGATCAACCGATGAGGACAACTTTGGATACTGAGGACAACATGCATTATAAATAGGATAAGTGGATCACCAACAACCGAGGATGTCAGAAAGATTGAGGCGGAATAGTAACTGAATGGACTAGCAGAGGAGCAGTCGTTTCTACACTCAGATGACAACCTACTTCAGAACCAGGAGGAGCTTGTAATGATCAACCTATGATGACAACTTTGGACACCCATGGAAGGATAGAGGCTGGCAGATGTAGAATGGAACAACTCGTGATCAACAGGAAGAAATATTATAAACCCAATTTAGGTTAGGTCAGCAATCTTATTAAAGAATGAAAATAACTTTACTTTTTAGGCAGATGCTTGTAATTAGTTTTAAAATTTTTAGTTGTATAATTTGTATAAGATTGCTGGTTAGGTTAGATTTATATTGTAAGCTGCTGGAAGTCAGCAACATTTGGTTTATTAGTTATTTAGTTTAATTAGAAATAAAATGTATTTGCACAACTCTGTTTTGTAAGAGCATAAAAGAAGAGAGTTAAAAGGAATAAAATAGTTATACCATGCTTTGGTTTAGCTTCTAAAAGCCAAAGCTCCGGTAATGCAGATTTTTTTTTTTTTTTTTTTAATTTATTTTAGTTCCCAGCCTACCTTCACATTTAGGAGAAACTTGTTTCAGAACATGAGCAAATGAACCCATTCCTTCCACTTTCTTCGATGTAAAATACTGTTCAGAAGCTGAAAATAACCCCCTCCTGATCAATCTGCCTAGACTAAATCATTTAGTGATGGATATAGGTCTTACAAAATAGCAGTCTTGAGATGCTTGCATCAGTGTAATTTACTACCTCCCAATACCAGAATTTCAGTTTTTAGAAAAAAACATAACAGTTTTACAGTTACTATGCTATGAAAACGGTTTAATTAATGAGCTAGGATTTCAAGCCATCAATACCAGTGGCACATTCAGTAGAGATGACGGAAACCTAATCAATGTATGTCCAGTCCATTAGGTACAATTAATTACAGCAAGTATGCTGGCATATATACAGTATGTGCAATTTATCTTGAGCGTTCGTCTCCCAAGTTCTCACTCGGTAGGTTTCGGCTAACTCCGTAAACACATGACAGCTTAGAAACATGAAATGCGCTATACTAGTACACTACACCAGTACACTCTGACATCTAATAACTAATATGCTAAGCTTTTACGTGCGCTCTTTGTTTTCTGTGTGCATTCGTTTTGTGCAAGTTTGAGGTTAATTACTACAGCTTAACCAGTTTGTAATTATGGCTGAGGGCACACCAAACTCATCATCATATGTACCTTCCGAGCAACGAACTCTGACTCGGAAACATGCACATACAGTCGTGCCATAGTGATGGCCAGAAAATAATAGTGAAAGTTGCGATATAGAAAAGGATAACAACCAGTTAATGTTCCCACCCAGCAAATCAATAGAACAAGCTGCTGCTTACACAGGAAAAAGCGTCAGCACTGTCAGGCGTATTAAATCGTTTTGTACATCACACCCTAATGAATCTCCAAAAATACCAGGAAAAAGCAGGTAAGTCTGTGATCTGTGTACGGTAATGACTAATAGTGACGTTTTCTTTCTGTCTTCTTTTCCCTTCAATCCTTTCCTTTTTGGCTTCCTCCTTTTCCTTATATCTTGCTCTTTTATCTTTCTTTTTCTTTTGTTCTGAGCCCTTTGTATATTTCTACATAGCTTTCTATTTCCCTCCATCACCAAAGCTACACACCAGTATTTAATAGAGGCCAACAAACCTAGGAGCAAGACTTACCTATGTTGTGGATGTTCTGGTTCTCGAAAGTGGACACACTATTATTCGTTTACCTCCGTATAACTGTGATCTGAATGCAATTGAACTGGCATGGGCAAAAATAAAGAACGTTTTCAGAGGACACAACATTACTGGTGATATGTCAGCCACAAATCTGCAGAAACTTGCTGTAGAAGCATTCTCTTCTGTAACTGTTATGGATTGGGAAGGATACTGCAAGAATTGGAAATGAAATATTGGAGAAATAATGGTGTAATTGAAAATGTGATTGATGAAATTATCAACAGATCAGATACTAGTGATGAAACTAATGCAGTGGACTCAGAAATCGAAGAATCACAAAGCAAATGAGTATTTATGGCTGTCATATTTGTTTATTGTTTTTATGTGTTTCATAAATAGTAAGTATATAAATATACAGCTTATAGGATCGAGTTCAACTTAAGGTTTGTCCACAGATCTCACACTTGTGGCGCATATCTTCGCTTATCTTACACACTATTTTGCTGAACTGTGTTTTTCACGGTTAACCATACTGCAGAAACAAAAGAGCATTAGCTCTTGCAACTTCCCCTATACCCGCACTACACCGTAAACCCAGCGCTCTTCTTATCTTGCGCGTACTGTATGGAGATTCAAAGGTCACTGCAACTTTATTAGGACAACGGAGGATTTACAAACTACTGTTGCTTTCTACGCTTGTGAAATAATAGGGACACTGATCACACTACAATGTAAAAGAGCAGCCTCTAAGAGAAATTCATACATCCGGACAGCACAACATCAACTATGTTTCATTAGTAAACCCAAATAAAGTAATTCTATCTCTTCTTCATATAAAATTAAGGCCTAATGAAAAACTTTGTTAAGGCTATGTACAAAAATGGAGCAGCCTTTGCATACCTCAGAAGCCAGTTTTTAAAACTCAGCGATGCTAAAGTAAAAAAGAGGGAATATTCATTGAACCCCATCTTAGGAGAATTTTGAAAGATGAAAACTTTGAAAAAAGTCAAGTACATAGAACATGACCTTAGTTTTCCCTATTTGTAAACAACTGAAATAAAAACCATATTTCTTAACTCATATTTGTTTTTTTTTTTTTCAAATTAGTTTTCACAACTGATTTTCCTGCATTTTTTGCCAATAGAATGTAATATGTATATTTTTACATGTTTTTTAAAAAGTGTAATATTTTTTAAAGGATAACTGCCTTTTTTGTTTTTTTTTTGTTTTGGAATTTACATCCTCCGTTAAGTCATATCGGACTGTGAATGAATTAGGTGAATTGATGCTCAAATGAGTCCAGGGTCCATGGAGCTTAGAGTTACCCAACATTCGTCTTGAAGAATAAGGGAAAACCCCGGAAAAACCTTATCCAGGTATCTCACCCTGACCGAGATTCGAACTCGGGACCTCTTGAACGTGAGGCAGACTTGATACCATCTACGCTACCGAGGCGGGCTCCTTCTTTTGGCATTGCCATAATTTACTTACCACCCCTGAGCCACAAAAAAGTTCCAAAAAATACTCAAGAAATACAATATAACATTGGCACCAAAAAACAATTACAACATTAAAAACCTAGTATAAAAGTGAATCGAGAATATATTGACACATTGCTTCACTCACACTGTTTATTCACAGGACATGTTTCAAGAGCTCTCGCTCCTATCCTCAGCTGATTATCGAGTATCAGCTGAGGATAGGACCAAGAGCTCTTGAAACATGTCCTGTGAATAAACAGTGTGAGTGAAGCAATGTGTCAATATATTCTCGATTCACTTTTATACTAATTTGTGCTTCACTGTCCCTACGCTTCTTTCAAGTTTATACTTTGATTAAAAACCTACTTAACAGTAAAAATACTGATAAGATAAAACCAGAAGAAAAGTCAGGCATTTACAAGATTAAGTGTAAAGACTGTGAAAAAATTTACAAAGGGAGGAAAAAAAGAAACAGGCACTAGAAAGAAAGAACATTTTAGGCACTTAAGATAAAATATTGATAAGTCCGCAATAACAGCTCATTTCTGGTCTGAAAATCATGAAATTGAAGATAGCACCAAATTACTAAAATACGTACAAAAACATAGTGAACTCGTCATATGGGAGAGAATATACATAGAAAAACATAAAAACCAACTAATGAACTTTGAAATCCCACCAGAAGAGAACCCCACATTTAAATTCATCACAAAATCAACAGATGGCAGCAGCAACTCCAGAACTACCCACACCACTGGATCAAGCTTTAGTCGAATAAGAGCCGACGATGTGAACGATGGTTAGCGAAACATGTCCTCAAATTAGGTATGTAAGTGAAGCTGATGTGTAATAAATACGACTCATCTATAATTTAATAGTATTATGTTGTTGGATCCTCGCCTCATTTCCGAGTTTTCCCTGCAGAGATGACCTTTTTCTTTAATCTCTTTCAAATGCACTCATAGCTACCACCATATACATCACCGATGACTAATTTAGCAGGAAGCATTTGTGTGTAGTGATGCCAGATAATAGCTGTAGGATCTATGTAGCAGGACCTCAATAATTTAAAACAAATCAAAACACTGACATTCCAGCAAATTTAACTTTTCTATTCACCTACAGCTCAAATTGCTATGTATGAGGATGATACAGCAATCTTCGCAACACATCGCAATATCCATACCACCAGAAATCATCTTCAAGAGGCCTTAAACTTAATTATACCCTGGCTTGATAACTGACATATTTCGCTCAACCAGCAAAAATGTGAAGCAATGATCTTTACACTATGCAGACCAGACTATCCTCCACCAGTAACACTCCCAGTGAAACCTATACCCTGGAAAACTTAGAAACAGTTAAATACGTCGGTGTACTCATGGGTCGACGAATGAATGAATGAATGTGTAGTGTTTAACGCCCGCTTTTACTACATACGGCACCGCAGGCGGTGACATTGATGATACATGAGATGAAGATGGAGCACCGGTGGAATGAGAGGGCGGGGGAAACCGGAGGTCCCGGAGAAAACCTGCCCCAGCGTCGCGTGTTGTCCACCACAAATCTCACTTTGCGGTCACCTGGGATCGAACCCTTGGTGAGGGCCAAGCGGTCTAACCAATGAGCCACGGCGCGGCCGTATGGATCGACGACTCATATGGAAACAACACGTAAGTAACAAACTCAAACTAGCTCCAGAAAGGCTGGCTAAGCTCTACCCTCTTCTCAACAAAAGATCTTTACTCAAATTATTAAAACTGCACCCTACTCTACACGACTTTCTTAAGACCACTCCTACTATATGCCTGCCCAGTTTGGGGAGGGACCAGTCCTTCCGAAATCAAACGTATCCAGACATTTCAAAACAACGTATTACGAATCTCAACAAATGCACCGTGGTTTGTCAGAAATAGTCAACTACATAGAAAAACTGGAATCAGCACCATTCAACAGTCAATTTCTTCACAAGCCGAAAAGTTCTATGGCAACCTAAAACACATCTAAGGAGCCATTCACTATTCCCTTGGCAGAAAATCCAGCTTCCCAACCCGCATCAGGAGTCGTTTACCACTGGATCAGCTCTCACAAGATCTGTGATACTTAAAACAATAATGTACCTATATGTTATATGTGTTTGGAGGAATTTAGTAACAGTGATGTCAAAATTTATCTCAAAACTATTTGTAGTTGCTTTATTGATACTTGTCACTTTTTTTTTTTATTAATGAGAGACTAGTTTCAAAGGCAATCGCCTCCATTTTCAATCTCTTTCCAACTGGCATCTGTTAATACAATTTTGAGTCGAACTAATACTCAATGCTCCATTTATTGCTAGTATTTACCTAGAACGCGTTTCATTAGGATTTTCCTAACATCATCAGCTGTTGTCGACCAATGGATGCCGGTTCAGTGAACTCCTCGGAGGTGATAGGTGCGTCCCTGTCGGTATCTTGATGAACTTGAAATTTGGATTTTCTTCAAAGGTAGTATCGAAATTAAACAATTTAAGTTAATTAGGAGTCGATTAATAACACAAAACAACACTCACTTTTAAATTTTCCCGGAACCGGTTTCTGAGGTCTTCCCTCTATCTTCAGCCGGACATCGACTAGTTCTCATTGGTGTAGCTGGCAATATTTTGTCTTCGGTCTCCTCTGGTGGCGGTTCGAGGAACTTGCTGAACAAATCTTTCTGGGGGATGTCGAAATTGAATACTTTGTTCCTATTTTTTGAAATAAAGATTTGTTCCCATGTGGACAGTTCTTCTTTTCCTGTTGTATGTTTTAGTAATTTTGGTTCTGGATTTATGTTGTGGTTTTTTTCCCAAAAATGCGTGGCAACTGCTGATTTTTCTAATTGTTTGTATTTTATGTTCCTAAAGTGTTCCTTTGCTCTTGTTTCTAAATTTCTTTTCGTTTTTCCAATATAAATTTGACTACAGTCACAGCATTCAATTTGATATATACCAGATTTTTTGTTAGATGGAATGGCATCTTTGATGTTTGAGCAAATTAGGTTTTTTAAGGAGTAATGGTTCACTGGAGCTAGTTGAATGTTTTGTTTTTTGAAGAATTTTTTGAATTTATCAAAGGCCCATGGATGGTAAGTGAATTTTTTGAAGATCATTTTAGTTTCTGTAGCTGAGAGGGTTGTGGTTTCCTTTAGTAGTTTCTTCTTTTTTGCTAAGTTCACTTTTTTGTCTACTAGTGATTTGGGAAAGTCATTTTTCTGTGCTATTTCAATAATTTTGTTGTATTCTATTTTGTATTCTTCTGCTGTGAGAGGGATGTTGACCAGTCTGTGTGCTAAACTATTAAAGATTGCCTGTTTGTGGGATCTTGGATTGTAGCCATTAGCTTTTATGTAGTTGTCTGTCTGTGTTGGTTTTCTGTAAATGCCAAAGTTTATTCTATTTTTATTTCTGATTATTTTTAGATCTAAAAATGGTAAATACTCGTCTTTTTCAACTTCTACAGTGAACTTGATGCTTTCTTCTTGAATATTTAAAAGTTTTAGTGCATCACTGATGTGTTTTTTTGGCACTATGGCAAATATGTCATCTACATATCTTTGCCAGAGTTTGAACATCCATGGGAAACCTTTAGTGATCCTTATTTCTAGTGCACTCATGTACAGATCGGCCAGGAAGGGTGATAAGGGGTTTCCCATTGCTAAACCAGAAGTTTGATGGAAATATTTTGTTTGAAACTGGAAGAAATTCTGTTCTATGCATAATTTGGTAAGTTCGATGTAATCTGAAATTTCAAGTGATGGCATTCCAAGTGATTTGAGCCATTTTTCTATCAATGTTGGGAGTTGTTTAACTGGTATGCTGGGAAACAGTGATTTAACGTCAAATGAGACTAGTGTGTCTTCTTCATTTAGTTCAGTATCCTTAATGTGTTCTATAAGTTCATAGGTGTTTTTGATGCTTAGGCTATCGAATTTTGGAAATGAGTTGAATTTGTTTGTTAGCCATTTTGCAAGTTTGTATGTTGGTGAATTTATACTGCTAACTATAGGTCTCATTGTTATGGATGGTTTGTGTATTTTGGGTAAGCCATAAAGTCTAGGTAAGGTTGGGTTATCTGGTTTAACTGCATATTTGTTTGATATTATACTTGATTTTGCTATTGTTTTTTCAAATGATTTTATGCAAGCTGTTAATGGATTTTTGTTAATGGTTTCATATTCACTGTTAGTTAGCATTTCTTCCATTTTTTCAAGGTAATCAGATTTTTCCATTATGACTATTTTGTTACCTTTGTCTGCCTTGGTGTATCATCCATAAAGGTGTATATCCTTGGTGTATCATACACTTCCATAAAAGGATTTATTAAACAATTTACTTTCATATTTCTTTATAAAGATTTTTTCCCACGTGGTTAATGCAGCTGGACCTTGGACACTTTTTAGTAAGTGAATTTCTCGTTCTGTCATGATTTTCCTTCCAAAAATGGTACGCTACCGCCGATTTATCTATTTCTTTATTCCTGATGTTCCCAAAGTGCTCTTTAAGCCTAATGTTCACGTTCCTTTTTGTTTTTCCAATGTAGAATTTGTCACAGTCCTTGCAATTTATCCGGTACACTCCTGATTTTTTGCCTGTGGGTATCTCCTTTGTATTATGTGATTTCAAAAGGTGTTGTACACTAAATTTGTTCTGTGGGGCCAAAGTAATATTGTGTTCTTTGAAGACTTTTTGGAAAAGGTGTGTAGCTCTGGGATGATACGTAAATTTTCTGTATGAGGTTTCCTTCTTGTTTCAATCTGATGTTTCTGAAGTGCTTTTTGACTCTGGTTTTTAGATTTCTTTTAGTTTGACCTATGTAGCATTTTTCACAATTCTTACAACTTATTTGGTATATTCCGGATCTGTTAACTGATGGGATTTCATCTTTTGTTTTTGAATTTAGCAATTTTAAAATTGAGTGTCTATTAGTAGGTGCCAGGTGATATTTTGTTCCTTGAAGATCTTTTTAAATTTATTAAATGTTTTTGGGTGATATGTGAATGAACTGAATATCTTTTTCTTTTGTAAATGTGGTTGCTTCCTTAATGGTTTTCTTTAGTTTAGCTTTTCTAATTTTCTTCAACACCAAACTTTTGTTGTATCCATTTTCTTCTGCTATGTGTAGTATTGTTTTTTGTTCTTTGAAATATTCTTCTTTTTCCATGGGTATGTTGACTAGTCTGTGTGTAAGGCTGTTTATTATTGCATGTTTATGTGTAATTGGGTTGTGGCTATTATTTTTTATGTAATTTTCTGAATGTGTTGGTTTCCTGTATATTCCAAATTTTATTTTTGTGTCATTCCTGATGATATTTAGATCCAAAAAAGAGAGTTGTCCATTGGTTTCCTTTTCTACAGTGAATTTTATAGTCCTTTCTTGCAGATTGAGTAATTTTAATGCATCTTCTAAATGTTTATTCGGTACAATTGCAAAGATGTCGTCAACATATTTATACCAAACTTTGAAGATCAATGGGAAGAACTTTTTGTGTTTCAAATGCACTCATAAATAAGTTAGCCAAAAAAGGTGAAAGTGGATTGCCCATTGATAACCCTGATTTCTGCTTGTAGTGTTTTCCATTAAAGCTGAAGAAGTTTTGTTCAATGCATATTTTTGTTAGAGAAATGTATTCTTCTGCTTCTATTGCTTCTATTTCAATTGTAGTTAGCCACTTTTTTAATACAGTCTGTAATTTTTCTGTTGGTATGCTTGGAAATAAAGATGTGACATCAAATGAAACCAGTCTGTCATTCTTGTCCAAATTTATATCTTTGATTTTTCCTACTAAATCTAAAGAGTTTTTTAAATTTGCACTTTCGAATTTTGGGAAACTATTATATTTATTTAGCAACCATTTGGCCAAATTATATGTGGGGGCATTTATACTACTAGTGATAGGTCTCATGTCACCAAATACAAATAGTTTCTGAGATGGTGATATATCTTTATATGTAGGAAGAGAATGTCACATATATATTTTTGTAACTGAATTAAATATATTACGCAACAGAGTTGATTTATCTGAAATGCATGTTAATTCTTAAACGAAGTAAAGAGGAGGTTCCTTTGCTCTCAAGCACATGACACGATAGCACGTGATTTAGCGATAGTGATGACATATTTGTTTATATGACTTTTATCACTGACCTTGTTTTGAACTGGATTAGTCAGATATCGCCATTCGGAGGTATGTTCTGCTGAGTACGGGAGCTAAATTGTTTTATTGATCGTTTATTGCACGTGTACTTATATGTATAATGGCCGAGTCTACCTACCGCCAGTTTTTCGCTGAAGTATCGCAAGGGAAAACCTTTACAAAGCGACGAAAAAAAAAAACTGTGGTGCATGTGTTTAATGCAGTAACAGAGAAGAATCCATCTTTGTCAGTGAGAGAAGTCGAACAACTGTGCTCTGAACTTACAGGTGTGAGTGTTAGATGCGTAGGAACATCGCGACATGAAATTGAGACAACAGGAAAACTTACCACTCCAGGGGCGATATTGCTGTGTGGCGAAGACGTTATTTAAGGACAATCAGACTGTACCGGGAAACAAATCGCAAAATATACTACCTTGACGAGACTTGGGTGAATGTAGGACACACGACAAGTATGGCGTGACACGACTTTTAAGACTAAAAGACAAGCATTTTTGCAAGGTATATGTGTTGGCTTTAAAAAATCCCAGTGGAAAAGACCGAAGGCTGAGTTGAGTTTCATTACAAACTTGTATTTTTGCATACCTTCATTTCCTTATTTGTATGATTTTATTTATCTTCCTGGCAATTATTAAAACATTTACTGCAGATTTAAATGTGATGGAAAGGCACCGCCTATGGCCTATGGCGCGAAAGCATTAGCCAATGAGGGTGAGGGGGAAGGTAGTTGCACGCGGAGTGATACATGTCAGCGGAGCAAGACTATATGAAACAGATTAAAAGTTAAACTCCATATCAGAAGATTTACTTGCCTGTAAAAGAAGTCCTATGGGATAAAATACTACTGCACCAGCAATACTGATATGATTCCAGAACTTGGCAGCATTGTTAAATAAAATATTTATTTTATTTCTCATATTATAGCCAAATTCTGCAAAAACATCTCCAAACATGTGCATAAGAATTGTGTAGTGCATACCATGGGACCCAATTAGCTACAGGTAACTTTTGGCATACTTCTGTGTAAGCAAAGGGTATCAGGAAAAGTTATTCTTGGAGAAATCCTAATGCATACATGGAGTCATATGATGCAACAATAATGGAGTGCTGTGTAGGAGATGTGCAAGTTTGTAGAAAGAACAGCTTGTATAAAATGTTGATAAACCCATATGTACAAACAAGCAGAAATGAGAAGAGGTGAAAGTGGAGCAAGAAACTACCTAGATTATTACAACTTGGAGGCAATCACATTGTACTTATGACACTCAAGGCAGAACCTCCACTTCTCTAATTATGCAAGTGCGCTGGTCGGTGTTATTGCATATTTTTGCTACAGGAATATCACTTTTTACACAAGCTATATCTGACAGGTTTAGTTACTGCCGTGAAGTGTACATGGTTAAACTGCAGAATAGCGGCATCAAAGGAATGACGTAATGGAAACAAGCTGTTGCCAACTGCACTGTTCTGTAATATGCCAGACAGCAAAATGTTACTGGCACATATTCATTTTGTTATTCTTGTTAACATTATTGTTGAATACAGATGTTACTGACCACATTGCATAGAATTATCCATCTTTCAAGGTAGAGAATACTTCTATTAAACAGGGCTGTCCAGTAAGACGTCCAATGCCACATCCAGAATTATCTAAAGGGGGAGGAAGGTATCCCTTGAAACATGCATCCATAAAGTAAATTGCAGATGGTTATAGGAACGAGTTTTGTCTGTGAACGTGGCATGTTACGAGGGTGAATCAAATGAAAACCTTAAATTTGTAATAACAAACCAAAATTTAGCGCCATTATCCTATAAGTTGGTAAGTGTGCTACAAACAGCATGCAGAATGGCCTGTAGGTGGCAGCATAGTGTAGATGCACACATACCATCGCAGTATCAGTATAAAGATGGCTACCCCACTTGCGACTTGCACCAGGGAAGAATATGGTTCTGTTATTCGGTTTTTGCGTAGTGAAGATGTGAAACCTATTGAAATTCATTGACGAATGAAGGTTCAGTACGGTGATGCATATTTGTCACAGCAGCAAGTCTGCGAATGGAGTAGGAAGTTCGCAAATGGTGTGACTTCAGTGGAAGATGCTCCACATCCAGGCACCAGTTGTGACTCCACAGAACATTGCAGCAGTTAAAGCCATAGTGAAGGAAAACCGCCGAGTAACAGTGAATGACACTACAGCATGTTTACAGATTAGTCATGGATCAGCACACCACATTGTGCATGATGTGCTGCAGTTTCACAAAGTGTCTGCAAGATGGGTGCTACGGCAGTTGACACCTGAAATGAGAGAATGTGTTGATGCTTGTGAAGAATTTCTTTGGCGCTTTGAATGGGAAGATGATGGCTTCCTTGCAAGAATCGTTACTGAGGACCAAACCTGAGTTCACTTCCACCAACCGGAAATGAAGAGAGCGAACAAGGAATGGCGCCATCCCTCATCACCAAAACCAAAGAAGTTTCGAACAGAACCATCAGTAGGGAAGGTTATGCTGACTCTTGGGACGAAAAAAGCATCATTTTGGAGAATTACATGCCTAGAGGGACCACTGTCACCAGTGCATCATACACAGATCTCCTAAAAAATCATCTGCGGCCTGCAATCAAATCAAAGCAATGTGGAATGCTGTCAGCAGGTGTCCTTTTGCAACAGGACAATGCAAGGCCTCACACTGCCCATACAACAGTTGCAACAATCACAGACCTGCATTTTGAGTGTTTTCCTCATCCAACATACTTACCAGACCTTGCCCCAAGTGATATCCATATGTTTGGCCCACTCAAAGATGCAATGGGAGGAAAGAAAATCCATTCCGATGAAGAGATATGCCACGCGTTGCATAAGTGGTTGCGCGAACTAACAAAAGAATTTTTTTCTAAAGGCATCTATGCACTTTGTAAGCGCTGGAGGACTTGCATTGAGCGTGAGGGAGATTATGTTGAAAAGTAATACAGCTTTGTACCACTTCTGTACAATAAATAATATTTAAAAAAATATTTAAGGTTTTCATTTGAGTCACCCTCATATGTTTTAACACTATACTGACAGTATCAGTATATTTATATCCAGGATATCATAAATTTTAATTAGTTTGGGTAGATCTGCCTAGCAGTACTTTGGTTGCATAGTGCTGATATTTTCAGTGATGCATATTTTCACTGTTTGTAATGTCCAGCCACCGATGACACGCTCGCCATTCCCTATGCCTTTGTTCTGCAGTTTAATCGTGTGTATGATCTCCAATAACACTAAATATATTGCATTAGGTAAAATTGGCTGTCCTGGCCATGTCCTTTAATTCAACTAATGTACAGCAGGGCCACAATGTGCTGACAAATTTGGAAACAAATGACATGTGGGTCTGTGGGCAGCAATGTGAAATTTTGGACACTCACATTTGCGAACATTTGCAGCAGGCAGACTGCAAGAACCTTCAGCAGACCTTTCCAAAAACTTATAAAAGATTAGGAAGGTCTAACCTGTAGTGCAGCAGTTACTTTTAATTAAAATTTAGACTAGAAAATGGTAAATTAGTGTTTAATGTACATAGCTAGTCAGTGTAATTTAGTACAAACAACACATAAAGTTGCCCTGCACTGTGGTACAGTGGGCTAGAGCATTGTGCTTTGGTACCCTCCCAAAGAATGCACTTGGGATCAACAATGAACTGTACTACATGGCAAAGTGAGAAAGCGTACCGGCAAAAATTTGCAACACAGATGTTTACCTCAGCTTATCCCACATACACAGCAAGTCCAGTGTATGTATACTCTGTTCAAATACAATCATGTCTTCTGGACAGCAACATGTCATACTTTGGCAGGCGCGAGAAATCATATATAGACACATGCAGTTTCCAAACGTTCTATTTGTGTTTCGTAACTAACTGTATGTCAACTTACTAATATTTCACTCTTGTAATCGACCAGATAAGACCTGATAAACGATCGCAGCCCTGGTCACCTGAAGGTCAATATGCCTCAACGATCTGACGAGTAATATATTGTAGCATATTAAAATTTTCTGTACAATCTTTTGAACAATTAAGCTTACCATCCACAAAGTTGAAACAAAAAATTTTCATTCCTTCATGGAAATTTACCAGACTTGTGAAATGACTCGTATTAACAGTACAAGAATAGTGGCTGTATATGGAAAAAAGTAAGAAGTATTAGAGGATGTCCAAGAAATTCTTACTGAATGGATTCAACAGTCTTGTGTTGCTTCAATATCATTAAGTGGCCCAATCATACAAGGGAAAGCAACAGAAACTGCAGGCAAACTGGAATTAAGACTTTTCAACTTCAATGGTTGACTTGGTAGATTCTAGTATAGTATATCAGCAAATAATTGGTGAATCTGAATTGGAGTCAGTGGCAATGATGTGTACACTATTTACAGACCAACATTAAAAATAAACGTTATTAAGATCAGCAAAAGACAAACAGGGCACACACTCATTAGCAGGAGTATACAAAATTCCTTGTAAATGTGGACAGGTTTACATTGGCACATTCATATGCAGCATTACTACTAGGTTAAGAGAATACAAGCGGCACAGTAGAGTACAGCAAACAGAGCTATCTGCCGTGGCAGAACATTCATTACACGGCCATGATATCAGTAATGACACGCAGCTCCTATCATCATCCATCAACTATCATGCATGCCTACTAAGGGAAGCAATAGAAATTTTCAAACATCTGAACAATTTCAATCATAAGGAAGAAGCCCTTCGTATACACTGGATGCCAGTGCTGGGAAAAATAAAAAAATGTAAACTCCCGAGACAGCTCTCCGAAGACCCGAACCAATGAGTGCTCAGCTGGATGGCAAGCTCCACCCACCTGCCATGTATAAGAGTGCGCCAGTCACTATCCAGTCATTGAAGCTCTTACGAATATGGATCACGCCTCTTGAAGATGCCAAGCGCAGTCCTTGGCAAAATGTCGGGATATTCCAATCCTACTGAACCACAGCCTACAAGCCCGGAAGATAAATTTGCTGTTCATGACGCCAGCCGGGAATGGCTCAGAAAATACTGGTACATGAACTATAATTATAGCATTTAAATCATATACATAATATACAAATAAAATAATTTGTAACTTAAAACTTCACTTATAAGAAATGATGAAACATTTGTTATAAATTGATCAGGATTGCAATTTTGTGAAAACTTTTTTCACATCCTCAGCTACAGTCATAAACAACATCGTCGTCAACGTTACAATCGCTAGATGTCACTATATTTTTGTTAGTACTACCAAAATTTGAAAGCGACTCTAGCTGAGGATGTAAAAAAAGTTTTCACGAAATTGTACTCCTAATCAATTTATAAGAAAAGTTTCATCATTTCTTATAAGATAAGTGAAGTTTAAAGTTACAAATTATATTTGTATATATTTGTTTGCTTCACTGTTAATAGCTTCATATTTTACGTATTTACAAATATGCTTGTTCAAATTTTCATTTGAGTTATTATAAAAGTTTGGAAAACGAAGTTTGAGATCCTTTATGTCTAGCATGAGAGAGAGGGAAATATGAAAAGAATGGGTTTAACAAGGTGGCAACACTGAGCAGACAAATGCATCATTGCTGCCAGAGCAGAACTCTTTTCATTTGAAAAACATAATAGTTCTTTATAAAAAAGCAACATGATGGCCATAATGTGCATCCCACCTGAGGCCTATGAGAGCACTGCATCTACTGTCTCTGTTGCAAACATTGTCACTCTCAATATAGTGAAATGTAACTGATTTACATCCAAGGTTTGTAGAACGTTGTTTTTTATAGGTAGAGTGAAAAAGTTGTGGCCAATCCGTGGAACAAGACAGGTGTACACTTGTACAAACTATTCTTACAAATGCTTATTCCTCTATCTACTTCATGAAATGCAGAAATTATCTTATTATTTATTTTAGTGTAGAAGCAATGGAATATGCAACTATTATGTGTTTCAAATGGGAAGGTGTCTGTCCTTGAGCGCTACTAGGTGAGCAACCAATCGGAGTCCTGCGGTGTTGTCGTATTGCATTCCCGCTAAGTGGTGCGTGATAAGCGCCAAACTAATCAATCTCTAATAAATACTATTCGCGCTAAGACAGAAATTCAGATTTTGCAAAAACTGATCCATGAGGAAGGAGAGAGTAATGTATCTAACATAACCATGAAACACCTATATTTTTAGCTCAAATAGTGTAGATACCATTATAACAATGCATTGCAACATAAGCATTGTAATGAATATCATTACTGGTTGGCATTTATGCGTGTACGTATATTTGAAATTACTCAGAACTGAAACGTAAACATTTGACATGACGTGGTAAAGGAAATAAGTACTTTGAATAAGCCAGGGTGTTTCTTAAATTTGATGAGAGGGAACGATACACTTCTTGCTAGTCTGGCAGAATGTGTCTGGTCATATTATATCTTTGTTTATGAATATTTCGTAATCTCTATTTACTCCAGAGTTCAAAGCAATATTATTCAGTTACTCTTCCATGAAAAAGTGTATCAGCTGGATCAATAAGACGTGATCCACCTTCCCCCTTACTACTGCTAGAACAATCCAATTGAATTAATGTGGGCTCAAATTATGTTGCAAATAGAAATAATATTTTTAAACTGACAAGACGTTGAACAACTTAAGGGAAGAATTGACAAGGAACACAACAAGACTGGGAAAACTGCGTGATATAAGATAAACCACAAGACGACGACTTTTGGAAATAAATAGCACGCAACAAGATTTTGGAACCTATGAAAATAAATTTGCAGTACTCAGACGTAGACAATGACAATGACGAATCATCTCTTAACATAAGTAACATTCACAGCTATACGGATGTACCGCTGGTATTTTTGTTGGATTAGAAAATAAGTAATTCATAAACTATAATTAACTTTAAATATTTAAAACATTTGTGTAATATACGAATATTCATGTTGCAATTGTGATTACAACAACTGCATTATTATAAAACTTTGGAAAATTCAGTTTGCTTCCCTCACGTCTAGCGCCACGAACACTCGCAAGTGTGTGAGAGAGAGGGAAATATAACAAGAGTAGGGGTAACGAGATGGCAATGGTGAAGGCTCTAACGCATCTGATTGGCTACAAGCGAGAACTCTTCCCATTTGAAGCATATAATACAGGGGACTTCAAGTGATTATTAAATATATCGAGATTCAACTGTATTGGAACACCACAGTGAAGCGAAAAATTATTAAATTTTAGATGAGTCGCATTTTTTAACACATCTGGATCTAACTTTCGCGTGTTCCTCTTGACTTAACGTCACTTCAATATATCGAGATTCAACTGTATTGGAACACCACAGTGAAAAATAGGTACGAAAGTGAAGCAGATGTGTTAAAAAATGCGACTCATCTAAAATTTAATGATTATTAAATCTTTTAGGTGGTGGTTACCATGGGATGGCTTTGAAATTCCTTTTTCTTTGCATAGCCGGGTGATAAAAGATGAATAAACACATTGCTAATTAACATAATTTTGAGTCGAACTAGTACTCAATGCTCCATTTATTCCTAGTGTTTACCGACAATGCATTTCGTTAAGACGTTCCTAAAAAAACAACACTAGGAATATGTGTTTGGAGGAATTCAGTAACAGTAATGTCAAAATTAATCTCAAGAACTATATGTAGTTGGTTTATTGATACTCGTCACTTACTTTACAAGTAACACTAGGAATAATTGGAGCAATGAGTACTAGTATGACTCAAAATTATATTAATTTTGTGCTTCACTGTATCACAGTCCTTATTCATATAACACATTCATACTTGAGGAAAGTAAAAGTACTGGACAATTCACACAAAAGTCATCAAAATGGTTCAACCCAAAAAAAGAAAGAAAAGAAAAAAAGAAGAAATTTGTTGGGTACAAATCAAGTGTTTCAATGAGACCTAAATTTTTTGTGTGACAAGATTCTCTCTTATGGTTTACCAGTTGTGTGTGCGGGCCCAAATCTTTTCTATTTTAGTTTTTTGATATTTAGGGAGTTTCAAAAGATGTATTTCTGGTGAAATCTCCAATTGCTTTTTGAGTGGAATAATGATTTCTCTTAATACACTAGACGAAAAAGTAAACATTTCAAATCACAGATGCCCATGTAAATAGTAGTTTGCTGTACAATTTTGTTGAAAATTGTCCCATCCTTTACAGATATTGAACTCAAATATCAAATTTGCTTTATCTGACTTATTTTGGCACAAGGCAGAGGTGTTAAAAATAAGTTTACCAGCGCAAGCCGCTATTAGACCACGTGGCTCAAACAAATTTAAGCTGGCAACACGGTGTTGGGTTCGGGAGCCACGCCTACCAGCGACAATGCTGATTGGCGCTAGCAGACAGTTTTAACTTCCTGACCACGACACCGGATGTAGAGACTCCCAGTACTACCAACAGATGCAGTTAGTGTGTGTGTGAAAGGTGTGAATGAAATATTCGAATAGAGTGGTGTTGTAATAAATATCTTGCATTATGATGAAATTTTAAATTGTATTTCAGTGTTTTAAAGTTAATATAGTCCTATATTTTCATTCTAAAGATAATTTTGAGGATATGTTTTCAATTGCTTATTACTGTATGTTGGTACTATTAGGTTTCCCCTTCCAACTTTTACAGTCGCAAAACGTCAGAGCCGGAGATACAACGGCCGGACAGTAAATCTTCAGAGGTATGAAAAGTTACACTAATTACTTATTCAGCAGAAGCAAATACAGATTTCAATGTGGTAGCAAGTCACTTTTACCTTTCTTGCCCAACAGCCTTCAACTGGCCGTTAGTATTTCTCCACAATATTCTGTATCTCTCAAGAAAGCCTTCACAATAGTTACATAACATAAAAGTGATTGCACTATCTTTATTATATGTTCTGGATAACTCTGAGTGCTTCCAAAGGTGATACCATAACCACATTACTTTTTAATTGCCTTCTGTTTCATATGAAAAAATTGTTGCAACATCAACCATTGTTCTACCTTGAGATAAGCTTAATGACAGAGAACACATCATACTTTTATGGCACATGCATCATGACTATTACGTGTTTCAAATGGGAAGGTGTTTGTCCTTGAGCGCTACTAGGTGAGCAACCAATTGGAGTCCTATGGTGTTGTCATATTGCATTCCCACTAAGTGGGGTGTGAGGACCGCCAACCGAATCAATCTGTATGCAATACTATTCGTGCTAAGACAAAAATTCAGATTTTGCCGAAACTGATCCATGTGGAAGGTAGAGAGTAATATATCTAACATAGCCATGAAAACCCCATACTTTTAGCTCAAATAGTTTTTCTAATACAAATAAATAAACCATTAAACCCCAGAGGATTGGAAAAATGTGTGCATCAAAATTAAATCCATAGAATAAGAACACTGGCATCGAACTGGAAGAAGAAATAGAATAGTAATCAATGTGGGTTTGGATAGCAACGATGACAGCTTCACATCAGAATTACGAGGGCTGTTCAATAAACAATGATCACAATTTTGTTTTGAAAACGTACCTTTATACATCCTCATAATTTTTATAGTCCTTCTCAAAATAGTCTCCCATGAAAGGGATGCACTTGTCCCAGCATTTCTGCCAGTCTTCAAAGACATGCTGGAAACCATTTATTGAGAGATCCTTCAAAATCACCTCTGCAGCCTTCACCACTGCTTCGGATGATGGATAGTGCCTCCCACAAAGGCGTTTCTTTAAATTAGGGAATAGAATTTACTCACATGGGGCTAATTTGGGACTATAGGGAGGGTGAGGGATGCACTTCACGTTCATTTTTGCAAGATATTCAGCAACAACATTGGCAATATGCGGCCACGCATTATCATGGTGCAGCATCCAGCCTGCTTCATGGAAATTTGATCTTTTGCGCCTGATATGGACTTGCAATGTTTTTAGGACATCACTGTAGTATTGTCCAGTTACCGATGTATATGCAGGTGCAACATGCTGATAAACTATTCCATGAATATCAAAGAATGAGATGACCATAACTTTCCCAGCAGAAACAACCACTTTTGGTTTTTTGGGGGTTGGCGATGAAGGAGATTTCCACACTGAACTTTGCTGTTTGCTCTCAGGATCAAAATGATGTAGCCAAGTTTCAGCAGCAGTGATTACGTTTGAAAGAAACACTGCATCTTCCGTGGCTCAGTGGTTAGACTGCTTGGCTCTCACCAAGGCAGCCCGGGTTCGATCCCAGGCGACCACAAAGTGAGATTTGTGGTGGACAACACGGCGCTGGGGCAGGTTTTCTCCGGGATCTCCGGTTTCCCCCGCCATCTCATTCCACCGGTGCTCCATCTTCATCTCATGTATCATCAGTGTCATCGCCTGCGGTGCCGTATGTAGTAAAAGCGGGCATTAAACACTACACATTTCACTGGATATTCCTCCAACACCAGCTTTAACTGCATGTTACCTCCATTCCAGTGGTAGGCGATACTGAACATGTCTGAACTTGCCTGGTTCTCACAGGCGGGAACCATGAGTAGCAATAATGAAAATACTGCGGCGTGTTTGTTTCACATTAAGCTAACAGAAATAAGATTGAATTTTAGTGCAAAAAATTATGACCGTAAAACAATTATGAACATTCTTTATTGAACAGCCCTTGTAAAGAAGTCAATTCTGTTTTGCTCCTTAGGGTAGCACACTTTCTGCCTTCAATAATGTACATATTTTTGTGACATGCTGTTTGCCTCTCCTCCCCTCTGATAGCCAGCTGTATGGTGTAAACAGATAACAGTGCCACCACTGTGAGGTATCTTCCTTAATGTCCTGGGTAATATATTAAGTAACACATCTTGATGCAAAGGACTTCCACCTCATGATCAACTTTGTGTTTGAGACACTGTCGCACTTCAAGTAATATGTATGTGTGTGTATACACAAACACCAATAACAATAAATCTATCAATGACCACAAATATAAATAACAATGAACAACATTACAGGTTCCAAAGAACAACCCAAAATGGCTGGCTTCGTAGCTCAATTGGTAGAGCACCTGCCTGCCGTGCTAGTGGTCCCAGGTTCAGCTCCCGGTGGTGGGGGTGGGGGTTATTCTCTGACCAAGATAATTCCCCATCTTCCCAGAGTCTGGAAGTATGAATGAGAGTGCAAATGTGTGTGTGATCTAATATTTGAAACCCAACAAATACGAGTCCTTCGATATGTTCCAAAGGACAACGGCCGCCGATATCACCATTGAAGTTAATGGAACTATAAAAAAAAACCTAAAAATGAGTGCTAGATATTCAGAACTGGAACATGTGGCTGGAAATAGTTACATCTGGCAAAGAGCTGCTTTCAGTTTCACTTCTGCTTTGTCATTCACAACCCAGAAATGATGTGATTGGTTTGGGAAGTCAAAGGGTTGACACTTTTCTTGCCTTTTTGCAAGGGTACTATGTTAATTGTCAAGTGCAACATTTCAGCGGACGAGGTGCACTCCATATTAAAACATTGTCAATCAAGACACTTACAATAGAATTAGTGTGGAAACATCTCTGATAATCTAACTTTAACAGAAAGAGCAAAAGCTACACATATGATAAAGGTCTTCTGCGTTGCACAAAATGTACCACCATGAATAACATATGAAGTTACACAACAGCTCTTCTGCATTAAGGAATTACAACTAAATAGACTACAGCACATTACAAAACATTAGTAAAAGTATTAATAGAGAACAAAACCAAAATATGGAATGTTTTCTACAAAACAGTTATCATTCATTACAAATTTTATTATTTACAACTGCATCATGTTTTGTGATGCATTCACCATTTTGGTTACACAGTTGTGGCTGTGAAAAAACAGGATATAACTCTTGGATCCATGAAGCAAATTCTAAAATAGGCAGCTTTTTTCATGCATAGGTTGGCAACATCAAAGCTAGATGCCAACTAAAATGACTATGCAGAGACAGTCACAGCTGTTAGGTTGGAAAGATTTGCATATTTCCAAGTAACTCTTTGGCTGCATATAAACAAATGCCTACCGTGCTAGGGGTCCCAGGTTCGATTCCCGGCGGTGGGGGTGGGGATTTTTCTCCGACCAAGATAATTCCCCATCTTCCCCAGAGTCTGGAAGTATGAATGAGAGTGTGAATGTGTGCGTGATGTAATGATTAAAAACCAAAGAAAACGAGTTAACACCTTCGGTATGTTCCAAAGGAGAACGGCCGCCGATATGACCATAGTAGTTAAAGGCGGGGTATAAATGGAACAAAAAAAAGCAAATAAAGAGTTTTAGGGGATGAAAATTATCAGATTCTCCTAATCAACATTTTTTACGTCCTGCAAAAGTTTTCTAACATTCTGACAAACAAGTGCTGACAGAATATGCCAAAATTGCTCACTGTTATTTGTTGCAGTCATTCACTGCCTATGTTTAAACCAATGCCCCAAACGTATCTTGCAAATGGTATTGAAACTGTACATGTGTCCAACTACACATAGCAAATAGAAGCACACTACCATTAATGTTTATTATGAAAATGAATATACTGTTCAGTCCATACCATTCAGTAACTAAACTTTATAACTCTAAGTTGTCTTTCACCGAATTGGCTAAATTCATTAGTATTGTAGATCTCACACCACTGTATCACAATGAGGAACAATGTGTGTACAGTTGCTATAAGATGAAAATTTATTAAGAATGTGCATGTTATGTCAGGAGTGTGATGCCGCTCTTTATCACATTATGAAATGGGATCGTAGATGAAACAGATTAAACTGCAGAACGGCATCATCTTGGTTTACCTGCTACGATAAGGCATGACGTAACGGAAACAAGTTGCTCTCAACTGCAGAGTTCTGAAATATGCCAAGACAGAAATGTTGCCAAAATATACTTTTTGTTGTTATTCTTGCTCCTATATTATTGTTGTTGCATAAAGATGTTCTGACCACACTGCACAGGATTATCCATCTTTCAAGATAGAGAATGCATCTATTTGCAATGGCACATCCAGAATTATCTAACCCCCCCAAGGGCCTACTTCGGTAGGTACGGGTTTGGCGCACCCGCGGTCCCGAGGCAACAGTCTCCCTCGTGTGGGCTCCTCTTCGTGGTTGAGGGAGACGGTCAACAGGCCCACCCACGTGTAGGCCGTGCATGGAGACCCGTGGAGAAGGATTTTAGATTCTTTTCTAGTTTAGAGTTTAGGATTTAGTGAACGAAATTTTTAGTAGGTTTTGATTGATGTCTTTTATGTACGTGTATTTTTAAAAGGTTTTGTTACACTTGTATAGTTTTTAGAAAGTTTTATATCTGGCTTTTGCCATGACTAGTTTTTTAAAGGGCGCTGATGACCGCCGTAGTTGAGCGCCCTTTATATATATAAAGATGAAGATATTTTTTGAAACACGCACCCATAAAGTAAAATGCAGACAGTTATAGAAACAAATTACTTCCATAATTGTGGCATGTTATGTTTTAACACTACAGAAAACTTACAATAACAAATATATTGCAATATTAGTATCTTTATATCCAAGATATCATTAATAATTATAATTAGTTTGGATGAACTTGCTGTGCAGCACTTTGCTTACATGGTGTTATTTTAAACAATGTATGTTTTCACTGTAGGCACAAATGTCGCACTTGCCATTCCCTACACCATTGTTCTGTACTTTAACCATAAGATGTTTTCGTGTAGAGGGCATGAACAGTTCCCACAGTCCATTGCAAAAGGTAACTTGGTTTGACAACCTTAGGTTACCACCTGCCCTGGTTATACTCGAGTACACCCATATATTTTCATACAAGCAAACTACTAAATTACATAGCAAAGCTTTAAGGCATATTGACCTTCACTGACCACAGCAGTGTGGTTATCTTGCTTGTTAGTAACCGGCATACAGTAGTTTGGATGGCCATTCGAGAGCCGTCTAGCTGAGACCCCTCTTCTGGAGAACATCCAGAAGATTTACAGTGATTTAATGAAAATGTTAGCTTAGTTTAATTAATAGTTTAATTGTACTTTATATCAGCGAAAACTTTTGCCAGTTCATTTGACTATAATTTATTAATTTTTTAAAGTTGGCACCACAAAGCAGAATGATTAAGTAAGCAAGGTTAACAGTTAAGGCAAGTTAGGTTGTGCTACAATTCAGTGCATGCGCAGTTAAGTACAATTGGGCTTGGATAAATTCGTTTTATTTCAAATGAATCTATGTATTACTGAAACTTTATAGAGTATTTTGAGTGATTTATGCAACTTAGACAAAAGTTTTGCGGAACGTAAAAGAAAGAACGGCCCTCCGAATTTCTAATACGTAATCATGAACAAAATTCAATTCAGGAAACATCAAAATATAATCAATATACTTACGTCAGGAGTGATGACTTTCTTTATCTTCGGTTTTGGTTTGGCTACTACTGGAGGAACTGCCATTCTTTTCCCGCCCCTCCCAAGTCTTGCCATTGCAGGTAGGCCTACTCCCAGGGGAGGGATTGGTCTCAGACCCGGTGGTGGAGGCCTCTGTCCTGGTCGTGGCCTCAACATTGGCATTGGAGGTCTTGGAGGTACGGCCGGAGGATATGGATGTGGATGTGCATGTGCCGGTGGTGGTGGTGGTAGAGGCGGCGGTGGAGGATGATGTGGTGCCGGAACGAAATGTGGCATTGGCGGTCTTCGTGGTCCTGGAGGCGGTGGAGGAAGTAACCTCGGAGACCGCAAACCAGGTGGAGGAGGTCTCATTCTTGGCATGAGACCTGGTGGAGGTATCGGTACTCCGCGTGGTCGTATCATATCCGGAGGTGGCGGAGCTAACCGCCCCATTAATGGAGGAGGCTTCATTGGTACTGGTCGTCCTTTAGGCTTCACAATTCCACCTCTGCTCCTTCCTCTTCCGCGTGCTAAAACCATATGAATTCGCGTCTACACCCACTGAAGTCACAAAATGGCAGACTTCGTTTGTGCTTCGCTTGGCAATAACAACGCGGTGACAAAAATGGCTTCCTCCTCCTTTACTGGATCAATACCACTGCTAATTACAAATTGCGCTTATACGCACACTTCAAAACGTTATAACTTTACACATTATTATCGTTCCCTACAACAAGTAAATAAGTACATTCATATTAAAGTACTTAAATAACGTTTTTAACATTCAACGAATTAGAATTTTTTATAATAAATATTACTCTTCATTTCCTTCCAAAGCAGAGTTGCCAACGCAAATATCACTTTCTGTTACCTGTTTCACTGTGATGAAATTGTTCACCAAGCAGCGATGGAAAAGACCAGTTATTGGTAGCCAAATATGTTAAAACAGTACATGACTTGTACTCAAGTGTGAAAACTATGAACTGTTATACGTTAAACTTAATTTTTGGTGTTTACTTCAATTTGTAATAATAATAATAATAATAATAATAATAATAATAATAATAATAATAATAATAATAATAATAATAATAATAATAATAATAATAATAATAATAATAATAATAATAATAATAATAATAATAATAATAATAATAATAATAATAATAATAATAATAATAATAATAATAATAATAATAATAATAATAATAATAATAATAATAATAATAATAATAATAATAATAATAATAATAATAATAATAATAATAATAATAATAATAATAATAATAATAATAATAATAATAATAATAATAATAATAATAATAATAATAATAATAATAATAATAATAATAATAATAATAATAATAATAATAATAATAATAATAATAATAATAATAATAATAATAATAATAATAATAATAATAATAATAATAATAATAATAATAATAATAATAATAATATTAATAATAATAATAATAATAATAATAATAATAATAATAATATTAATAATAATAATAATAATAATAATAATAATAATAATAATAATAATAATAATAATAATAATAATAATAATAATAATAATAATAATAATAATAATAATAATAATAATAATAATAATAATAATAATAATAATAATAATAATAATAATAATAATAATAATAATAATAATAATAATAATAATAACAGTAACAGTAATAATAATAATAACCATTTTGTTCCTTCTTTCTTGATCTCAGCAGCTATTGAAAGCTAAGAGCTAAGCGTTATAATGTTACATATACGTATACACACATATACTAACAACCTTGTCCTTATAAAAATTAAAATTCGCAAGTTTTTAAGGACAAAACGCAACACAAATTCCTAAATTAATTTTCTTTTCCCCTTGTTTTCTTTATTTTTTTCTTCTTTTCTTCCTAAAAGGTTCGCTGTGGGAACACCATTTTAGAACACCATTTTTTATTCTGCTATTTGCAACATGTTTTACAAAGCATCGTCAAAAGTAACACTACAATTACATTTTTACAGTTCAGTAATAAAACAAATAATTCTATTTACAGATTATTAGCAATTCTAGATATGCACAATAGATTGATAACAAAATTTAATAAACTAAGTCTAAGTCTCTCTTCCCTTTCTGTATTCCTCAATTGAGTAGAAAGCGTTTTTCACTAGGTAAGTCTTTATTGCATAAATTTTCTTCACTTCTTCATTTATTGCCTTGATAGAGTGAGGTAAATGATTATATAAATTTTTTGCAGTACTTTCAATACATTTGGCAGCTAATGTTCCCCTGAACCTATTTCTAAAGTAGTTCTGTTTTGTTCTTGTATTATATTCATGAATGTTTCTATTTTTCCTTCTATGTGGTTTCTTATTACATGTTTGAGACTTTCAAATATGTATAAAGAGGGTAATGTGAGTATTTTAAGTTTTTTAAAGCTACTTTTACGTGATTGTCCCCTAGGGATTTTTTCCATTATTCTTATTGCTCTCTTTTGTTGCCTAAATGTTTTTAACATATTTTTCTTACCTGCTGCCCCCCATAAAATGACCCCATAACTTAGGTGTGCATGTATAAATGCATAATAAACCTTCAGTGCGCTGACTTCATCCATAATTTGTGTTGTCTGTTTTAATACATATATGCCCTTGTTTATTTTCTTGTTGATCTTTTCTATATGTTTGTGCCATTTTAAACTACTGTCTATAACTAATCCTAAAAAGTTTGTCTGTGCTACTTGGCTAATTTGCTTATTTTGTACTGTTAATGTGATGTCTGATTTTTTTCTATTACTGAGCTGAATTTGCATCCATTCGGTTTTGTTTGTGTTTAGTACCATTCCCAGTGCTTCTAAATAAGTGCTAATTGATTCTAATAAGGAGTTTGCTTTTCCCTGAACTTCTGCCTCTGTCTTACCTGTTACCACTACAGTTGTATCATCTGCATATCCAATTGCTAATCCTCCAGCATCCTGTATTATTTTAAATAGAAAATTTATATATAGGATAAACAGATATGGACCTAATTTTGACCCCTGAGGCACTCCACGTGTTACACGTTTGAATGCTGATTTAACTTTTTTTAAATTTCCTCCTGAATTGTGTATTATTTCGACACACTGCACCCTCTGTCGACGGGCCCTAAAGCACCACACACTCACTACACCGTGGCCAGGTGTTGCCCGAAGGCGGTTTTATACTTTTCCTGGAGATAAATCCCACAGGAGAAATGACAACTGGTGTTACAGATTTAAAGCATTCAGCTACAAAAATTAAAATATATGGACCGAATAAGAACCATTTAAACAACGAAATGAACAGCACTAACAGGCCGAGTTAATATTCGTCAGCAACTTAATGCAGGATGCAAAATCCTTTCATAACCACAATGAGGATAATAATCGTACTTTCCAGTCGCTACTAAATTCTGTGGTGAAATGGAGGTTCCACTAAAGGGTCACCATGAGATAAATGGCTCACTCAATCCAGTTGTATTCAAAGGATTAATTAGCTATACAGCTACAATTGATAGTATGCCAGAAGAACACCTGGCTAGTGTTTAAATGCACATTAAAGCGTACCCAAAGTAACTTGCTATAGATAGACCGTGAACAAAGTGCAGTCGGTGTGCGCATGCGCAAGCACACTCTTCGCCCCTCCTCCCCATCCAAGCAACACATGACTCTCACCCCTTCGTACGTTGACCAGTGCTGTGCAACTTGTGCCATGGAAGAAAGGAGACGCAGCCTAAACTGACAGTAGAGGGGGAAAGCTAGAGGACTTCAGATTCGCTTTCAACTGCATTTTGTTTGGGGTTAACCTGTAGCTGCGTTGTTAACTGTGTGCCGAAACATATACGATGTGATTAGTTGGTTGATTTACTCTCACATCAAGTTGACGAAACAACAGATAACGCTTGCAAAACACAGTGGCATTAACTTTAAGATATTAAAATAACAGGAAGGTTCTTAGGAATTTTGGAGTTTTAGAGCAACATAGTGCTCACGGCTGCTTGGCACATTTTAAATCAATTAAAAGAATTTGTCTTGAGCAAATTCTCTTAGTAACGTTTCTCACTAGAGAAAAATATCCTAACACTCACTACGTGTATTATTATGCCCACACACATTAAGTCAGATCACCGGTCCCCCAGAGTAGCATCATTCTTCAAGACATTCGAAGCAGTCGTCCAGTTTTGTCTAGATCGAACAACAGAATGGATAACTTAAGTCGATTTATGCAAAAGAAAATCGCTTCTCTGCCACCAACAAGATTGTATTTTCAGGTTAGAATTGTTCATACAGTTTGTGAACATAAATGACCGTTCTTTGGGTGTTTTAACATATTTGAGATGGAGTGCTTGATGACAGATTTAGAAGTAGTCAAGCAGAAGTACTTGTGCAAACACTCACCTATTCATAATTCCAAGTTTTGGCTACTATTCAGTCACAACGATATGCCTTATATAGCTATTTTTACTATATTCAAAACAGAGACGCTGATGCAGTAAAAGAAAACGACCACACGAAGATATTTTGCAAAGTTCCTGCTTATGGCAATAAGTGAATCAGTTGGATAGAAGCTTCGAAGTGGTAATGTAAAAAGTCTCTTAGCTGCTCTAGAAGTGTGTGATAAATTCGCGGGTAACTTTAGAAGCAGATTCAAATTATCTGCTAAGTGAAGAATTTGCAATTTGAGACAATATTACACCGAATTTCCAGAAAAGTTCACGATTAAAATTTTCCCCAGATCTAATGCTCCAAAACTGAAGACTGGACTTCAAGTTTTATATCCTCGTGAGGACTTTGGCGCCGTTGTGGTGCTCTGCCATTTTTGTAGTTCTACCTGAAACGTAATATGTTGCATACTTAATTAATAGAGCTTTGCCACAACAAATTTCATACCTGCAACTTGAACAACCAGTTAAACAAGCTTCTCATCCAGCCACCTGTTTCTCTAGTCTTCTTGAAGATTGTGCAGCAGAATACCACCAGTACTCCATTTACACAGATGTCTCTGGGATCGCTGAAGGGCTTAGTAAGAATGCTACAGTAGGATGTGCGTTTGTAGTACTCTCTCGCTCCATAGAATGCCATTTTTCCATGTTCAGACTTGCCAAGGAGTGTTCAGTCTCCTTTACCGCTCACCTTTACAGTGACGCACAAACAGCAATTGCAGCTTTGAAAGATACCAAAAACAGCAGTCCCATTGCAGCTGAAATAAGAAGTCAATTATTATGTGGTTCTCGTCTGTGCATTCCATGGATCAGGGGGCACGTGCGGATTGCCGATGAGTTTGCAAAGAGAGCTGCGACTCTAAATCTTCCAGAGACTTACACTCTATGCCCTATTTCTTATGTGACGCAAACATTAAAGGAGATTATCATCAACGACTGGAATGAATAGTGGTTAAAAAGTGATTATGGTGCTTTGACTAAGGATTTATATTTCTCAACAGTTTCTGACTGACATAAATTAAATTCGTTAATCCTATGTTCTCACTCAATTCTTAACTGGACATGGCAAATTTTCAGCTTACTTATTTCGATTCAAACTCAAATCAAAATCAAATCCACGTCTTCAAGGTGTGCCTCACATTTTATTTGATTGCCCGTTTTTCTGTTTTGAAAGATACGAACTTGAATTATTGCTTCAATCCTTAGGTCACACTTTCTCAAAACCACTTACACATATTCTGATGAATTATAAAACTTGTCAATATTTCATGGCTTTCTTAAAATATTTCTTAAGCTAAATGATTCATCTTGATGTTTACTGTTTCTCAGCTTGATACTGAATTTTGTCAGATTTTTGTAAATTGTATTGTGTTCATGAATTTGTAAACGGCATTCCTAATATACCTTTGGGTAAAATAGGAATAAAAAATGGATAATAAATAAATAATCGTAGCTATTCCCACGCCTACCGTCGAAATGAGCGCTGTTATTCAAATTCAGACAGAATTGAAAACCTTATCAGACACAACGTGAGCTGAAATATGGACTGCATAAATCCCGTTATTCCTGGAGAAAAAATTGCCCGATTAAATTCCCAAATTTGAAAAATATTTCAAAGATGAGTCCGCTTCTACCAAAGAAGAAGGAGTGCGTGTGATATACAAAAGCGAAATATTCAGGTACACGTGTTTTATTTACTTTCCTGTGTATTAGTTTATTTAATTGCTAATAATTATTCTTATTCGTGGTATACGTCCCACGATATCTTAATATCGCAGGCCGCCACTTCAGAATTGCCATTCTTTTGGTGATGGTCTGAGACTTGGTGACATTGATCCTAGGCACCAAGTAATGTACTAGATGCAGAGCATGTTGAGTGCGCTTCACCGCATTAAAATATTGATGAGATGCTATTTGGCCTAGGAGGGTGTTCATGTCGGTCACAAACAGCAAGGGGACCTGTGTGAGCTTTGGTGAGTAGTGATGACATATGTTTGAAAGTGATGTACCCACAATCAGTACACGATATGGAATGGGTGAGGTAAATTACATTGAGTCGATGTCATAGTGAATCGACTTCAAGGAAGAGAACTGCAGCATAGTGGCAGTTGCTGAAGCTACGTACTAGGATAGTACGAGGGCCATGCCGAAAGTTTTAGTAGCGCTAAGACGAAAAATCTAACAACCATGACATTATTGTAGTTTGAAAAAGCGATGTTTTTTGACCTTGAAGCATGCGTGTGGCAGTGCCTCCACCACAGGGCCATGCGTGGACAGCGAGTGAAGATGCAGTTACTGGTGAGTCAGACACAGTACAAGATGGACCTGTCACACTGTGATTTCCGAGCTAGGACTTATTATGACTACAAAAAGCAGTTAAATGCAGAAGAATGCCACTCTTCACTAGTACTTGTTTTTGGTCAGTGTACCCCATCTAGGACCACTGTTGGAAATTGGTTCCGTGAATTTTCAAGGGACAGGAAGTCTCTTAAACATGAACCTCGTCCTGTTCGCCCCGCAACGTCATTGACTCAAGAAAATGTTAATGCTGAGAGGAAAATGATCCAAGAGGACCCTCATCTCACATTCTGCGATATTTAAGGGGCCCTAAATATTGGGTAGACTGGTGCACAGACCATTGTTCATGATTATTTAGGCCTAACCAAGACATGTGCGCGTTGGGTGCCACATTCCCTGACAGAAGCCCAAAAGAATGCAAGAGTGGATTGGTGTAAAGTTATGCTTGAAAAAATTGACTAAGGATGGTCCAAAGACACTTACAATATCATCACAAGTGATGAAACATGTGTATACCATTATGACCCCGAAACCAAGATGCAGTCATCAGTATGGTGCTTTCCAGGTCAGGAACTACCCACGAGAACTCGGAGAAGTAGAAGCGCTGGAAAGAAGATGGTGGCCACTTTCTTCACCAAGATGCGTTATCTCATCTATATGACCTTGGACACATGCCGAACAGTCACTACAGAGTTGTATGAGACTGAATATTGCCGAAAGTCTTTGCAACATGGAGGTCAAAGTATCCCAAAATGAGCAGTGGGCATCTTCTTCTGCGTCACAACAATGCCTCAGCACACACGGCTGCCAGAACCATGGACTTCCTGGAGAAGGAGAAAGTGCGAGTCTTACCTCACCCACCCTAATTCACCAGACCTGGCCCCATGTGACTTTTTCCTTTTCCCAAAGACAAAGGAAAAACTGTCTGGGCAGTTCGTTTCTTCCGATGAAGAGGCTATTGCATCGTACAACAGTGCTCTAAGTGACATCTCTAAAGAAGCTAGGACTTAGACATTTTCTAAGTGGCTTCAAAGGATGGAAAAAATGTATCAGTTCTCATGGAGACTATTTTGAAAAGTTGTAATAGTTTGTGAATAAAATGTGTTTCTGAATTTCTACTAAAAACTTTTGGCATAACCCTCGTATGCTTGGCTTTGGACGTAGCGGAACTAATGTTTTTACAATAATGCTGTAGCAGTAAAAATTGGAACAAGGATATTCGCATGTTATGCATAAATTGTATATGCTTTATTTATAGTTTATGAATTACCGGTTATGAATGAATGAATGAATATGATATGAATTAGCTCATACCTTTGCTAATGAAGCCACAATAGTATAAGTAGGGGAGAGTGGTCCACAGTGAGACACAATATTTTTGAAATACCATACTTCTTTCTATTTTGGTGTGTTGTGAATGCAAATAGGTGACATGCTTTCATTATTCCTTTATTAACAAATGCAAAACATAAAAACATTGATTTTAATAATCATGAAGACACACCATACCAATATTCAAATGAATGTAAATCTTCTCACCCTGCCCCACAGTGGGGCACATGAGACGGTCGATGGTCCAGACTGTGACAACCTATATTACATTAAGATTACCAAATTTAACTTCAAAAATCAAATAACCGTTTTGTCGTTTTGTTTTGCCAAACAATCGTGGTTGACCCAACAACATTTTTATATCAATTTTATTTAGTGAAGCTACATCTTTAACCTGCGGAAACACAGACTTGTCTGTATTTTTCACTTTTCGCAGGAATGATATTTCCATATCTCCATCTGCATCCTTCCCTTTTATGACTTGTACAATGTAATATGTCACTTTTTATTTTCTTGCAAACTCAGCCAGCACAGTGGCCCACAGTAGGCTCTCTTTCCTGTTATTCAAAACCAGAAAAAAATTCTTCTTCATCCATAACTGAGGACCCAGAAGATATTTCTACATTGTCTTCTGAAGATTCTGGTTCTGTGCATAATTTTCTTGCTTTAAATTTGTTCTGCTTACCTGCAGGTTTATTTGGTTTATATTTCAATGCCCTCTCTTCTAGTTCTGTTTTCTCGGGTGTATCTGTTGGTATCATGGTTCTCCTCTTTCTCCTCAAAGTTGATTTTTGTCGGCAGCCCTATGTAACCCTCTGAATTCATGAGGGTTTACAATGTCACTGTTACTTTTATCTCTATTCATAGTCGATGGTGAGCTTGTCAAACCCTCATGAATTTCAGCACTGAGAGCTTCCTTGTGTTGAATGATTCTAAACTTCTCCACAAGTGTTTACTGGGGGTTCACTTTCTCCCAAGACAGTTTAAGAACTTCCATTTCTGGCAACATGTTGTGCTTCAATTTTATTAACTGCTGAGTCACATGATCCCATAGTGTTATCTGGTGGTTTTCTGTCAGTTGCACTACTGGGTAAGAATCTGTATTCCTATCGAATGGGAATATTCCAGTCTTACGAAAACCTGCAGTAATGTTTGTTGGCGTCATGCTTCGCTTGAAGGCAGGGATGTCTCAAAACAAGGTCCACTGCTTCCCTCATGCTATCAATTGAGAATGCACCAATTTGAGCCTTTCTTTGCCTATTTCTAGCCATTCTGTAAGATAACAAATTATGAGTTTAATAAATTTCTCAATTTCAGTGGTGTCTCACACTGCCCCACCTACCACTGTCTCATTGTGGACCACGTGCTCCTAAAAATATTTTTATTATTTACGTAATCTTAAAATTCAAGCCCACTGTTCATTATTTATTTAGTTCTGAAGAAGAAACGCACTGCTTTTAAGAAAAGCAAAATGCATAATAATTTAAAGAAAGAATAAAACAATATGAGCTACTAAGTAAACCCTGAAAATTTTACTTTACTCATCCAAAAACAAAGATTTGCTTGTGACCAGAAACATTCTTTACAATTCTGGATTTAAACAGGTTTGCCAATCGCAACTTTATTTCCTCTATACAGAACCACAGTGCATCTCTTCTTAACTTACACACATATTTAAAAATTGTAAGTGTCTCACTGTGGACCACCCCCCTTACTTCATGGCGTTTATAAACTCAGTGTTTAAACGTCTGAAATTGTTTAAATTAATATGCATCAGATTAAAACATAATTTCTTCCTTATAGTATTTAAAACATGTTTGTTAAAATTGTATATTTTTATGTATCAACTCTAACCCTAATATACCACTGTGTAAAATAGGGTTCAATAAATCTGGATAAATAAAAAAATACCGTTTCTTCTAATTCAAAGGAACTGCCAGTTGTTCATCCGTATAGCTGTCAATATCACTTAAGTCAAGAGACAATTCTTCCTTGTCACTGTCTTCGTCTGTGTTTTGCTAATTTATGTCAGTTACGGTCGAACTTAAATTATTTTATGATTTTATTAGTTCCTTATAACGTTAGGGGAGACGTGAATAAGTCATTCAATGTCAGGTTAAAAATATTATTTCTGTTTGCACATAATTTGAGCCCACATTAGCTCAATTTGATTGTTCTAGCAGTAGCAAGGGAGGAGGAAGGTGAATCGCGTCTCATTGATCCAGCTAATTCTTTTTTCATGGAAGAGTAACTGCACAATGATGGTTTGAAATCTCTAGAGTAAATAGAGATTACGAACCATTCATAAACAAAGATATAATGTGACCAGACAGGTTCTGCCAGACTAGCAAGAAGTCTATCGTTTCCTCTCATCGAATTTAACAAACATCTTGACTTATTCAAAGTACATATTTCTTTTACTACGTCATGTCAAATCTTTACGTTTCATTTCTGAGTAATTTCAAATATACGTTCACGCATACATGCCAACCAATAATAATATTCATTACAGTGCATTGTTATAATACAATGGCATCTACTTTATTTATTTGTATTAGGAAAACTATTTGTGCTAAAATATGGTGGTTTTACGGTTATGTTAAATACATTACTCTCTCTCTCCTTCCTCGTGGATTGGTTTTTGCAAAGTTTAAATTTTTGTCTTGGCGCGAATAGTATTTATTAGAGATTGATTGCTTTGCCGCTCGTCACACACCACTTAGGGGAAATACAATACAACACCGCAGTACTCCGATTGGTTGCTCACCTATTAGCGCTCAAGGACAAACACCTTCCCATTTGAAACACATAACACGACCCTTCACCACCTTGTTGAAGTTCTGCCAAAAATGTCTTTGTGTTGTCACATTGATGCACGTATCATCTTAAGCGTATATATCGCTTGTTTCGTTTCATTCGCCCTGCGTAATCTAAGCGTGGGTTAGACCTACACCTACTTACAACCTAATTGATTCGTTATAGTTTAACTTTTATGAAATATGTTTTTCTTACTTAGTTGTTTATCATTTTATTAGAGAATTAATATTTCATCGGTGATCGGCGTTTGAGAGTTATTATTAGCTTAAGAACACGTTTTCCCAAACTACCAGCGCCACTCAAAAAAGAGGTAGAGCAGGAGCTCGCTCTCCCAAGAAAAAATATTCAGAAGTAGGGCAGAGATCTGCATTACTCGGACAAGCAAGTGCCTTGGTATGTGCCTTATGTGTTTTTTATTAAAGAGGGAAGTTAGTTTTTTTAATAATAATGACGGTTTATTCACTTATAGACATGAAATACATGTTTCAAGTTTCGTCCAAAAAGTTTACATATTACAATATTGTAAATGATTAGTTAGTTACATACATAAAGATTTGCAAATTTTACAGAGCATATACAGAGATTAATAAATAATGTTACCATCTTCATGGTAAAAACACAATCTTCGGTTTTCCATTTCTTTGAGGAGGGTCTCGCAGTTCTTCCTGCCCATTGGTCATAATGTGAAGATCTCAGTAATAATGTAATAAAAGTCAATGGAATCTTGATGTTTCAGGATTTTGACAGTGGCTGCAGTTTTCTCCTGAATATACGAATTATAAATTGTTTGGCGGATTACACACCTATCAAAGTCATCAATGACAGTGATTCTTTCTGGTGCACGATGTAATTTCCGTATGTTTCAAAGGAGATCTCTTGTTCCCCACATTTTCCTCCTTCTTTAATTATTTTACGAAATTTTCTCTCAGATACATTTGTTGCTGCACTCACCTTCTCTTGCACTTTATTAGCATATCCCCGTTTCAAAAGAGACGGACATTATTAATAACTTCAGGTTTTTGGCTGTTAAGTTTCTAAAATTTTAAAATCTTAACGTGCCGGCACCGAAGCGTTAGAAGATAGATGTTTCCCGGTCAAACCTCTCCACGATACTAGCCATTTCAGTGTACTGCGCATGACCAAGAGTTTAGGCTCAGCAACTTGATTCTAAATGACTGCGCACACTATCTCCACGGGCACAGAACCATCGTCTCTCCTGCACGAGCTTCTCCGAAATGTACCGTACGGACACGACTGGCTTTGGAATTCCGCATAGCACGTGGAGTTAAGGGCAAGAAAGAGAGTGTTTTCAATTATTGTGTGATTGTTACGGTCCTCAACAGCCATATTAGTACAGTGTACCAAGACAGTTGCTAGCGCTAATTCTTGGAAAAGGTTGAAGATTGTGTAATTAAATAACTAGCCCATTCTCGTTGTTTAAATACTAGGATAAGTTAGCGATAATAAAACAGGGAAGGCCTACTGCAGCTCTTTCGCACTTGCACTGTGTACACAAGGAAAAAATAAGAACCCTTATAAAAGGTATTTTAATATAAGTAATTATGATAGGTATGAGTGGCTGTCTGGCTTATTCGAACTAAATAAACTTTATTGCTAGCCATGCTTGTTGTTTGCAACTGAGAGAACATCCTGGAATACTACGGGTTGCGCAAATTTAGCTTATTTAATTACAGCTTTGGATAAAAACAAAAGATCAACAAGGCATATAAAATCTTTTACGGCATTAGAAACTTTCAGCAATCAACGAGTAGACCAAGCATTGAATTACCAAAAGAAACTTGTTGACAGTTTTCACAATGAAAAGGTTAAGGAAAATAGAAATGTACTGAAAAGATTTATTGATGGAGTGGTTCTTCTTGCAAAACAGGAATGTTCATTTAGAGGCCACGATGAAAGTGAGGAGTCATTAAATAAAGGCAATTATATAGAATTGCTACAATTTCTGGCTAATTATAATATGGCACTGTCTCAGCATTTAAAGACAGCTTTCGTTTTCAAAGGTGCCTCGACTCTTATACAGAATGACCTAATCGATGTCGTGGTCAGTGTTGTTAGAGATAAGATTAAATCAGATATTGATAAGGCTAGCTTTGTTGGACTCATACTCGATGAAACGACTGATGTAACCAGTAAAAGTAAAAGTCTACTATCCTACGCTATGTTGACGATGAAGGCAATTGCAAAGAACAATTTCTACATTTCACTGATATAAGTTCTGATCGAATAGCCAGTGGTTTATTTGAATATGTAAAAAGGACCATAAATGATTTAGGATGTTATGTTCAAAAGCATTTGTTGCTCAAACTTTCGATGATGCTGCAGTAATGGCCGGACATGTTTCCGGACTTCAGACTTTAATTAAAACCGACTATCCAGCTGCTACCTTCATCCACTGCTATAGCCACAGACTTAATGTAATACTTTCCCAAGCTGTGAATTCTTTTAAGGAAACCAGACAATTCTTTGTTTCTCTTAATAGTTTACCCGCCTTTTTGTCACATTCCACTTCACGTACGGATGCTCTTAATGCCTTTACTGAAAAGAAAATGGCAATTGTCGCACCTACACGACAGAACTTTGCTTCCAGACTTATAAGCACAGTTCATCACTATAGAAGTGAAATTACCGGCTTCTTTACTTCAATTGATGAGGAACCTGGGGACTGGTCTAGCGAAGAAGTTAGCATGGCTTCAGGCTTTGTGCGACTTCTCTCAAAGACTCGAACCAACTATTTCTTGATTGTGTTCAGTAAAGTTTTTACATTTTCAGATATTCTTTTTGACATTTTACAAAACAAGAGCATGGATATCTGTTACTGTACGAAAAAGTACACGAATTTATTACCACACTGCAAAAATGTTAGAAATACGTGATTTTAAGAACTATGGTCAGAAACTACGAGCGTTGCTGATGAAGGGAACGAAAAAAGTCCTAGAAGGAGAAACTGTCATGAAGATGAAAGCAATTCTCCATACTTAAGGATTTTCTGTGAAGTTCTGTACACATTAATAACTCAAACTAAATTAAGATTTGATTCACAAAAGCAATTGAAATTTCTGGTGTTACTAGAATCTAATCATTTTGGGAGTTACTGTAGAATATTTCCAAGAAATGTATTTCGTCAACTGAGACAACCATATGTTTCCTATTTCGATATACTGTGTCTGAAAAATGAACTGAAGATGTTAGTTCACTTCGAGAATTTTCTAACAAATCCGTCCAAACCATGGCAAATTATCTGAAATTAAATGGACTTGACGTTGTGTACAGTGAAGTTTATAAACTATGTGCAGGGACGTATTTAAGGGGGTTTCCAGGCGGTCCGGACCCCCCCAAATAAAGTATCATTTCAAACTTGTAATAAATAGTTGAAAGAAAACTTGGTTTAAAATAAATCGAAAAAGTTTATTCAAGCTTGTCCTCTATTCACTGCCAGGCAAACATGAAGCTATTTAAGAGATAAACGAAAAGTTACTGCACAGCAGCTGTAGAACTCTTCAAAACACACAAATAATGTCAATTACAATAATGTACTGCGAAGTTAACCAATTCCGATATATTATAATTTGTGGATTGGAGTTCCCAGATACTTACTTAAGGTGTGTAATTCTGAACTTCTAAGTTCCTATTTCCTCTTTCATTCAAGGAGAACTAATACTTCAAACGCGTCAATCAGTGGTTCGCTTTTTAAATATCTGATTACTGCTTATATCACTTTATCCTAAGTAGGTGTAAGAACAAAAAAAATGTGTAATGTGCAAGGCCTTTCTGCAGACTTTATACAAAGAAACAAGACAAACTTTTCTAAGAACAATTTGTGGAAGCTTGGGTCGAGAAAGTCATGTGAATATAATATATTACACGTGTTTTTATTTTTTACAAACATGATAAAAGCACATCTCTGGTTAATTATTTATTAAAAGCAAATAATTCAACATAGACTTTTGGACCGCCCCCCGGAAATTGACTTCTAAATCCATGCCTGACTGTGTGAACTGATTTCAACGTTTTCTTCTACTACTGCAAGTGCAGAAAGGAGTTTTTCAGCCTTGAAACGAATAAAATCTTATACGTGCAACACAAGGACAAATTCGTCTGAGAAACTTGACTCTTCTACCGGTGGAAAAAGAGTTCTTGTTTCATTGAGAAGATATAACGAAGAGCTGTTTGTTGATAGTGTCACAACACAGTTTACCCGTAAAGAAAGACGTTTGGAATTCATGTATATATAGACTTTTGTGTGTTCGTAAAATGAAAAGTCCAATTTGCAGAAATTCAAAATGCTCTTTATTTCAGTAGAAACACACTTTGGTCAACCCTTACAGTAGCAGTATTACGTAACATACATAAATACAATCCTCAAGGTCGTTGACCACCAACAAAAGAGTTCACTTTCAAAAGACAACTGCAGGCACACGCAGTTCCAATTACGTCTCTCCCTTGATGAGTCGCGGCTTCCTTATATACCTTTACTCATATTTCTGGTATGTTCTGTAACAAACAAGAAATCGAACCTTCCAGTCAGCTATGTGTCTCTTTATCTGTCTCTTTGTGCGCGTCGGCCGCGCCTCTTCACAACAATGTGATTGGCGACACTATATAAACAGGAATGGTCAAATTGCTTATTCTCCTTTTTTAAATTGTTTTAATGGCTTGTTTCAAGAAAAATTGATTTAAATGCACTGTTTGTGAAGTTAACATTTAATCTACAATCCGTTATTGTCCGGATCTCGTAGGCCTAGTGCACAGGTTAGGGGCTAAGAATAAACAAGAGAAACCTAATATACTTTTTGGCAGTGGCAGGGGCGGCCGGTGAGGCATTGTATTGGCTGTGCCATAAATGAATGAATGAATGAATGAATAAATGAATGAATAAACAAACAAATAAATAATAAAGGAATGAATGAATAAATAAAAAGTAAATATATAAGAGTTGCTAAAATATAAATATGTGTACCAATTTTGAGCGATTTAGGTAATCTTATCAATCATCCATCCTATTTTTTAATGTACTGTACCAAACAGAACGTACGGGGAAACTGAAATAGATATTTATTACATCCGTACTATTGTTACGCACAGTTGTAACGAGCACAGTAAACGTTTGATAATACAATTCATGGAGAATGTGATAAGAAGCGTTCGTGTACGATTTCGCGACTGAGAGACAGGTATCTTAAGTCCCGTGCTTTACTGCACACTTGCGGATAAAACGTAACTTATGCGCCAGAGAAATCTGCGCACTACCTGCTCCCATAAGAAGCCGTGTATAAGCAGACATCCTAGACCTTAACAAAGGCGCTTATGAGCGTAGACGGTGCCGTTCTGGAATCGGCACCAAGTCACGGAAAACAATCAGGACAGAGCGCTTGCGTTTAACGCGCCTATTCACACGAGGGAACAGATACACAGAAACAATCTTTTTTGCGCAATTCCTATACACTTCTCTTTCTTTCGTTTTCATACAGATGGTGCCATGGCACAGTGGCACTATCTCAGAAGCCGCCCCTGGGCAGTGGCGTATGCTGGGATTGTTACCTGGGCTATCACTAGGCGTGTCCCGAACACTCCAAAGCACAAGCATTGCGGAAAAGAATTTAAACTCTGCTGAACATTTTCAGCGTTGCTCCAATTTCATCTGTACACTGTCTTAACAGAGAATCCTTGAAAACTGTTCCCATGCGTTAGAAATATAAATATCAACAAGTTAATTTAGGTAGTTTTAGCGCATCCTTAACATTTACCAACAATCTGCAATTTTCAACTTTTAAATATCACTCAATGGAAAATACTTCAATCTACACCATCATCATCTCTCTCTTTCTCCATCTGATCTACTTAAAATTAATTCATATTATTGCTACACTTAGAACAATTCATAAATATACACTTCCATGTTTAAACCATCGTTCATTAATAATATATTTTTTTTTGTGTGCCTAATCATCGCTCGCGCCAAGGCGTACATGAGCGGCAACGTCGCTTTGCCTACCACCATTCCACCACGTGTTTCACGTAACTGTCAGATCCTAAAGTAAATTTAATTCTACTGTAATGATGAATTAGTTCAAAGGTACACCTCCTGAACAAATATGAAAGGCTATTATCCCAAGGAGCAGATTTCTTTTTTGTAACCTAAAATGTATTCTAATTTTACATCATTCACAGGTAACAGAAAAACGTCACAGAGAATTTAACAGAGGAATAATTGTTTCATTGATAACACTGCTTTTATAAGTGCAATTTCTAAAGAATCAATGAAGAAATTATTGAGCATATTACACACTGTGTTGGAAGTTTCTATATTTTCTTCTCCATTATCTAATTGTATGTTAGGTTTCTTAATATTGTATTGTTCTCTGTATTACTGAAAAATGACACGAATTTGATAAAGTCAGTACCACAGCGCACTGGTTCCGAGCATACCATCCATCAATACTTCTTGTGCTTAAAAAGGCATATTTGATCTCTGTTGTATAACATCCTTGGCAAATTATTTATAGAAGTCTGTTAGCTCTAATGATTGCTTGCTTGCTACCGTATCGATTGACCAGTTCCTGGCGCAGGGGCGGTATTGTAAGATTGTGTTCCGAGGAGTCTGCAGTTGAAGTTAGAAGCTATTGAGCATCTCATTTACTATATAAACGAGTGACTACTAGATAAAACCCTAATGATGATGGATATGCAGCAAAAGCATTCCAGCAACTGGAATGCACAAATTTCATATTAAAGGTTGGTGCTGTGCCTTATAATGTTCTCTTTTGTGCTGTCACTTGTCAGTTTAATTCACAGACGGTTCAGCGAAACCTGGCGGGGTTTGCGCTAACTACCAATGAATAAATCTGGAATCAAGAGTTAGAAGTAGTATTTTCTTATTGCATGAAGATGAAATTTGTTTTAAATGTCTTGATTATTAGTCGCTTGTGGTTACACTATACATCGTCGGAAATCAGTATGACAGACTCGGAACATATGGCCATTTCGTTAATGTTGCAATGTTTACGAGGTTTATAGCATAAATTGGTACGTATTTGGTTTTGAAACATTTTGTCATGTTGCACAAGAAGATTCTTATGATTTGTGTTTCCTTTACTATGTCGATATTGTTCCAGGTCTACTGCTTTTAAATTTCAAAATGTCTTCACGCTTTTGTGCTAAATGGTGCAATGAAAATTCAATATGTTTTAAGATGATTATTGAAACAAAATTACTTAGTACTTACTGTACTATCTAGTACAGCATGGTATACACATAGCAATTTTTGAAAAATGAAGAGTTGAGAAATAGCGTTAGAAGTACGTGGTTATTGATGGCAGGAATCCCTCCCACGCTTTTAAGGTGCTCTTTTCTAGGAAATTGTGGCGTGTCACACCAAATGATACTCATCGATCGAATGTGGTGGACTGAGCATTCGATCTGGTAAAGGATATACTCAAGCTTCATTTTTAATAAGGTGCGGAGCAATTATCTTGGCATTCTTATTTAAAGAAGAGCAGTTTTATAATTTTCAATTCTACTAACAAGTGAATCTGACACATGCTGAATTGAATTAAATATGCTGGAGTTCAACAGTCTGCTGTAAAGAAAGTTGTAAATTTTTACCAAATATTTTGTACTGTGAAAAATTAGAATGATAATATTCGGTAAGAGTAAATATTTTCCTATTTATTCTTAAGGTGAAATTAAAGTGGTGTTGGAAATTATGTTTTATAACAGTGATAATAGATTTCATATATTATTTACCTTTAAATCTCAATAAACATTCCAAAATAATACTTTTTCAGATGGTACCAGTGTATTTGCATCTGAGAAGTTATCGGAAGTACAACTAAACTATCTACATTTAAGGAGTTGAACGTTTGATTGAAATCCAAAGCATTAATTCTAAATTATTAAACATATTCAGGTTAGAAATAAGAATAAAATTAAAGTTGAATATTATTGTAACATTATTATTAATAAAGTAATTTTGTACAAAGTTTCTGGATTAGAAATTGATGAAGAAATGAACTCGAGCAAGCATATACTCCACTTAAATATATATACTTAGCTCAGTATGCTATGCCTTGAGCCATATCACTACATCAAAATGCTTTGAGAACTTTGTTATGCTTATTTTCATTTCCCCATGAGCTATGGTGTTTTTCTTTTTTGAGATACTTTACTGAATAGATCATCTTACAAAAAAGAGCACCATGAATTTTAAATGATGTTAGAACTTATCAGTAATGCATTTAAGAAAATGGGTATTTTGACACTGACAAGTCAATACATACCTGGTTAATAATTATTACATTTTTAAATTTAATCCTCTGCGCTGAGCCACAATGTTAGACACACAGATGACTTGCACAGGTCACATAATTCTTTTCACATTTATTAAAAAGGTCCCTGCTTCTCTAACATACAACTATATAATCATCTTTGTTTAGTCTTATAAACCAGAAGATTAAGGTTTACAAAGGAATTGAGAAAACTATTATTGACAACATACAGGAGTACTATAATATAGCTTCTTTTATCGCCTTAGTGTTTTTATTATAATTATGCTGAGGTATTACAAAAGATACTAAACAGTTACAAATATTTAATGGTTGTGTGAAGTGTTCTATATCATCAAGACTGGCTCATTCTACGATTGGAAGAACAAGATACTATACAATATGAAACTGACATCAAGAGGAAATTTGGCTTGCATTACCTATAGCTTATATTGTTGCAGTTACTAAAGCAGTAAGTTTTGAGCTATATGGTAAAACTAAAATTACTTAAGGATCCTGACAGCTGCCATGAAGCATGTGGTAGGGTGGTGATGGGGAAAGCAATGTTGCTGTTTATGAATGCCTTGGTGCACAATGTTTAGAGATAAGAGTGCTAACACTACCTAAATTAACTTGTTGATAAATCCTTTCATGGAAGTGTTGAAAACAGTGTTGTATAAATTAAATTAATTAGGAGTCGATTAATGACACAAAACAACACTTACTTTTAAATTTTCCCGGAACCGGTTTCTGAGGCCTTCCCTCTATCTTCAGCCGAACTTCGACTTGTTCTCATTGGTGTAGCTGGCAATATTTTGTCATCGGTCTCCTGTGGTGGCGGTTCGAGGAACTTGCTGAACAAATCTTTCTGGGGGATGTCGAAATTGAATACTTTGTTCCTATTTTTTGAAATAAAGATTTGTTCCCATGTGGACAGTTCTTCTTTTCCTGTTGTATGTTTTAGTAATTTTTGTTCTGGATTTATGTTGTGGTTTTTTTCCCAAAAGAAAAAAGAAAAAAGCATCAAGTTCACTGTAGAAGTTGAAAAAGACGAGTATTTACCATTTTTAGATCTAAAAATAATCAGAAATAAAAATAGAATAAACTTTGGCATTTACAGAAAACCAACACAGACAGACAACTACATAAAAGCTAATGGCTACAATCCAAGATCCCACAAACAGGCAATCTTTAATAGTTTAGCACACAGACTGGTCAACATCCCTCTCACAGCAGAAGAATACAAAATAGAATACAACAAAATTATTGAAATAGCACAGAAAAATGACTTTCCCAAATCACAAGTAGACAAAAAAGTGAACTTAGCAAAAAAGAAGAAACTACTAAAGGAAACCACAACCCTCTCAGTTACAGAAACTAAAATGATCTTCAAAAAATTCACTTACCATCCATGGGCCTTTGATAAATTCAAAAAAGTCTTCAAAAAACAAAACATTCAACTAGCTCCAGTGAACCATTACTCCTTAAAAACTAATTTGCTCAAACATCAAAGATGCCATTCCATCTAACAAAAAATCTGGTATATATCAAATTGAATGCTGTGACTGTAGTCAAATTTATATTGGAAAAACCAAAAGAAATTTAGAAACAAGAGCAAAGGAACACTTTAGGAACATAAAATACAAACAATTAGAAAAATCAGCAGTTGCCACGCATTTTTGGGAAAAAAACCACAACATAAATCCAGAACCAAAATTACTAAAAGATACAACAGGAAAAGAAGAACTGTCCACATGGGAACAAATCTTTATTTCAAAAAATAGGAACAAAGAATTCAATTTCGACATCCCCCAGAAAGATTTGTTCAGCAAGTTCCTCGAACCGCCACCAGAGGAGACCGATGACAAAATATTGCCAGCTACACCAATGAGAACAAGTCGATGTCCGGCTGAAGATAGAGGGAAGGCCTCAGAAACCGGTTCCAGGAAAATTTAAAAGTAAGTGTTGTTTTGTGTCATTAATCGACTCCTAATTAATTTAACTTGTTGATATTTATATTTCTAACACATGGGAAAAGTTTTGAACTTACTCTATTAAGGCAATGTACAGATGTAACTGAGACAATGCTGAAAATGTTCAGCAGAGTTTAAGTTTGTTTTTCATAATGCTTCTGCCTTGAAATGTTTCTTAGAAAGCTGGGATTAAGAATAAGCAATAGAAACCTAATATACCTTTTGGCATTAAACATAATGCCATATGTACAAAAGTGAATTGAGAATATATTGACACATTGCTTCACTCACACTGTTTATTCACAGGACATGTTTCAAGAGCTCTTGCTCCTATCATCCGCTGATACTCGATTAGTGTAAGTTGTAGTGGTTTCCTCTTTCTCCATATATGGAGAATATGGAGAAAGAGGAAACCACTACAACTTACACTAATCGAGTATCAGCTGATGATAGGAGCTAGAGCTCTTGAAACATGTCCTGTGAATAAACAGTGTGAGTGAAGCAATGTGTCAATATATTCTCAATTCACTTTTGTACTAATTTGTGCTTCACTGTCCCTACGCTTCTTTCAAGTTTATACTTTGGATAATGCCATATACTGTACAAATTTCCTGAACACCCAAATAATAGAATAGGTTTTAGAACGTTGACTTTCTCTGTAAGCGATATTAGATAAGCAAGTACAAAACTGAAAGCCTTTTCAAAACTAATGAATTCAGATCTCTCTCCTACTTTTGAATATTTTTTCTTGGAGTGAGTTCTGGACTATAACCAACCAGTTAATGTGCCTAGATTTTGCACAGTGAAGAGAACGAAACACTTGCACATACATCAATGAGACAACACAGTAACATTTTTGGTAGAACTTAGATGAGGGGGTGAAGGGGGAATTTCTCACCAGATTAGTTGAAGTTAAGTGGTGCAGCCTAAAAGGGGCATGATCACTGTCATTGCCATAGAAATGCTCCCTCCCTTAACCTTCGAAAGAACTGTCAGTATCTTAAAGTAACTTAAATTTGACCGTATGTCTAGCGTTTCATGTTAATTTGCAAAGGTGTCCAGTTATCCTGTATTAAGACAGTCACAACTCCTATGTTGTCTTTGTGGTGAGGCAGCTTAGGATGCTGTTGCCAACTGTGTAACTCTGAAATATGCATATAAGGGGAACTATTGTCAATTGATATATACTTATTGTTTTTGTTGTTGCTTTATCATCACTCTGTTAAAGGTGCATTCTTTTAAATGAATCAATAGTTAGTGCTGATTTTTCTGAATAATTATGTTAAATGAAGTTGTATTCGCCTATAAATTTTGAAGTTTACATTTTGGAAAAAATTGTTTCAACATGATATTTTTGCTATTGTTCCTAAAAAAACAAATTAATGATGCTTTAAAATTACTAAATTTACAAGATAAAGCTATAAAATTCACATTAGAAACTGAAATTAATGGATTTCTTCCTTTTCTGGATTTGAAAATAATAAGAAATAGTAACAAATTAGATTTTGGTATTTATAGGAAATCTACTCATACTGATAATTAAATAAAAAATAAAAGTTTTAACCATTTTTCACATAAATTTGCTGTTTTTAATAGTTTGATTAATAGATTAATAAATATACCCCTGAATAAAGAAGAATTTAATAAAGAATATAAACATATTAATACTGCTTTAATTAATGGTTTTAATAAAGATTTTATACAAAAGAAGATTGAAAAATTTAAATATCAAAAAACTATTAATGATTTCTTGCAGATTGAGTAATTTTAATGCATCTTCTAAATGTTTATTTGGTACAATTGCAAAGATGTCGTCAACATATCTATACCAAACTTTTTTGGCTAACTTATTTATGAGTGCATTTGAAACACAAATCAAAAAGTCCTTCCCATTGATCTTCAAAGTTTGGTATAGATATGTTGACGACATCTTTGCAATTGTACCAAGTAAACATTTAGAAGATGGGTACAAAAGTGAATTGAGATGCATTAAAATTACTCAATCTGCAAGAAAGGACTATAAAATTCACTATAGAAAAGGAAACCAATGGACAACTCTCTTTCTTGGATCTAAATATCATCAGGAATGACACAAAAATAAAATTTGGAATTTACAGGAAACCAACACATTCAGAAAATTACATAAAAAATAATAGCCACAACCCAATTACACATAAACATGCAATAATAAACAGCCTTACACACAGACTAGTCAACATACCCATGGAAAAAGAATATTTCAAAGAACAAAAAACAATACTACACATAGCAGAGGAAAATGGATACAACAAAAATTTGGTGTTGAAGAAAATTAGAAAAGCTAAACTAAAGAAAACCATTAAGGAAGCAACCACATTTACAAAAGAAAAAGAAAGCAACAGCATATTCAGTTCATTCACATATCACCCAAAAACATTTAATAAATTTAAAAAGATCTTCAAGGAACAAAATATCACCTTGGCACCTACTAATAGACACTCAATTTTTAAATTGCTTAATTCTAAAACAAAAGATGAAATCCCATCAGTTAACAGATCCGGAATATACTAAATAAGTTGTAAGGATTGTGAAAAATGCTACATAGGTCAAACTAAAAGAAATCTAAAAACCAGAGTCAAAGAACACTTTAGAAACATCAGATTGAAACAAGAAGATAAGTCAGCAGTAGCATTTCACTTTTGGAATGAAAACCATGACATTGATCCAAATCCAAAATTATTAAAAGGAGTGATAAACCAAAATAAATTGACAACATGGGAGAACATATTCATATGGAAAAATAAGGATCGCGTAATGAACTTTGAAATCCCACCAGTAGATAATTTGACAAAGAAGTTCATAGTTCCACCACCAGAGAGAGAGCAGACAACAACAGATGCCAGTTGGAAAGAGATTGAAAATGGAGGCGAATGTCTTTGAAACTAGTCTCTCATAAATATAAATGAGTGACGAGTATCAATACAACTACAAATAGTTTCTGAAATTAATTTTGACGTCACTGTTACTAAATTCCTCCAAACACATATAACTATTAATGATATTTCTACTCTTAAAAAAATAAAAGACGATTATAATTTTAAAAAAATTTACTTACCATCCTTGGGATATTAAACATTTTCAAATTTTTTTCAAAGAAGTTGGTATAAGTTTAGTTCCTCAAAATAAATATAGCATTAAAAATTTATTACAATTTTCCAAAAAAGATAAAATTCCTAATAATAAAAAGTCTGGTATTTATAAATTTAATTGTTTAGATTGTGATCAGGTTTATATTGGAAAGACGACATGTAGTTTGAAATCCAGAAAGAAAGAACATTTTCGTAACATTAAATATAAACAAATTGATAAATCGGCCGTAGCAGATCATTTTTGGTCATTTAACCTTGAAATACATCCCAAAATTAAATTATTAAAACAATTAAATGTTTCCATAGATTTAATAGTGTGGGGAAAAAATATTTGTTTTAGAAAATAAAAATAGCATAATGAATTTTGACATAACGGCAATTAATTCTGTTTTTAGGTTTGTTTCATCTTCAGATTTTTGTAATACGAAAAAATATAGTATCCTTGACGATGAAGTAAACAAGACGAAGTGTGTTAACTGACGATGCGAGCAAATGTTCGTGAAATTGATGTTTTTAAAAAGAAGTATTAACATCAACTTCTTAAGTGGACATTGATTAAGATATATTTTTATTTGTGTAATGTTTCAACAAAATTTATAAGGGACTGTCACAATATCTTAGTTATGTTCTCCTCAATCCAAGGTTTGTTCCGCATATCAGTACTGCTAGTTTTGTGATGCATTGTTCGTATTTTCAGCAGAATCAATCCATCAAAAATGTATGTGATGTAAATTGTGTGTTTTAAAAAGATTTACATTTTTTGTCTGTTAAGATCTTTTATCGCTTATAGTTTTATCAGTTATGCAAAAGTCGTTCAGAATGAATGGACATTTATTCCTGAGGCAGGGTTGCTGGAGTGTAGTGACCCTCCAGCAACTCTGCCTGAGTTATCAACTTCTGAAGACGCCCGATGGAGAAACAGGCGAAACGTTGTGCTATTTCAGCCAATCGATGGCCAAAAAGCCTGGATAACACATTTTATTGGATTATGCCAGAGGACTCTATCAAAGGCTTTCTCCAAATCTATGAAGCATAGGCATAGCTTCTATTGTATATGTCATAATCTTTTCAGCAGCTTGTCTCAAAGTAAATATGATTTTTTACTAAATTAAATTTAAAGGGAGTCGATTAACGAACTAAACAACACTTACTTATAAATTTTTCCGGAACATGTTTCAGAGACTTTGCCTCTATCCTCAGCCGGCCATCGACTGGTTCTCATTGGTGTAGTTGACGATATTTTGTCATATGTCTCCTCTGGTGGCGGTTCAAGGAACTTGCTGAACAAATCTTTCTGGGGGATGTCGAAATTGAATACTTTGTTCCTATTTTTTGAAATGAAAATTTGTTCCCATGTGGATAGTTATAGTTTTCCTGATGTATGTTTTAGTAGTTTTGGTTCTGGATTTATGTTGTGGTTTTTTTTCCCTCCAAAAATGTGTGGCAGCTGCTGATTTTTCTAATTGTTTGTTTTATGTTTCTAAAGTGTTCCTTTGCTCTTGTTTCTAAATTTCTTTTGGTTTTACCAATATAAATTTGACTACATTGACTGCATTTAATTTGATATATACCAGACCTTTTTGTTAGATGGAATGGCATCTTTGATGTTTGAGTAAATTAGTTTTTTTAAGGAGAAATGGTTGACTGGTGCTAGTTGAATGTTTTATTTTTTGAAGACTTTTTTGAATTTATCATATGCCCATGGATGGTAAGTGATGGTTTCCTTTATTAGCTTCTTCCTTTTTGCTAAGTTCACTTTTTTGTCTAATAAAGGAAACCACAACCCTCTCAGCTACAGAAATTAATATGATTTTCAAAAAATTCACTTACCATCCATGGGCCTATGATAAATTCAAAAAAGTCTTCAAAAAACAAAACATTCAACTAGCACCAGTCAACCATTTCTCCTTAAAAAACCTAATTTGCTCAAACATCAAAGATGTCTTTCCATCTAACAAAAAATCTGGTATATATCAAATTGAATGCAATGACTGTAGTCAAATTTATATTGGGAAAACCAAAAGAAATTTAGAAACAAGAGCAAAGGAACATTTAAGAAACATAAAATATAAACAATTAGAAAAATCAGCAGTTGCCACACATTTTTGGGGAAAAAAAAACACAGCATAAATCCAGAACCAAAACTACTAAAACATATTATTAATTTTTAGATGAGTCGTATTTATTACACATCTGCTTCACTTTCGTACCTATTTTGAGCTGGATCTAACTTTCGCGTGTTCCTCTTGACTTGACGTCACTTCAATATATTGAGATTTAACTGTATTGGAACACCACAGTGAAGCGAAAAATTATTAATTTTTAGATGAGTCGTATTTATTACACATCTGCTTCACTTTTGTACCTATTAGGTACCAAAATAGGTACGCAAGTGAAGCAGATGTGTAATAAATACGACTCATCTAAAAATTAATAATTTTTCGCTTCACTGTGGTGTTCCAATACAGTTAAATCGCGATATACTAAAACATACATCAGGAAAACAAGAACTATCCACATGGGAACAAATATTCATTTCAAAAAAATAGGAACAAGGTATTCAATTTCGACATCCCCCAGAAAGATTTGTTCATCAAGTTCCTTGAACCGCCACCAGAGGAGACATATGACAAAATATCATCAACTACACCAATGAGAACCAGTCGATGGCCGGTTGAGGATGGAGGCAAAGTCTCTGAAACATGTTCCATAAAAATTTAAAAGTGTTGTTTAGTGTCATTAATGACTCCCTTTAAATTTAATTTATCATAACACTGTTTTCAACACTTCCAAGGAAGGAATTGAAATGATTGTTTACACTCCTTCCTGTGTGGAACTTGCTTTACTAGTATTTTTATTACTAATGCCAGGCTTTGCAACTCTTGAGATGTTTAATTTCAACTAGCAGAGTGTTATGGTACTCAGATTCATAAAGAAAAAATAAAGTACCTAAAAGTTAACTTCAAAAACCATCATTATAAAGGAGGTTTAAACTATAATTTTAAGTTAAAATTTTAAAATAGAAGTATTTGTAAACAGTGGAGCTTTATCAATAAAATCTTTTTAAAGCAGTTGTCAAACTGTAAAAACACTTAAGCTCCACTTACATTTAAAATTAGGACATGTTTCAAGGACCATGCGTCCCCATCATCAGCTGATGGCTTTGATCCAAAATTTATTACAAAAGTGATAAACATAAAAGACGGAAAACCATCAAGGACATTAATATGTTAAAAGCTGATGTCTTAAAGAAAATATATTGCAAATTCACATATCCTAAGGCTTTTAATAAATTTAAAAGCATTTTCCGTCTTTCTCATATACAACTAGTTCCACATAACAAATACAGCATGAGAAATACACTAAATCACCTGCTCAAAAACACAAGTCCGGCCAACAAATTATCAGGTATTTACAGTATAAAATGTGAAGATTGCCATGAAATATATATTGGAAAAACAAAAAGAAACTTGGAAACAAGGATGAAAGGACACATGAGATGCATAAAATACAAACAGATAAATCAGCCATAGCCCATCATTTTTGGTCAAAAAATCATAATATATCTAAAGAAATCAAACTTTTGGTACCAGCAAAAAAGTATTGGGAATTAACAGTTTGGGAAAATACACATTTTTAAGAATAGAAAGAGCCATAAATTTCGAAATACCAATAGTGGATGACGTCATTCAACTCATTGAACAGCGCCAGGAGAGGGAGGCGGTCACCTGAAGAACTAGTCAAACTCAGCTGATGATGGAGACGCGTGGTCCTTGAAACATGTCCTAATTTTAAATGTAATTGGAACTAAAGTGTTTTTATAGTTTGACAAGTCGTTTAAAAATATTTTATATAATTTTAAGTTTTATTTGTTCTATAACTGTTAATCTTCAGTTGAACTTCAGTGTAACTTTACTGAATTTTAGTTAATTGATGGAAATTGATAATTTCTTCACATTAGCCATATATAGGCTAAGGTCTTTGATATATTGAGTCAACATGAAAAATTTCAATGCCATGGCCGAGATTTGAACTATAAATCTCCTGGTTGAATGGAACTTTACTGAAGTTCATCTTCCATTTAACTGCAGTGTAATGCTATGTCGTAGCTGGTGATTTCCAGCTGTATAGGAGGAGCATTTTTTTCAAAACTGGACAGAGGACAAAAAGATGCTTTTACAGAAGTTACATTCTTTTATTCTAGTACATAACCTTTCATTATACAAACTTTATTTTTGGCAATACTAAACCTTATCATGGGACACTTTCAGGCAACAGTGAAACTCCTAGAGAACAGCCATATTTTTCATAGTATTGGCCAGTTAAAAATGCTTGTTTTTTCAAAACTCGATAGAAGACATGGACTATGAAACAAGTGAATTTGACTGAACCTTAATTTGGTACTAGTTTTACAGTTTTTATTATGGTTTTGATTTTATTTTCATTTCTTCATAATTTATTTTTATGTACAGTATAAAATTTAATAGATGGCTAAATCAACATTGTTACATTAATGAAATAATAAACATTTATAAAATGTTACAAAATTATTAAATTAATAAATACAGAAATTTTAGAATACAAGGTGGTTAAACTAGTAAGTAATAATGTGTATGCTTATTTTGATATCATCTTCTCCAAATCTGTCTATTGCTTTATGGAACTTAGTCCCATCTTGCACATGAAGTATGTATCAGTGTATGATTAGAATACTTAAATCCAAAAGCAGCACTGGTGTGGATAGTATACCACACCATAGATGCATTTGAGCTATGCAGCTTGTTGTCATAGTTTTCAGATTACTCAAAGTAATCGATGATACATCTTTTGATTAATTAAATTCCAGATAGCTCTATAGGATTAAGGTCACAGAGCTATGGAGGAAGGCGTAAGACTGTAAAGCCCCTTTGTCCCATTCTATCAAGCCAATAAACAGGCTTTTTTAAAATTAATTTTCACTATCTCTAGAAACTCATCTTTTTGTCATTTGTGGATCATGTTTAATTTTCTTTAGTGTTAGACAATAGATAACCTGTGCTTTTCGAGATGAAGTGTTAGGGGCTTTATCTTCATGTACGGTATGGCACAACAATGCTTTCAGGTGGAATATTTTATATTAATTTCTCTTCTGCCTACTTTTTATAATTTTGACTGTTCATTGCATCAAGGTATTTTGCTGACTTGGACTTTGAATCGGAAATCAATTCAGCTCCGTCAATAAATCCCATGGATCCCCCTGCATGTACAACAATTGCTCTTTGAACAACACTAGTATTAGTCAAAACACGAGGTACTTCCTAATATTGCCAGCACTTCTTTTACGGTTTAGTGAGTATGGACCCAAGCCTCGTCTGTATAAACTACTGGTTTACATGTGCCTTTTACATTTTCACTAATAGCCCTTAATTACTCTGCAAGTTTTGAAACAATTTGTGGTTTCTCCATAAGCACAGATTGCTTTTATGCATTTCTTACATTGAAATCCCATTTTTCTTAATATTTTTCTAAAAGTTTCTTTACCACCCAGAATATTTATTCTTTAGCTAGGTTCAGGAGTTCCCTCAAAGTAGGAATTTCCTTTTTCTGTTCATAGTACTCCAAAAATTTTCTATGCACAACGCACTTATCAAACTCATCAAGAGATATGATTTTGCATGATTTTCGATTTTTCCTCGAAGTAATAACCTTAACCCCAGTTGCTGAAGCATTTTCTATTCATGATGGCTCTCCCAGACTTTCCCACTAGTTTTGCTGCCCTAACTGTTGCTTTCTCAAGGAGTACGAGTGACCTTTTCTCCTTTATTTCTTGTCTACAGAATGTATCCCATCAGAATGGGATACTTTTCTTGTTTTTAACTTTATAGGTACCTCCGTAATTAAACTCTTCAAGTACATGCTAGTTTTGTCAGAACGAGCACTGCAACTGCCACTATACTATTAGAATTTTAACCGCACAAGAAAAGGGTTAAAGAAGCACCATGTTGAGCTGCACTACATCTGCGTGTCACATTGGAAGCATCTTGGTATTGTTGATGTTTGCGTTATCCGCACTGTACGTGCAGTACTCTGCCCTCTTGTGATGTAACTGTTTAGTAACTCTTCTCGCTGAGTGGATTCATATTGTGGCCAACTAGTACCTATGTTCTATTTCAGCCATTGATTAACTTGAACTAGATAAAAAATAAAGAAACACAAATTTTGATGAACAGCTTTTCAAATATATTGTTGCATACCAGGGTTGTAAGGGGGGTTGAAAGACTTACAAACCTGATCTACAACTGGGGGTGTAGCTATTGGGATGGTAGGGTAAATAAAACATCAAACTCAACCTAAACTGACTAACTCTATTTTAAGAAGCCTAGTAATTATACAGAGTATTCCCTGAATCGGGAAGAGACCAGGGGTGCTTTGGTAATACTTAATGACATAATAACTTAATATAGCCTTACCGTTGGTGATGTGTTAGATGTATGGCTGGGCTTGTCGAAAGATGTATAATCTGCTGAGTCCGGCGGAGCTATAGTATTCGTAGAAACACTGTTAGATAAACTTTTGTTACCTCTCACAGGGACCGACATAAAGCCTCCTCTGACATCCCTGCGACGTTTCACACCGAGGGCTAACTCTACCAGGCTTAAATAGGGGCCCTACAAAAAGTCAATTCAGCAATTCCCACTAACTATTAATTTTGCATCATACCGTTTGCGTTATTGAGAGAATGTTTAAGCCTGTACTGACCTATTATTTCTTCTGGTCAGCAGAACCAGTCTGGGTCACATGTGGATAATTTCCTTATGCCAACAGTCTGCCAGTCAGCGGAATTTACGTTTGACATACATTTCTGCCAGAATCAATACATGTTACAGAATACCGAAATTTACGAATCTAGCTCAGCCTATACACGCAACACATGTGGAAATAAATAGCAATAAGTAGAATCAAGTGAAAGTACATCAGACTTATTAAATTTTAGATGAGTCGTATTTTTTACACATCTGCTTCACTTTCGTACCTATTTTGAGGACATGTTTCGCAAATCATCGTTTGCATCTACGGCTTTTATGCGACTCTAAATTTCGATATACATCAGACTTGTTTAGTGCAAATCAAATGTCAAGCAGCATGCTGAGTTTAGCTAAATTGGTATAAGCTTTGTTACTGTAAGCATTTTTTATTATGAATGTCACATTAATTTAATTGTAAACAGTTATTTTTCATTGTAAGTGGCTGTTATTTCGGAGCTTTAACCTTTTTTCTGAGCTGGCAGGTCTAGCAAAAGCATTTAATTGCAATGTAAGAAGAGAATTAGTAAATGAATGCAAAGGTTACAATTTTTCATTTAAAACTAAAAGGAGAGGATTATAATTATACTCTTGAGTCAACAGAGACACACGATACTTCATACATGAGGGTGGGTCAAAAAGTAATACCTCCTATTTTTTTTTGGTCTCTTTTAATTGCCAAGAAAATTGAATGCAATTTACATAGCTTGAAAACTACAACATTGACAATTAATTTGTCACTATTCAATATAATCTCCATTGTTGCAATATTTTATGCGACCATATTGAAACATGTTTTAACAAACATAAATGTAATAAACAAAGCATGTTAAACCTATACCCTAAAGTACACGCAATACTATATGTGTAGGTGGGTAGGGATAAAAGTTCAGAAACATGCTGAAGTAGTAAACATTCGATTTTGCTAATAGTGGGTGAAGTGTTTAATTTGCGTTTCGTTAAAGCATTATCAGAGGAAAGTAACAAGCTGTAAAGCAAAAAGTGAATAAAACACATTTTTTAGGTTATGCAGTTAGTATCGATGTCCAAACCGTTATTGCAAACGCTGTTCACACATGTAATTTAACTAATTACATGTACAATACTATAATGGTTTTGTCCTTAATGAATACCATTTGCTAATTATATTGCAATTTATGCAGTGTGTGTGCTGTCACAATGCAAGTTGAAGTATTACTTATGATTCTTGCTGTACCTACTATAAATTGTGCAAATGCAGTACATAAATATATTTTCTGCGAGATGCACACGTAAAGATATGTTAAAACCTGCCCATCTTGTATGCTGTGGTATTTAAATCAAGCCGTGTATTTGTTCAATTACGTTTTTCAATCAAGGGCACAATGCTGTGACTGAAATGTGGCGTTTGATTATGAAGTGCCAAGAAGAAATGTAAGTTTGCTACAACCTGTTTCCTTAAAAGAAAACCATAGTTATTACTTCATAACTAGCCAAATATATTATGTTTAAAAAATCAGGTACCAAGTTACTGGTCCCAGAATGCATATTTTATAACTTGCTTTTATTCATGGGTGACTTGTAATTTGTGAACCTTCCCTCTTTGCATATACCTCTGTGAAATGATAATTTATATAAGAAGAGTTGATTTATTCATGAGGATAAACTACTAACCAAATGATGTTATCCAAATTATATTTGTGCAATACTATTATCAGAATTAATAACTTATGTGGCCTTATTTAAAAAAAATGTTGACTGGAAATTTCTTGGTGTTCATAAATTAACAAGGCATTCCATATATTCTCCATATATCTCACCTAATCTATAACACTAACCTAATGCTACCTATACAACCTATAAACTAACCTAACAATATGAAAAAGAATCTAACGCTATGGAAAAATCTAAACTGTAAACGAATTATGCTAGACCTTATTACGAATGAACTATTAATGAAAATATACAGAAAACTGCTAATAAAAAGTTAAAACAAGATGCCTGATGCTATTACATGTGTTTGGTTTTCCCGCTAATTCACATTCTAAACACAAGATAGTGTTGCAAACAAGGTAAAATCCTAATGGCAAATATTGCCAACCGTTCACATTCCACCATAATGCACAGGGTACAAACCTGCAGGTAAATCGAGTTTGTAATACGAGGAACTGAACCTAGCCAATGGTTACTGATAACTGAAAGGTAACAAACTTCGGCTAGTAACTGGAGATCGTAATACAGGCCCTAAGAGGCCATTGAATACGACCAGACCTAACAATCCATTCATCAGGGCATCTTGCTGAATTTTGTAAGCATGAAGATGTACACGCTTGTGAAACACATTTTGAATTAATCTCAAAAACTATTTGTAGGTGGTTTATTGATACTCGTCACTTACAGTTTTTGAGATTAATTTTGATGTCACTGTTACTAAATTCCTCCAAACACATAACATTTTGAATTGTTGACTTAGGTATTTCAACATGCACACATTCCTTTGAATTTTTTTTTTTACTTTGAATACAACTCCTCATATGTTCTACCGTTGCATCACTCGTTCTAGGGTGTTTGGTGGGCTTCTGCACGTTAATGCTGCAAATTTCCTGAAACTATTCATACCAATTTCTAACGCTTTTAGCATGAGGGGGATCACCACCATAAACACACTGTAACAATTACATAGAAAATGAAGCTAGCTACTGTGAAGCAATGAATATTGCACAAATATAACTATTTGTAACAAAAACTTCACTTATCTTAAGAAAATGTCAATATTTCTTATTAATTTAGATCGATTTCACAAATAAATAGCTTGCATCGTCAGTCAACACATTTCGTCATCAAGGATACCGGTTACCATGTGATTATGTTTTTTCAGTATTATAAAATCTAAAAACGAAACAAACCTGAAAACAGAATCAACTGCTGGTATTTCAAAATTAAGTACGCGATGTTTAAACAAACTGATCAATTGGCCATAGCAGATCATTTTTGGTCATTTAACCATTAAATAAATCCTGAAGTTAACTTATTAAAACAATTGGTCTGATAGGGGTCTGTTTGGGAAAAGATATATATTTCAAAAAATAAATATCTTTTGAAAATAGTCTAAAATATATTCAAAAATGGTTTAGTGCCAATATGTTAATATTGAGTAAGGAGAAAACAGCAGCCCTAAGCTTCTATAATAAAATGAGTGGAAGTCAATTGTATCCAAAATTAATGCTGGGACAAGACCAAATACATTACGTACAAACTATCAAATTTCTGGGACTAATACTAGATGAAAATTTAAGTTGGGAAACTCACATAGAGACATTGACGAAAAAACTTAGTAAAATGTGTTTCTTAATCAGGGAAATTACAGGCATGTCGAGCTTGAATGTTCGGAGTGTAGTGTACTTTTCATATATTCAGTTTGTTGGCATATGGTATAATTTTTTGGGGAAATTCTAAAGACAGTATAAAAGTATTCAGATACCAAAAGAAAATAATTAGAATCGTAGCGGATCTCTCAAGCACAACTAGTTGTAAGCCATACTTCAGTAAATTAGGTATCTTACCACAGCCAAGTATATACATATATGAAACTCTTGTACATATGAAAGCAAGCCTAAGTTTATTCAAAACAAATTCTGAAATTCATATACACAGCACTATAACAAAGAAAAATTTATTTGTAAAGTCACACAAAACAAAGATGTATGAAAATAGTTTCACATATGCTGGCTTACATCTTTACAATAAGCTACCTGAATCTATAAAAAAAGATTGAATCACAACATCAATTTAAGAAATTATTAAACTTCCTTAGAGCAAATAGCTTCTACAATGTGGATGAATTTTTAAATTTTTAAATATTTAGTTAGCTCTCAGAAACTATTTGTAGTTGAGATTCAACTGTATTGGAACACCACAGTGAAGCGAAAAATTATTAAATTTTAGATGAGTCGCATTTTTTACACATCTGCTTCACTTTCGTACCTATTTTGAGGACATGTTTCGCAAATCTTCGTTTGCATCTACGGCTCTTGTGCGCACATCTAATAGATGATACTTTGAAACTACTCAACCTGCAAGAACCCAGCATACAATTCACAGTAGAAACTGAAGAGGACTGTACTCTACCTTTTTTAGACCTTAAAATAAAAAAAAGCAATGAAAAACTAGAATTTGGCATTCATAGAAAAGCAACACACACAGATAATTATATCAAAGCAAATAGTTTCAACCCAATTCCACACAAACATGCAACCATCAACAGTCTGACACACAGATTAGTAAATCTACCTCTCAGCCAGCAAGAATATCAAAATGAATACCATCAAATCTTAAAAACTGCAATTAAAAATGGATATGGAAAAAACCTTTTAGATAAAAAACTAAAATTATTCATACTTCAAAAGAGATTAAAACAGATCACAGCTCTCACACCAATAAAACAAGAAATTAGATTTGCTAAATTTACTTACCACCCCTGGGCCACAAAAAAGTTCCAAAAAATATTCAAGAAATACAATATAACATTGGCACCAAAAACAATTACAACATTAAAAACCTACTTCACAGTAATAATGCTGATAAGATAAAACCAGAGGAAAAGTCAGGCATTTACAAGATTAAGTGTAAAGACTGTGAAAAAATTTACATAGGGAGGACAAAAAGAAACATAGGCACTAGAAAGAAAGAACACTTCAGGCACTTAAGATACAAAAATATTGATAAGTCCGCAATAGCAGCTCATTTCTGGTCTGAAAATCATGAAATTGAAGATAGCACAGAATTACTAAAATACGTACAAAAACATAGTGAACTCGTCATATGGGAGAGGATATACATAGAAAAACATAAAAACCAACTAATGAACTTTGAAATCCCGCTAGAAGAGAATCCCACATTTCAGTTCATCACTAAATCAACAGATGGCAGCAACAACCCCAGAATTACCCACACCGCTGGATCTAGTGTCAGCCGCACAAGAGCCGTAGATGCAAACGAAGATTTGCAAAACATGTCCTCAAAATAGGTACGAAAGTGAAGCAGATGTGTAAGAAATACGACTCATCTAAAATTTAATAATTTTTCGCTTCACTGTGGTGTTCCAATACAGTTAAATCTCGATATATCACATAATGAATTTTGAAATACCAGCAGTTAATTCTGTTTTTAGGTTTGTTTCGTTTTCAGATTTTGGTAATACTGAAAAAAAAAAAAAACATAATAACATGGTAAACGGTATCCTTGACGACGAAGTGTGTTGACTGATGATGCAAGTTATTTGTTTATGAAATTGATCTCAATTAATAAGAAAAATTGACATAATATTCTTAAGATAAGTGAAATTTTTGTTACAAATAGTTATATTTGTGTAATAACATAACAAATTTAAATTTCACTAACCAACATGCACTGTGCTTTCTGTTGGACTGTCGTTGCAATCACACTCTCGACTAAAAAAAGTGACATGTGACCACACTGTTCTACATATCGGCTGAAGATCACGGGCGGAGTACAGTCACACCTAAAGAACTTGAGTTCCTGATCAGTTTGCAGGTCAAATTATTAATTTATCTCAATTACAACAGGAGATATGTAAAGTTGCTGCAAACATTATCGATGCTCCTGTACAGATACTGTAATCAGATATTTGGTTAATAAGTTAGCAAGAAGATTCCTAAATGTTAAATCTTAAGAAGTGAGAAAGGCATGTCCTAATGGAGGACAAAAGTGGTGTATCATTTGAACACACTCCAGAAAAATCTCTATAACTCAGGAGTTCACCTATGACCTTGTGGTTGGCACAAGTAAACCTGAGTGGGCATTCCATTGTTTATTCCTCTTACTCTAATGTTTTATACCCTGCTTAAAAATAACTTATTCTTTCTTTTCTGGGGCGAAAAATATTACCATAGTATCGGCAATACAATTCTATTACCACATTAAAACATTGTCATACTTTCAGTAAGTAATCCTGTCTGTATACCTGTAAAACAATATAATTATGTTCATACAAAAAACCACACAATGTAATACTGTAGCAGCATCGGCACTACTTACAGTTCATCTGCATTGTGGACAATACGTGTATTAATTTTGACGTCACTGTTACTAAATTCCTCCAAACACATATAACATATATATAATTGGAAAGAGATTAATAATGGAGGCAACGGTTTCCGAAACTAGTTCCTCAATAATATAAAAATGTAAGTGTGACGAAGTGTCAAAAAAACAAACTACAAATAGTTTTTTCAATTAATTTTGACATCACTGTTACTAAATTCCTCCAATCACGCATAATAAATGCTCAGGTTCCGGTATGGACTGCTGAAGAAAATGTGAGAACTGGAGTATTTCTTTTGACTTTTTGACAGGGAAGTATCAGTCTTGGACGTGCTTCTATTATTACCATGTGGCAAAGTGAAGAGGTGTACTGGAAAATATGTGAATAAAAGATGTTTAAATGAGCTTATCGCATATACATGGCGAGTCCCGTATATGTACAGTCTGTTCAGATGCAATCATGTCTTCTGAACAGCAACGTGTCATACATCAGCAGGTGTAGTATATTATATGATTGAATATTGTAATAAGAAAGAAGAGGGAATCAAAACCTCTTTGTGATTCCTCAATAGATGATGCTGATGAATTGTCTGGGATTGTACTTATAGCACGTTAATCCTTCAGGTACTTGATTAATCAAAGTCAGTAGAACTGTTGCTTATCTTTCATTTCCATGACATGTTTTGCATTCAGTAGTTACGTCGGAGAGGGGGGATTTATCTTACATAATGTGATGCAAACAAAAACTATAAACATGTCAATTTTATTTATATTTTCATTCAGATTGATCAATATGAAACGAACATGGAATTGTTTCATTAGTAATGTGTGTTTGGAGGAATTTAGTAACAGTGACGTCAAAATTAATCGTAAAAACTCTTTGTAGTCAGTTTATTGACACTCGTCACTTTTTTTTTATATTATTAAGGGATTAGTTTCAAAGGCCATTGCCTCCATTTTCAACCTCTGCCATTGCCTTGAAAAGAGCTTGAAAATGTAGGCAATGGCCTTTGAAACTAGTCTCTCAGTAATATAAAAAAGTGACGAGTGTCAATAAACCGACTAGAAATAGTTTCTGTTTCTTTAGTAAATTCAATAAGTGTCTAGAATGATATATACATAATTTTTTGATGCACTTAAATCATATGGTTTATATTACGGCAATTGCCTATTTGTACAGATCACACTTCAAAAAGTTAGTTGTATTACCATACATTACCTATAATTACAAAAATTAATAAGAAAAGCTTTCCATTAATTGCAGAGGTTTTTTTTGTACATCTAGAAGACTAAAAGAATTGATAATTGTGGGGGGGAAAAGGGATGGATTACTGAAACAAGAAGCTCAAGGTTGATGATTTGTATATGATAATAGTGACAATGACAGTGAGACATCTGTCAGTGACGGAACATTGCTGATATATTTGTGATTATCCCCTTGCCAGTTGAGTAAATTACCTTTTTAGAAATTATTCCTGCTGTACAGATTAATCACACTAGAAAATTAGTTACATTGCCATGCATTTCCTGTAATAGCAATAGTCATTCAATAAGTTTTGTTTCATCCCATAGATCTTTCCATATGGGAAAAAATCTTCATTAATAAAAATCATCATAGAATCATGAATTTTGAAACTCCACCACCAAGCATCATGGACAAATACATCATGCCATCTATCGAAAATATGGAGTAAGAGGAAACCACTACAATTTGCAATAGTCGAGACTCAGCTGAAGATGGGAGCAACAGCTCTTGAAACATGTCCTGTGAAAAACAGCAGTGTGTCAATGTCTTCTCAATTCATTTTTATTTTAAAAGTGTGTAGCAGGATTTTTATGTAAAGGGTACAAGCGATGGTAAATGATTAATTGCTCTCACCTTTGATGAAGATATGGAAGAATCGGGTAGATTTATTTGAAATTTCTCGGCTGTTCAGGGATTAATATTATCATCTTCAGGACATAGTCGCAGAGGAGAGAGAATGCAAGATGTGCAAATAAAAACATGATAATTCTCCTTTCCTCTTAAAATTTTCATTTAATTTATAGATAAATTGTTTTTAAAACATTCTTTTCAACATTGAATAAATAAAAACATTCAACGTTAGCATTACTTGTTCTTGCAACGTTGAAAGATGCTTTTACAAAATATCATGCACTGCAATGCTTCTGCAAACTTGCAGATATCACACATGTCCGAACTGTTCGGAATTTAAATGCAGAAGAAAGATACTAGCTGCTAATGGCCTGGTCGTTGCTATGGCAAATAAACATCTATTGGCCCATATCATATTTTTTTGCATAAAGTTCATGGCCAGATATAATATTGTCGCAAGGCCGCTCGTAAGCGAACGCCGACAGAGGGAGGGTGTTAAGTGAAAGAGACAGGTAGTAGTCAAGACACACCCACAGATAGGCCGGCATGTGTGCACAGTGCTAATCACTTGTGGAGGAGAGACCATTTGTGGAGAGGAGGAGCCAGGGAAGTGACTGGACTGTTCTTTCCCCTTCGCCTGCTGCCTCGAAAGGGCGTGAAGCTTAAGGAAGTTTCGCCAACCTTCGTGATACAGCGAATGATTGTATAAAAGCGATGGACTGAACTAGACAGTTCAGTTCAGCAAGGCCCGAGTGACGAGGTGTACTGATGGACTTGAAGATTGTGTACTATGTGTTACATCATTCTGCAGTTATCAGAGGTGTACAAAGTGTATTTCTATGGAAATAAAGAATATTTTGAATTTCTGCAAATTGGGCTTTTAATTTTACAAACCCACAAAGTTATAATATTTTACTAATTTTTTTTAATTCTCAAACCATTTAACACGAACTAAACTGTCTTTAGAATTTCTAATAACATTATCGTTATAAATATTAAAAGCAGAAGCATTATTAACGGTGAAGTATTCTTCATATTTGAGTTTGATTTATGAGTCACTATGTTTACACTCAAACTTCACTTACTTGTTGCTGTATAATTGAAATGTTTTCAAGATCATTCGATCTCATCCTCAGCTGTTTGGTGACTAAATGAACCTTCCTCTTCTTCCACTACTACAGAGCTCCGATCACTCTGCCATCTGGTGTTAGGAAGCCCACACACATAATTACATAAAGAAAAATGAATACAACCCAGTTTCACATCAACTATCTGCCTTTAGAAGTCTAATTCACCGGCTATACAACATCTCACTGAGTAAGGAGGAATTTTTGAAAGAACAACAACACATAAAAGACATAGCGGTATTAAATGGATTCAACCCAGCCATCATAAGGAACATGATGAAGAGAAAGGAAAAACTGAAGATAATATCATAAAATACCACTCTCACACCACTTAAAAACACAAATTGGCAATATAGAAAATTCACCTACCATCCATGGGCTTTTAGAAAATTTGAACGAATCTTCAAAAGACATAAACTTAAAACTGTCACCCCAAAACAAATTCAGTCTGAGGAACCTGCTAAATAAACCACTAAAAAATACTATCCCCAACAATTTGAAATCAGGAATTTATCAGATTAATTGTGAAACCTGTGAAAAAAGCTACATAGGAAAAACTAAGAGAAACTTGTTAACCAGGCAAAAAGAACACCAGAGGAACATTAAGTTGAAACAAACAGAAAAATCTGCAGTTTCACACCATTTTTGGACAGAAAACCACAACATTGGCCACAACATTAACTGTTAAAATCTTTAAGTACACCCATAGAATTGGATATTTGGGAAAAAATATTCATAAACAAAAACCGTGATAAAGTTATAAATTTTGAAATCCCGGCATTAAATGAAGTATTAAAACTTAGTGCCCCTAACACCAGATGGCAGAGTGATCGGAGCTCCGTAGTAGTGGAAGAAGAGGAATGTTCATTTAGTCACCAAACAGCTGAGGATGAGATCGAATGATCTTGAAAACGTTTCAATTATACAACAAGAAAGTGAAGTTTGAGTGTAAACATAGTGACTCATAAATCAAACTTAAATATGAAGAATACTTCACTGTTAATAATGCTTCTGCTTTTAATATTTATAATATTATCTTCAGGACATAGTCGCAGAGAAGAGAGAATGCAAGATGTGCAAATAAAAACCATGATAATTCTCCTTTCCTCTTAAAATTTTCATTTACTTTATAGATAAATTATTTTTAAAACATTATTTTCAGCACTGAATAAATAAAAACATTCAACGTTAGCATTACTTGTTCTTGCAACTTTGAAAGATGCTTTTACAAAATATCATGCACTGCAATGTTTCTGCAAACTTGCAGATATCACACATGTCCGAACTGTTCGGAATTTAAATGCAGAAGAAAGATACTAGCTGCTAATGGCCTGGTCGTTGCTATGGCAAATAAACATCTATTGGCCCATATCATATTTTTTTACATAAAGTTCATGGCCAGATATAATATTGTCGCAAGGCTGCTCTTAAGCGAACGCCGACAGAGGGAGGGTGTTAAGTGAAAGAGACAGGTAGTAGTCAAGACACACCCACAGATAGGCCGGCACGTGTGCACAGTGCTAATCACTTGCGGAGGAGAGACCGTTTGTGGAGAGGAGGAGCCAGGGAAGTGACTGGACTGTTCTTTCCCCTTCGCCTGCTGCCTCGAAAGGGCGTGAAGCTTCAGGAAGTTTCGCCAACCTTCGTGATACAGCGAATAATTGTATAAAAGCGATGGACTGGACTAGACAGTTCAGTTCAGCAAGGCCCGAGTGACGAGGTGTACTGATGGACTTGAAGATTACGTACTGTGTGTTACATCATTCTGCAGTTATCAGAGGTGTACAAAGTGTATTTCTACGGAAATAAAGAATATTTTGAGTTTCTGCAAATTGGGCTTTTAATTTTACAAACCCACAAAGTTATAATATTTTACTAATTTTTTTTAATTCTCAAACCATTTAACACTTGAACTAAACTGTCTTTAGAATTTCTAATAACATTATCGTTATAAATATTAAAAGCAGAAGCATTATTAACGGTGAAGTGTTCTTCATATTTGAGTTTGATTTATGAGTCACTATGTTTACACTCAAACTTACTTACTTACTTGTTGTTGTATAATTGAAACGTTTTCAAGATCATTCGATCTCATCCTCAGCTGTTTGGTGACTAAATGAACCTTCCTCTTCTTCCACTACTACGGAGCTCCGATCACTCTGCCATCTGGTGTTAGGAAGCCCACACACATAGATAATTACATAAAGAAAAATGAATACAACCCAGTTTCACATCAACTAGCTGCCTTTAGAAGTCTAATTCACCGGCTATACAACATCCCACTGAGTAAGGAGGAATTTTTGAAAGAACAACAACACATAAAAGACATAGCGGTATTAAATGGATTCAACCCAGCCATCATAAGGAACATGATGAAGAGAAAGGAAAAACTGAAGATAATATCATAAAATACCACTCTCACACCACTTAAAAACACAAATTGGCAATATAGAAAATTCACCTACCATCCATGGGCTTTTAGAAAATTTGAACGAATCTTCGAAAAACAAACTTAAAACTATCACCCCAAAGCAAATTCAGTCTGAGGAACCTGCTAAATAAACCACTAAAAAATACAATCCCCAACAATTTGAAATCAGGAATTTATCAGATTAATTGTGAAACCTGTGAAAAAAGCCACATAGGAAAAACTAAGAGAAACTTGTTAACCAGGCAAAAAGTACACCAAAGGAACATTAAGTTGAAACAAACAGAAAAATCTGCAGTTTCACACCATTTTTGGACAGAAAACCACAACATTGGCCACAACATTAAACTGTTAAAATCTTTAAGTACACCCATAGAATTGGATATTTGGGAAAAAATATTCATAAACAAAAACTGTGATAAAGTTATAAATTTTGAAATCCCGGCATTAAATGAAGTATTAAAACTTAGTGCCCCTAACACCAGATGGCAGAGTGATCGGAGCTCCGTAGTAGTGGAAGAAGAGGAAGGTTCATTTAGTCACCAAACAGCTGAGGATGAGATAGAATGATCTTGAAAACGTTTCAATTATACAACAACAAGTAAGTGAAGTTTGAGTGTAAACATAGTGACTCATAAATCAAACTCAAACATTATCGTTATTAAAATTATTACCAACATTGAGTTCACTAAAGCCATAAACAATTTTGAATGAAATATCTACAACAACTATTTCAAATGTAGTTATTGATTTAGTTTGTGTACTCTGTCTTTTTTTACATTATGGAAAAACCATTGTAACTGAAAGAATATCCATCATTAACATTATGTGCAGACCTATCTTAGCATGCTATTTTGAATTGAAAATGCAGCACAATTGTGTGTAGGGTGGTCTGAAAGCAGCTGGAAGAATTGACACATTATTTCATTCAGCTAATGAGCATTATACTTAATGTTGCACTAGTTTAAAACACATAATTTTATTCCATTATCGTGTTCACAATTTTGAATTTTAAAGTAAACTGATGTTCCTTAATGATACTTATGATTCACTATTTAATTAAGCTTAGGTTTCTGATTTACTGGACTTAGGCTAGTTTGTTGTTTTATATGAGCCATTTTTTTTAAAAATAATTTACGTCTTCAAACCTTAAGTCATATCGGACGATGAATGAAATGGGTGAAATGATGCCCAAATGAGTCCGCGGTGTATGGATCTTAGAGTTACCTACATTTGTCTTTGAGGATAAGGGAAAACCCGGAAAAAACCTTATCCAGGTAACTCACCCTGACCGAGATTCGAACTCGGGACCTCTTGAACGTGAGGCAGACACTCTACCATCTATGCTATCGAAGCGGGTTATGAGCCATTAATCTTACTTTCCACAAGCCATTTTATTTGGCATACTGCACTATCAGCAATGCTTTGCTTTGGCATTGATGTTTATATGATTGGGAAGGAAACACAAAAAATTAAAACATTGCTAAACCATTGGATTTAACTTCTCATTTAGGTTGGTCATTCCCATTGCCAGCAGCAAGAAATGTCCATGTTTGTTGTCCTTAAACCATAATTTTGCTATAAAAGAAAATTTCTTAAAGGGCTCGCGGATGGGTTTCAGGCTCTGCAAAATACATGGATTCCAAATAGCTAAGTTAATTTAATTAGTATTATCACATTGTCAATTCCATCTCCAGTAGTCAAGTTGAACTCACAAGGAACTATCACTGCTACGCAGCTGAAAATTTGATGGTATAATGTCTGTTGTATGTAAACAATGTGCACCAAAAATCTGCTGCAGAGTAGAACCTCAATGCCCAAAACTGAAGCATGGACAGTACCATATGCAAACGCTTGCTAGTAGCTGCTGGACGTACCTTGTAAGCTCTGTATCGAGTGTGGGGGATGGTGCCACGTGTAGACTGCTGCCCATCAGGGGTAAATAATCCTTCCCTACAATGCTGTGTTATTGTGCCTATATGTTCCTATGTATACTATACGTCCAGTTCTACTCTGCACCTGATTTTTGGCACACGGGCCCCATAGAGTAGAGACGATGCCATCTAACTCTCAAGCAAATACAGGTATGAGCATAGTGATAAGTTCCCTTGTCAGTTTCCAACTTCTCACATCTATCGATTGAAGATTTGATACTCTTTCTCATGTATTACATGATAGCTTTATTTGAACATACAATGAGAACTTTATAATTGCAACTATTGAAGCCAAACTTTGAAAACAGTTTAAAAGTTTTATATTAGATTAATTTTTCCATCAGAAAGGTAAAAAGATTCCAAAGCATAATACCATAAAATCCTGAAGTTGGAGCTGTGGTGAAGTGTCCAGTGCTGTCTGCCATGCATGTATTAGAAACCTTTGCATCGTAGACAACTTCTTTAATCCATACTAAGTAAGGTGCTATTTGGATAAATGTGTGATGATCAACCTCTTCATGATTTATCTCTGACATACCAATTAGTATCTCATCGCATACAACTGGTGAAGAATAATGTGGATTCAGTACTGCAGTCCTTACTGAGCATAACAGCTGAGGTTTGTATGCAGTTCCACGAACATTTACACAAGGTTTTGGTTTGTGCCTGTACTTCATTGGAATATACTGCAGTTGGTAACTGTCATCAGAAGAGGTTTTAAATGTGATGCAGTGTTTCAAGTAAGGACTTTTCTTGCTACATAAAATAGCAGGCTCCACTTTAAATTCCGAGAAAGGGTTCATAACTTTCACCAAACTCAGAGCAACACTTGATTTCCCACCACTTCTTATGATGGTCTCAACACTCTTGTTTTCATTATGTGGATCCAGTAGAGAAATTCCTCCAGCATATACAGCATATTCAGGATAATTGTCATGTTCTACGCAGGTGTTCGTAGTCAAGCACCAATATTCATTGATAACAGCTCCAAGGCAGAATGTTTTGGATGTGGTTAGGTTTTGTGCATTGTGGATGTATGCAATAAACTTGAACTGATGAAGAGTTGCATTCCTAGCTGAGATAGTTACATCTCCATTTGCATTTGCAAATGTTAGCATACTTAAAAGTCCAAGGAAGTGTTTCAGAATTAATTCAGATGGACACATATTAGTATATTTAAGCTACAAAACAGTATTTTGATAACAAGAAAACAAAAACAGTTGCAATAATGTCTTATCCAAAACATAAGTTTTAAAAATCCTGGTCATGGTTACCTCTATTGCTACATTTTGTAAAGTTTCATAGTACTGCTTGTATACTATAATACAATTTAGTATAGGTATTACTTCTTAGGGACTAAATATTAAAAGCTTAAAGTGTGGATCAAATAAATACATAGAGTTTCTCTGTCCTTGCAAGTAATATATGTATTTATAATTTAGGTAATGGAATTATATATAATCTGAAGAAATAATTATTCTGTAATATATTAAAATAATAGTTCAATTATTTAAGAAAAATCCTACCCATCTGTAAACCTAATACTCTAACTAAAATTGGTACAATCAGTATAATGATTAGATGTGCATAACATCATGAAATTCTACTGTCATTATGCAATGGCAGTTACCAGTTCTGTTGTTGTCTCAACCATCAATGCAGTAGTTAAAATGAGTTGAAAGTGACAGTAATTTACATGATATTATACGTATTTTAACTTTTTAAATTTTTGGAAAAAAATGTGATCATGTATTGCAAAGTTACATGTAGGTTTGTTATCAGTGCATAGTTGGACTATAGTTTGAGGTTATGTGAGATTCATATGCCAGTGTTTTAAGTGATAATTAAGAATGTTTTAATTAGTTTTGAACAATATGTAGTGTGAGAAGCTTTTATGCATTTTTTTGTAAAAGGTGAGTGCGTATGTGGTTGAACTGCAGTTATCTGTGCTTAACCTAAACAGTACAATAGGATTGGTTGCAAGTTTTCTGTGCATTTCCCAGTATCCATAGTGACAGTGCTTGCTTCATATATCCAAAAAGTATCTTCTAGAATTCTAAAGTAATATCAGATTGTGCGTACCAAAGCTCTTTTAGGTCAAAGCTAAACATGCATATTCATTATTAAATTTTAGATGAGTCGTATTTTTTACACATCTGCTTCACTTTCGTATTAAAGTTAGTTCAAAAGATTGTTGCTCAACCAGTTTGAAACCAACAAATCTAGTACCAAATCATCAATTCAGTTTCGAAAGAAAACCTTTTAAGACATTGATGAGGTACAAAGAATAACTGGAATCATTGAGAATCCTTATAAGAAAAGAAAATACTCTTATTATAATACCTTTCTTGAATATACCCAAAGCTTGTATAAAATACAGCATGCTGGGTTAATGTATGAACATGTAAGCCTCGCACCATGACTTATCAAAACAATATTGTTAAATTCTAGGTATAGTAATATCCATCAGAAAGATTTTTTCAGGTCAAACTTGGAAGTGAGTGTTCAGAATTCAAAGAAATATGTGCAGGAGCCCTATAAGGTTGTCCTTGGGCCAGTACTGTACTTGTTGTATACTAACAATTTATTTAAAATTCTAGAAACAAAAATGGCCACTTTTTGCTGTTTTGACCATTGGAGAAACTGAAGGTGAAGTAAATGATTAACGTCAGTGTATAGTAAGTAAAATTAGAGCTTGAACTAAAATATGGCACATAAAACTCAATGAGACAAAATCCATACATGTAAATTTTAAAAATAGAGGAATAAAGTCTACCTTCATTTATCAGTAAACAAATAATCTTATTGCAAATGAGGCTAAGTATTTGTGCATGACACTTTAAAATGTTTTTGAGTGGAAGGCACACGTTAAAAAGAAAAAAAAAGAAAAGAAAAGAACAACTTGTTACCTTGTACAAAAACAAATGTACTGATTTTTTAGGAAGATTTTGCCAATTGAACATACATAACCATTAAAATAATTATTAAAACCAGTTAAGATGTATGGCTTGCAGATATGAGGCTATACCAAAAAATATAATGCTAAGATTATACAAAACTTTCATAAATAAAGTGCTGCATGATAATATCAAAGCACCATGGAACGTTAGGAATGATAACATCTATAGAGACATAAAGATAGACATTGTCAAAGAAGAAATAAATACTGTAGTGAAGCATGAATAGTGACTTCATAATCATTTTAATCCTACTAGGCTACAGTTATGGAACTGCAGTAATATACCAAGAAGGCTAAAAACTGCAAAACATGAAGACAGTGCGGTGATTTGTCTTCCTGCATGAAAAATGCAACACTTGGAATTATTCAATGGAATAAATTCTTGCCAAAAAATGACTTATGACATCAAATATTCAGATAAGTTATCTTAGTTTTAATATGTACATATTGTTTAAACAATTATCCAAACTATTGCTGCTGTTTGTATTATATCAGCTATTGTAAATCTTTCATATGCTGTGATCTCCATAAACAATGTACATTATTCTCAAAGGAATGAAATAAAGTATCCACTATTTATCTTAAAAAAAAAAAAAAAAAATTACGAAAGTGAAGCAGATGTGTAAAAAATACGACTCATCTAAAATTTAATAATCTTTCGCTTCACTGTGGTGTTCCAATATAGTTAAATCTCGATATGCATATTCATATTCATATTTATTGCAACTTAATACAGTGTTTGAACACAATTAAGCCATGTCATTTGTAATACATACTCTCTCTTAAAAGTAAACGATTAGAAATAACAAAATAATGGAGAGATCAAATTAAATATACAAGCTATTCATAAATTGCTTAATGGTATAGAATTTAAAAATAAATATAATATGCTAAAATCAGTAATAAAGCCTAGTTATTTTTACAGTGATACATAAATTCTTCAATGGTATAAAATACATTATCTATTAGAATGGCTTTTAAATGTGTTTTAAATGTATTTAAATGATTACAGGTTCTAATTGAAGCGGGAAGTACATTAGAGAATTTTATTCCTGTATAACTAGGCATCTTTTCATACTAGTGCATTCTGTGTCCTGGAATAGCGAGATTATTTTTGCCCCTTGTATCATAGTTATGGATATCTGAGTTTGTTTTCATTGGAAACTTATGATTAACCAAGTGAAGAATAGATCTATAAATAAATAAGCTTGGGAGTGTGAGTATCTTTGTTTGCCGAAAGGTATTTTTGCAAGAATCTGTATAAATATTAAAAGCAGAAGCATTATTAACAGTGAAGTATTCTTCATAGTTGACTTTGAGTTATGAGTCACTATGTTTACACTCAAACTTCACTTACTTGTTGTATAATTGAAACGTTTCAATAAATAAACGTTTCATAAATCAAACTCAAATATGAAGAATCTATTGACACATTGCTTCACTCACACTGTTTATTCACAGGACATGTTTCAAGAGCTCTTGCTCATATCCTCAGCTGATACTCGACTAGTGCAAGTTGTAGTGGTTTCCTCTTTCTCCGTATTGTCAATAGATGGCGTGATGTACTTGTCAAAGATGTCCGGTGGTGGAGTTTCAAAATTCATGACTCTATGACGATTTTTGTTGATGAAGATTTTTTCCCATACGGAAAGGTCTATGGGGTGATTAACGTATTTTATTAGAGATATTTCCAAGTTGATGTCATGTCTAGTATTCAAAAAATGAAAAGCCACTGCTGATTTTTCTGTTTCACCATTTTTAATGTTTCTTAGATGTTCTTTAGTTCTGATGTTAATATTTCTTTTTGTTTTTCCTATATAAATTTTAGGGCAAGTTTCACATTTGATCTCATAGATTCCTGGTTTTTCTTTGGTAGTGATTGAATTTTTGGGAGGGCCTTTTAACAAATTTCTGATATTAAACCTATTTTGAGGTGCAAGAGTTATGTTGTGTTTTGAGAAGATTTTGTGGAATTTGTTATAGGCTGATGGGTGGAAGGTGAATTTTTTAAATTTTTTTTTTCTCTTTTTCTCCTGTAGGTTCTAGGGTGGTGGTTTCTTTTATTTTCTTAGCTTTGTTGAGTCTGTTAACTGTTTTGTCTACTAAATTTGGGTTGAAACTGTTGGATATAGCTACTTTTTTTATGTGTAGGTATTCTTCTTGATAATCTTCTCTGTTTAGTGGAAAGTTGATCATCCGAAAGATTAAACTGTTGAAAATGGCATGTTGGTGTTGTTTTGGGTTGAAACTGTTGTTCTTGATGTAATTATCTGTATGTGTCGGTTTCCTGTAAATACCAAAGGTGAGTTTGTTGTTCATTTTTTTTGATCTTGATGTCCAAAAAGGGGAGCACACCATCCTCTTCTGTTTCCAATGTAAATTTTATAGCTGGATTTTGTATATTCAAAAGTTTAAGACCATCTTGTATGAGTTTTTTAGGTACTATTGCAAAAATGTCATCAACATAGCGATACCACACTTTGAAATAATTTGGAAAAGCTTTTGTGATATGTGTTTCAAAAGCACTCATAAATAAATCTGCCAAGAAGGGAGACAATGGGTTGCCCATAGCTAGGCCTGCTTTTTGTTTATAGATCTGTCCATTAAAGCTGAAAAAATTTTGGTTGATACAAATTTCTGTAAGTTGTGAAAGTTCTTCTATTTCTTCAGATGTTATTTGTATTGATTCCAGCCATTTTTTGAGAAGTGGAATAAGCTCATTGGTAGGTATACTTGGATATAAAGAAATGACGTCAAAGGAAACTAAAGCATCTGTAGAGTTGATCTTTGTGTCCTTCAGGAGATTTAATAATTCAAACGAGTTTTTGATACTTACATTTTCAAATTTTGTGAAGGATCTGAAGATGTGAACCAGCCATTTTGATAGTTGGTAAGTGGGTGCATCAATGTTATTAATTATTGGTCTGAGGGTAATTTCAGGTTTATGTATTTTGGGTAAACCATATATGTATGGTGTTTTTGGATTGTCTATTTTATTGTTCAATTTATCTCTTTTAGTCATGATTTTACTGTTTTTAATTGCTAATTCCACAGATTTGCATGCTTTCTTTAATGGATTGTTTTCTAATTTAACAAATTCTTTTCCGTTTAAAAGGTTGTCCATTTTTTTGCGATAGTCTTCTTCATCAAGTATTACTATTTTGTTACCCTTGTCTGCTTTTTTGTAGATTACCGGTTTTTCATTTGTGCTTCACTGTCCCTACGCTTCTTCCAAGTTTATACTTTGTGTGAAGAATCTGTATGTTTTAAATTCCCTATATATGTATTAGCACGTTTTTGGAGTATGAATATCCTACGGAGGTTTGTTTTACTGGTGTTACCCCAGATTTCTATCCCATAGGATAAGGTCGAGTGGATAAGGACAAAATATATAATTTTAGTTGTTGTACATGGAACGTAATTTTTAAGAGTTCTCAAAACAAAAAAGTTTTTGCTAATTTGTAGTGCCAGTTTCTCGATATGGCTATTATAAGTTAATGTCCTGTCTATATTTAATCCTAGTAAGTTTACATAATCTACATTTTTGATAATATTATTAGATATGGTTAAAATGGGGTTGCTTATGTTCCTGTAACCAAAGATTATAATTTCACATTTCTTGGGGTTTACAGTTAAGTTTGAGTCACTGAAATATTTGTTTATGGAATTTACTGTAGCATTCATGTATTTTTCGAGTGCATTTGCATCTTTATCACTAATTATAATTGTATCTGCATACTGTATTATATTGGCATTTGGTGTGCTATCTTTTATATCATGCATGTATAAAATAAATAGTAATGGACCCAATATTGAACCTTGGGGAATGCCATATGACAGATTTTGCAGACTGGATTCATAATCTCTGTTAGCAGATTTTAAATGTACCAGCTGTTTTCTATTTGTCATATACGAGTTTATCAATTTGTAGCCTAATCCTCTAAAACCTAACTTATACAGTTTTAAATATTAAAAGCAGAAGCATTATTAACAGTGAAGTATTCTTCATATTTGAGTTTGATTTATGAGTCACTATGTTTACACTCAAACTTCACTTACTTGTTGTTGTATAATTGAAACGTTTTCAAGATCATTCAATCTCATCCTCAGCTGTTTGGTGACTAAATGAACATTCCTCTTCTTCCACTACTACGGAGCTCCGATCACTCTGCCATCTGGTGTTAGGGGCACTAAGTTTTAATACTTCATTTAATGCCGGGATTTCAAAGTTTATAAATTTATCACGGTTTTTGTTTATGAATATTTTTTCCCAAATATCCAATTCTATGGGTATACTTAAAGATTTTAACAGTTTAATGTTGTGGCCAATGTTGTGGTTTTCTGTCCAAAAATGGTGTGAAACTGCAGATTTTTCTGTTTGTTTCAACTTAATGTTCCTCTGGTGTTCTTTTTGCCTGGTTAACAAGTTTCTCTTAGTTTTTCCTATGTAGCTTTTTTCGCAGGATTCACAATCTGATAAATTTGTTTGTCCATTAGAATACTAACATCTACGCAGTTGAAAGCTTTAGTTGGATCAAGGAGTATGCCCACAGTGTGATTACCAGAGTCAACTTCATTTATTACATTTTTGATGCAGTCTGATATTACAGTGTTTATGGATCTTTTGTTTACAAAGCCATTTTGTTCTTTTGCTAGTAAGCTGTATTTGGTTATGTATTTAATTCTATTATACAGTACACGTTCAAAATTTTAGATATGGCAGGCAGTATCGATATAGATGTATAATTATTTATGTCATTTCTGTCACCCTTTTTGAATACTGGGATCACTTTTGCTATCTTTAATTTATCAGGAAAATTACCCATTTCTAAGCAGGAGTTTACTATAGATGCAAGTGGTTTCGCTATTTGATAATTACATACTTTTATGAGGGACATGGGTATCCCATCAGGGCCAATGCTGTTTTTTGGTTTTAGCGACTTTATTATGTTTACTATTTCAGTAGTATCTGTAGGATAGCGATAAAAACTTGATGAGTTTTTTGACTGTTTTGATGAAGATACATCTGCATTGGTTTTTTGATTTACGTTTTCTCCTACAGAGGCAAAGAAAGTGTTGAAGGTTTCAGCTACTTTTAGAGGTTCAAAGATCTTGCTGCTGCCTGATTTTAGAGTTATAGCATTTTGAGTGGAATGTCCTGAGGGTTTACGAAAATTCATTTATTATTTGCCAACTGGTTTTACTTATATTTGGGCATGAAAGCAAAATAGAAGAAACTTTCTTTCAGACTATGACAAGTGCATATTCAAGACTCTTGTTACAGGTGTGTGCTATGCATTAAAAAACATTTTAATGAAAAGTTACTCAAAAATAATAGCTGCACTGTATGTGGATATCTTGAGCTTCCGCTGAAGGCTGCGTCGTTGTTTGGCTTGTTGCCGACGTTTCCCCCACCATGTGGGCTTCCTCAGGGCAGAAGTGTGCTGACTGTCTGTTCCTGCCTGCTTATATACCTGGCGGAGGGGTACAGGTGTTCCCCACCCCTGACCGTTGATTGGGTGATGGTTGGCCAATGGTGGGGCTATCTGCGAGTAGACTCTTCCAGGTGTCATGAAGCTGTTTGCCACCGTCTCAGTTCATGCTATTGTCACCCGATCGTTGGAACACCCTATAGAACCAGCTGAGAGCGGCCAAGCAGGGGAGGTTGGAGTTAGCCACGCCCCCCTCGTTTGTCTTATAGTGGTGACAAGGGGTGGTCGGGAGGAAAAAAACATCACTGCCCCGTCTCTTTCTGTTCCACCTGTGTTCTCGAACTTACGGGATATTTCCTCTAATTGAGAACCTTCCAGATCGGCAAGCGGATCCTATATAAGCAACACGTCGTGCAAGAGGAGTCAGTCAGTCAGTCAGTCAGAGTTCTTGGCAATCAGCGTAAGAGTTCAGTGCTAGTGTAAGGACGAGAAGACTGTGTATGCGCATCGGAGTTTACGTAATCGCGAGTGAAAGTGTAACTTTAACGGACGAACTGGTGAATTGTAATTGTGTGCAGTACGTAATTCTGTGTAATTGTCAAGTGTTAAACTGTAAGTCGGTGGAAATAAAGAACATTCTTGAGTTTGTGTAATTGGACTTTTCATTTCACGAACCCACAAAGTCACACTATGTTTTTCTTTGAATATTTTTATGCTCTCGTGTATCAGCCTATGGGTAAAATTGATGCAAGTTGCTATTAGTTCTGTGGAGTCGAAATCTATGTGGTGGCGGTTAATTATGGCGTGTTCGGCTATTGCAGACTTTTCCGGTTGGTTTAGCTTAAGGCTTCAGATGTATTCTTTCTTGCGTGTTACTGATTTTCCGGTCTGGCTGATGTATTTCTTCCCACAGTCACACGTGATTCTGTAGATACCTGGGTTGAGAAGGGGTTGATTTGGGTGGAAGAATGACTTAAGTGTTTTGTTGGATTTGTAGCTGGTTCTTATGTTGTAGTTTCTGAGTATTCGTGTAATTCTGTCTGATATACCTCGAATGTATGGAATGCTGGTCCATTTTTGTGGTTCATGGTCATCCTGTTTGCGTCAGTATTTGTGTTGTGTTTGGTGTGGTTATGTATTCTCTTTATTTCTTTATGAGAATAACCATTTGCCCGGAGGGTTTTATACAGTTGTTTGAGTTTGTTGTCAAGTAGCTCCGGATCACAAATGTGCTCTGCTCTGTGGAAGAGCACCTTTATCATTCCTTTCTTTGAAGTGTTGAAAACAGTGTTGTTATGATAAATTAACTTTAAAGAGAGTCGATTAAAGACACTAGACAACACTTACTTTTAAATTTTTCCGGAACATGTTTCTGAGGCTTTGCCTCTATCATCGGCCGGCTCTCGACTGGTTCTCGTTGGTGTAGCTGACGATATTTTGTCACAGGTCTCCTCTGGTGGCGGTTCAAGGAACTTGCTGAACAAATCTTTCTGGGGGATGTCGAAATTGAATACTTTGTTCCTATTTTTTGAAATGAAGATTTGTTCCCATGTGGATAGTTCTTGTTTTCCTGATGTATGTTTTAGTAGTTTTGGTTCTGGATTTATCTTGTGGTTTTTTTCCCAAAAATGTGTGGCAACTGCTGATTTTTCTAAGGATCAACAAAGGTTTCCCTTGGATGTTCAAACTCTGGCAACGATATGTAGATGACATCTTTGCAATAGTACCAAAAAAACACATCAGTGATGCACTAAAACTTTTAAATATCCAAGAAAAAAGCATCAAATTCACTGTAGAAATAGAAAAAGATGAGCATTTACAATTTTTGGATCTAAAAATAATGAGGAATAAAAACAGACTAAACTTTGGCATTTACAGAAAACCAACACAGACAGACAACTACATAAAAGCTAATGGCTACAACCCAAGATCCCACAAACAGGCAATCTTCAATAGTTTAGCACACAGACTGGTAAACATCCCTCTCACAGCAGAAGAATACAAAACACAATACAACAAAATAATTGAAATAGCACAAAAAAATAACTTTCCCAAATCATTAGTGGACAAAAAAGTGAGCTTAGCAAAAAAGAAGAAGCTACTAAAGGAAACCACAACTCTCTCAGCTACAGAAACTAATATGATTTTCAAAAAATTCACTTACCATCCATGGGCCTATGATAAATTCAAAAAAGTCTTCAAAAAACAAAACATTCAACTAGCACCAGTCAACCATTTCTCCTTAAAAAACCTAATTTGCTCAAACATCAAAGATGCCATTCCATCTAACAAAAAATCTGGTATATATCAAATTGAATGCATTGACTGTAGTCAAATTTATATTGGAAAAACAAAAAGAAATTTAGAAACAAGAGCAAAGGAACACTTTAGAAACATAAAATATAAACAATTAGAAAAATCAGCAGTTGCCACACATTTTTGGGAAAAAAACCACAACATAAATCCAGAACCAAAACTACTAAAACATACATCAGGAAAACAAGAACTATCCACATGGGAACAAATCTTCATTTCAAAAAATAGGAACAAAGTATTCAATTTCGACATCCCCCAGAAAGATTTGTTCAGCAAGTTCCTTGAACCGCCACCAGAGGAGACCTGTGACAAAATATCGTCAGCTACACCAACGAGAACCAGTCGAGAGCCGGTCGATGATAGAGGCAAAGCCTCAGAAACATGTTCCGGAAAAATTTAAAAGTAAGTGTTGTCTAGTGTCTTTAATCGACTCTCTTTAAAGTTAACCTTTATCATTCCTCTTTTTATCGAGGGGGTGGGGCGATGCAAGGTTGCATCTATGTACCTGTCTGTGGGTAGGCTTTCTGTAGACTTATCACCCCTCCGCCAGGTATATAAGCAGGCAGGAACAGATAGTCAGCGCACTTATGCCCTGAGGAAGCCCACAACATGGTGGGAGAAACGTTGGTAACAAGCCAAATGTTGCGGCCTTCTAGCTCAAGATATCCACATTGACACAGGCCATGGAAGCCTTTGCACCTACAGCTGCACTGTATGCTTATGAAATCATACTCTTCATAAAACAAGGCAAATTTGGCAATTTAATAATAATATCTGCATGTTTAGATGTACTTACTTGGGTTACATAGTTTGTCTAAAATCCATTAGTATCTATATGATTGTAATTGCTATACAGATTATTTCAGTTAATTGGTGGAAAAGTGTAGGGACAGTGAAGCACAAATTAGTACAAAAGTGAATCGAGAAGATATTGACACATTGCTTCACTCACACAGTTTATTCACAGAACATGTTTCAAGAGCTCTTGCTCCTATCATCAGCTGATACCCGATTAGTGTAAGTTGTAGTGTTTTCTTCTTTCTCTGTATTGTCAATAGATGGCGTGATGTACTTGTCAAAGATGTCCGGTGGTGGAGTTTCAAAATTCATGACTCTATGACGATTTTTGTTAATGAAGATTTTTTTCCCATACGGAAAGGTCTATGGGGTGATTAACATATTTTATTAGAGATGTTTCCAAGTTGATGTCATGTCTAGTATTCAAAAAATGAAAAGCCACTGCTGATTTTTCCTATTGTTTTTGTTTTTCCTATATAAATTTTAGGGCAAGTTTCACATTTGATCTCATAGATTCCTGGTTTTTCTTTGGTAGTGACTGAATTTTTGGGAGGGCCTTTTAACAAATTTCTCATATTAAACCTATTTTGAGGTGCAAGAGTTATGTTGTGTTTTGAGAAGATTTTTTGGAATTTGTTATAGGCTGATGGGTGGAAGGTGAATTTTTTAAAAAGTTTTTTCTCTTTTTCTCTTGTAGGTTCTAGGGTGGTGGTTTCTTTTATTTTCTTAGCTTTGTTGAGTCTGTTAATTGTTTTGTCTACTAAATTTGGGTTGAAACCGTTGGATATAGCTACTTTTTTTATGTGTAGGTATTCTTCTTGATAATCTTCTCTGTTTAGTGGAAAGTTGATCATCCGAAAGATTAAACTGTTGAAAATGGCATGTTGGTGTTGTTTTGGGTTGAAACTGTTGTTCTTAATGTAATTATCTGTGTGTGTCGGTTTCCTGTAAATACCAAAAGTGAGTTTGTTGTTCATTTTTTTGATCTTGATGTCCAAAAAGGGGAGCACACCATCCTCTTCTGTTTCCAATGTAAATTTTATAGCTGGATTTTGTATATTCAAAAGTCTAAGACCATCTTGTATGAGTTTTTTAGGTACTATTGCAAAAATGTCGTCAACATAGCGATACCACACTTTGAAATAATTTTGAAAAGTTTTTGTGATATGTGTTTCAAAAGCACTCATAAATAAATCTGCCAAGAAGGGAGACAATGGGTTGCCTCTCGATTCACTTTTGTACTAATTGGTGGAAATTAATCATTTCTTCACACTAGCCGATATAGGCTAAGGTTTTGGATAGATCGAGTCAACTTGAAAAATTCAATGCCATGGTAGCTCACTGGGTAAGAGCGACTGGATGGAAACCAGGAGATCCATGGTTCAGTTCCTGGCCATGGCATTGCATTTTTCAAGTTGACTATGTATAAAGACTAAAATTGAGTCATACCTTTTAAAACTTGTAACTTCACTCACATCCTTTTACAAAATCAGGAACGTTTTCGAAACTGTTGCAGTCTCATCCTCAGCTGATTAGCGACTCATCACAGATGGTTGTCTGGATCTCTTGTAATTGGCTCCCTCTCTCGGAAGATTCTTTACCTAAGTTCAATAGACTACTCACTGATGGCACATCAAAATTTAGAATATGTTGAATGTATTTAATAATAATTTTTTTTTTTTTTCCCCATGTTGTAAGTTCAAGTTTTGTTGACAATGGTTTTGGTAGTTTGATCTCCTCTCTGATATTGATATTGATATTGATAGTTTATTGATCCAGTTTATCAGATGTACATTGATTTTGGACACGTCATTTCTATACAATTTTAACAATTATGCTAGTACCAAATTCTTACATATATAATTTACAATTCATCTAGGCTGTATATACATTTATTTAACAAATATTGTTTTAATTTACTTTTAAATTTTGGTTTTGAGCTATTCGTCAAAATTTTTATCTCACTAGGTAGTTTATTATACAGTTTGATCCCTCTGATATTAATGTCCTTTTCAGTGACACACCTGTTAATATTATACATGTGATAGTTATCACCATTTCTTGTACTATAGTCGTGAATTTGGTTGTTTCGTACTAATGTAAGTCTATCGGTTATGAATAATATAGTTCTGTATATATACAGAGAATAGACTGTGAACATATTTTTAGTTTTAAATGTTTCTCTGCATGATTCCCTTCCTTTTAGGCTATAAATCAATCTAATACATTTCTTCTGTAGAATTAGTAACATGTCCATGTGACATTTTGCAGCTGTACCCCATATTTCGATCCCGTAGTTAAAGTAAGGATATATACATCCAAAATAAATCATCTGCAGAAGCCTAGTGTCTTTGTAACTTTGAAAATACCTAAGCAAGTATATAGATTTACTAATTTTATTACATATATAATCTATATGTTTACCCCATGTTAACTGTTTATCAACAATTATTCCAAGAAACCTATATGATTTTACTTCTTCAATGGTGGTGGTGTTTATTTGCAATTCTGTATTGGAGGTAGTTTTTCTTGATGTATTGGGCCACATTACAATTCATCTAGGCTGTATATACATTTATTTAACAAATATTGTTTTAATTTACTTTTAAATGTGGTGGTTATCATTCCAGAAATAAAAGCAACTGCCAATTTTTCTGTTTGTTTATATTTTATGTTCCTACAGTGTTCTGTTAATCTAGTGTATAAATTTCTCTTTGTCAAACCAATATAAAATTTGTCACAGTCTTCACTATGCCTGATTTGTTTTTTAAGGGATTATTTAAAAATTTCTTGAGTGAGAATCTTGTTTTTTGGTGTTAGTTTCATGCCATAATCTTTAAATATTCGTTCAAACTTCAGAAATGCCCAAGGGTGGTAAGTGAATTTTTTGTATTTCCAGTTTTTATTTGTGTTTTGAAGTGTAGTGATCTGTTTTAATTTCTGTTGCTTATAGTTCCGATTGATCATTTTTTTTTTTTTTTGGTTGAGTTTGGATTGAAACCATTTTTCTGGGCTGTATTTAAAATATATGTAAATTCCTCATTATATTGTTTTTGATCTAAAGGTATGCTGTTCAGTCTATGGATCAAACTTTTAAGAGCAGCTAATTTATGTGACAGAGGATTGAAACTGTTGTGTTTTACGTAATTATCTGTGTGAGTAGGTTTTCTGTATATTCCAAATTTTACACTGTCATTTTATCTTATGATAATTAAATCCAAGAAAGGCAATCAATTGTCTTTAAACCTTTAAAGATTATAGCACCACAAAACAGATTCTCACTCAAGAAATTGTTAAATAATCCCTTAAGAAACATGATCCCACCAGAACAAAAATCAGGCATATATAGGATAAATTGTGAAGACTACGACAAATTTTATATTGGTTTGACAAAGAGAAATTTAAAAACTAGATTAACAGAACACCATAGGAACATAAAATATAAACAAACACAAAAATCTGCAGTTGCTTTTCATTTCTGGAATGATAACCATCACATCGGAGAGGAGATCAAACTACTAAAACCGTTGTCAACACAACTTGAACTTACAACATGGGAATGAATTTTTATGAGGGCTGTTCAATAAAGAATGATCACAACTTTTTTTGACAGTGTACCTTTCCTCATCCTCATAATTTTGATGGTCCTTCTCAAAATAGTCTTCCCTGAATGCGATGCACTTGTCCCAGCGTTTCTGTCAGTCTTCAAATATATGCTGGAAACCATTTTTTGAGAGATCCTTCAAAATTGCCTCCGCAGCCTTCACCACTTCTTCTGATGATGGATAATGCCACCCACGAAGGCATTTCTTCAAGTTAGGGAAAAGAAAATAGTCACATGGGGCTAAATGTGGACTATAGGGAGGGCGAGGGATGCACTTCATGTTGATTCTTGCAAGATATTCAGCAACAACATTGGCAATATGTGGCCGCGCACTATCGTGGTGCAGCATCCAGCCTGCTTCACTGAAATGTGGTCTTTTGCGCCTGATATGGATTTGATATGTTTTCAGGACATCCCTGTAGTATTGTCCAGTTAGTGATGTGTGTGCAGGTACAACATGCTGATAAACCATTCCATGAATATCAAAGCATGAGATAACCACAACTTTCCCAGCAGAAGCAACCACTTTTGCGTTTTTGGGGGTTGATGATGGAGATTTCCACACTGAGCTTTGCTGTTTGCCCTCAGGATCAAAATGATGTAGCCAAGTTTCGTCAGCAATCATTACTTAAATTTAAAGGGAGTCGATTAATGACACTAAACAACACTTCTAAATTTTTCCGGAACATGTTTCAGAGACTTTGCCTCTATCCTCAACCGGCCATCGTCTGGTTCTCATTGGTGTAGTTGATATTTTGTCATAGGTCTCCTCTGGTGACGGTTCAAGGAACTTGCTGAACAAATCTTTCTGGGGGATGTCGAAATTGAATACTTTATTCCTATTTTTTAAAATGAAGATTTGTTCCCATGTGGATAGTTCTTGTTTTTCTGATGTATGTTTTAGTAGTTTTGGTTCTGGATTTATGTTGTGTTTTTTTCCCCAAAAATGCGTGGCAACTGCTGATTTTTCTAATTGTTTATATTTTATGTTTCTAAAGTGTTCCTTTGCTCTTGTTTCTAAATTTCTTTTGGTTTTTCCAATATAAATTTGACTACAGTCGCTGCATTCAATTTGATATATACCAGATTTTTTGTTAGATGGAATGGCATCTTTGATGTTTGAGCAAATTAGGTTTTTTAAGGAGAAATGGTTGACTGGTGCTAGTTGAATGTTTTGTTCCCTCCCCTATGGGAAACCTGGTGTATGTGTGTGATTATTCCTGTTCATATTCTATTTTTGTTAGCAGTAGGTTGTTTAATCTGAGAACCAAGCTGGGGAGGATCGCATATTGATGTTGTGATGGTTTAAAGGAGTTACGTTTAATGTAATTGTCAACATATGTTGCTTTTCTGTATATTCCAAATTCTAATCCTGTTTGTGTTCTTATGATTTTCATATCTAGAAAAGGTAGCCATCCATCCTGTTCTACTTCAGTGTTGAAAACTAGAGATTTTTCTTGTAGGTTTAGCAACTTTATTGCATCATCGGTTAGTCTTTTGGGTAGTATAGCAAACACATTGTCAACATATGGTGACTTTGTGGGTTCATAGAATTAAAAGTCCAATTTGCAGAAATTCTAAATGTTCTTTATCAGCATAGAAATACACTCAGAGTAGCAGGTTACAGCAAAATTTCATCACATACCCAATCCGAATCTACCAAGGTCGTTGACCACACAAACAGCATTCTGATTACATCAGCTCTCGTTACAGCAACACTCAACTGTTTACTCATTACTGTGTTTACTACTGTTCACGACACACTCTTGGCGAGTCATCACCTTAAATACCTCATTGATAAATTCGAGAGATTTCTGGAACAAACAAGAAATGGACAATCAATTTATAGATGAGTCGTATTTATTACACATCTGCTTCACTTTCGTACCTATTTTGAGAAATGGACTTTTCTATCACCTTCCAGAAGCGTAACTTAATCTATGCCGGCAAGTCCTTTATCTCCGGCGCTATGTTTATCTGCTTATGCAAGCTCTTTATCTCCGTGAAACACTATCTGTCTGTTATTTATTTGTGCCGAACCTTTTATGCCCATCACCGCGACAGCATCTATGCCAACATTTGAAAATCTGTACTAAAGCCTTTCCACAGATTGAACAACTAAAACCAAATTTCATCAACAAATTAATCTACAGACACAAAAAAACAAAATTTAAGGAAATTACTATGTCAAAAAGGCTAGAAAACCCAAGCATCAGATATGGCAAACTTACTTTTCATCCAAAATTCTTCAAGAAATTTGAAAAGCTATTGTCCCCCACTCAGCCATCAGTTGGTCGTGCCTTCCGATGATTGGGTGACACTGCTGAGTGGGGGACAATATTTAAGAACTTCAACATAAAATTAGCCCCTCAGAAGAAACAGAACATCCGCAACATACTAAACCACCCTCCAAAAAATAGCACACCAAAAACTCAATTATCAGGCATTTACCAAATGAGCTGCCAGGGTTGCGACAATAATTTAATATTTCTGAAGTGTTCTTTCATTCTTGTTTCTAGATTTCTTTTCGTTTTCCCAATTTCTTAAGAAGTGGAGCCTTAGTAGCAAATATTTATATTTGTGTAATATTCATTTTCAATGTTGGAAACAACATTGGAAGTCACCAAGCAATCAATTTCATGATTCCTTGAGATACATGTAAAAAAACATAAGCATGAGAAAATCACAATTTTTTCACATATATAAACTTAGTCTGTGTAGCCTAGCTAATTAAGTGCTGGCCTTACAAGTTGTAACCTGAACAGAGTCCCAAAGTGGTGATTTTAAGATTGGGTAAAACAACAGTGTCGTGTCAGTAGATTTACACACATGGTAAAGAAATCTTACGGGAGTAAATTCCTGCTTACCAGCGGTACTGATTGTGATCTGATATGATTGTTAACAATTGACACCATCAATAACTTAATTAATAATCCCTCCCTCAAATATTACTATTAGCTCAAGAAATGACCCTTTACACCAGCACAAAAATATACTACTGCATTGAAACTGCCAAAAGATAATACTCGTAACAAAATTGTGAAATCCAGTACACTGAGTTTTCAAAGCTATACCTATAAGTTTCAAATAAATAATATTCTAATCAAGATAATGCATTAGATGGGCTTGTTTAATGATTCAGACATGTTTTAATCTAAATCTCAATGTAAAGTCATATCAGGTGATGAAGCAAGTTTTCACATTAGGCAAATTTGTGCTTTACTTTGGGAAACTGAAAACCTTCAGTTTCTCTTCTTTCGGTTCTTCTCAACATACTAATTTGTTTTAGTTAATTTAAGATCTTAGCCTATATATGGCTAGTGTGAAGAAATTATTAATTTCCATCAATCAACTAAAATAATAAGAGTTAAATGATGAAGCCTGGGACTCAAGTACTTACGATAGTAAGTCGCCACAACGGTGTATCTCAAATGCGAGAGCCCTAGTGGTCTACCGGGTAAATATGAGTCAAATGGAGAATTTAATGTCAGGATGGCACGTTGGCCACGGTAGCTCAATGGATTACAGCAACTGGATGGAAACCAGGAGATCTGTGGTTCATATCCCGGCCATGGCATTGAATTTTTCATGTTGACTCTATTACTAATTTGTGTTCAACATAATGTTGCTAGAGGGGCTGATTTTTATAAGGTTTTTGAAATTAGGATAATGTAGTATTAATATAAACATGAATATTTAAAATCACCTGTTTCACACAAGGCTGACAAAAAATTACTTTCCCATCTGTGCTGAACGATGGATCACCATTTATCGACTGTTTAAGAAGTACACTTCTGTTGCTTCTCTCTTTTGGCATATTTGCATAGGAAACTGATCTATGTGTGCACATGAAACACTGCTTACAGAATGGGCTTTCCATTCTGCACATAAAGAGTGGTCATTTGTCAATCCATTGCTATTTGTCTTGAAGCGAATTCTAAGATTCTTCTATGACGTCATTAGCGCATTGTGACACGTCTGTAAGGCAGATACCTACCTGGCTAAACCGCTTTTTGTATATCCAATGTGCAGCAGTAAGAAATTGCTCTTCCCTGAAAACTTCACGTTGAAACCAACAAATGCAAAAGCTGTTGTCGCAAATTACAAGCAGAAGAAATTGGCTAAATATGCAGTTTTAGGCACTAATAAGCAGAATAGGTACAAACATATGAAATAGGCATTTATAGGCACTATAAAACTAAAAAATTGGGCTAATAATTGTAGGAAACATGTTTATAACTTAAAAGCCTACGTTTCTGAACAAAGGAATAAAATAGTCAAATAGGGCAAAATCTGCCCCCTAGTTATTACAGTACAAACAGTGTATGTATTTTTAGGTGAAAGGGTGCCTAAATTCCATTAAAAATATTTTGCTGATATGTTTTTTTTTTTATAATTTTTCTATCATTCTCTGGTCCCAGTTGACCCGGATAAACGAGGTCTACTGTACATATGAAATAACATACCTTAATGGTTACTTAGAATACAGTAAGTACTTTTAAGTCTAGCGCTTCATGGTTTAGACCATAATTAAGTCAATTATTGGAAATTGTTCTGTCATACTAGCCTTATGTAGGACAAGGTTAGGAAAAGTCACCATTAAGGTAGTTATCTCATATGTATGCAAGATCTCCTAGTGGTTTACTGGAAAAATTGCAATTCAGTTGGAGAATTTAATGTTGTGCTGACATGTTGCCATGTATAAAAGCGCTACTCAAACGGTTACCATGGCGGCGTCAAAGGATGCGATAAGATTTAGATATTCAGTTACGCAGAGATAAGATGTGTCGACCCGCTCGCTGTGGAGAAAACAATATTGTCACATTTTCTTTAAGTTGTCAGCATTGCAAACATTGACATTTATTTCTTAGAATATTTACCAAGTAACAATAAGATTAGCAAGGTTCTTAAGTGCAACTGCACTATGCTAATAATATCAAAGTATATATTCTACTCACATTACGGTCTGTCTTCGCCTTCCTCGCTGTCACTGCCACTTTCACTCACGTGTATAACGAACGAAGCATTGTCGTGTGAAACATCCTGCAGTTGAAATTTTCGTTCTTGTTGCATGGTGTGCTGAACACATCTTTCCCATACACTCGAATCTATATCTGGTACACATTCTCTCAACACTTTGCACACACTGTCACTTATAGAAGGAGCATTCCGCTTTCTTACGGCATGTTTAAGGCGTGCCCATATCAACTCAATCGGATTGAGACACCAGTGATATGGCGGTAACCTGAGTACTTCATGACCACGATCTTTTGCTATTTTGTCTATTACATACACTTTTTGTATATTAGCTTCTCGAATTTTCTCCAAAAGCACGGCTTTTACAGGAACTGGACTGGGTATTTCTAAATTATGTTCCAACATGAAATTAATCATTTCGTCCTTTTTGCTAGACATGGTGGGAATTTTTATCTTTAGTCGTAAATGATAACTAGCATTATCTAAGACAATCACACACTTAGGAGGAATGTTTTCCAAAAGTTTGTTCCTAAACCAAGCTTCAAATATTTCGGCGTTCATCTCGTGATGAGAATCGGCCAAGGATTCCCGAATACTTTTGGAGCACAAATATAAACAGCCCTCAATCCAACCCTGGCTACCACCTGCATGCAGAATCACTATTCTTTTTCCACGTGACACAGGGGCTGGAAGGCAGCAAGAGCAACTGCCGTCATTCCAACCTTTTCTTACTACATCATGAGTATCGTACCAAGACTCGTCTAAATAAATTATACGATACCCTTCCTGCCTTAAATAGTTTAGCCTGCTCAAGTACTTGTATCTCCATGCCACAATCCTTGCTGATTCCATAATCACACGTCTCTTATTTAACGTGCGAAAGCGGAAACCTAACTTCACTAACAACTGCCTAAGTGAATCCTTTTTGTAAGGAAAATCGCAGACGGTTTGAAGTTTATGCAGCAATTCCAAAACTGTTGGTGATTGCCCTTCTTTATAAAATCTATATACCTCCCTACGAACTATGTCGCAGGTGAAATTATCAACCTTACCTAACTTTAGTTGCCTGTTGCCCTTTTTTGGCGTAATAGGAAGTCTCTTCGCAACTTTACTAACTGTATGTCTGCTTAAGCCTACTGCTTTAGCAGTTTCAGTAATAGGTCCCTTTCCTATTTTATTGGCTTCCATATACTTAAAAACATTACATATTAATTGCTGGGACTGTTTACTGAGGGTTGCTAAAGGTAGCTTGCTTCCTTTTACTCTTGCTTCATTTGTTGTCCCACCAGCGACACTAGAAGTAGAAACAACATTATTACTAGCACCACTAATATTATCACTACGAGATAAACTGGCAAAGCTAGATACATCCCAAGGTCTCCACATATTTAAGAATTGCCAGAAAACACCACTTGCACCAATGAAGTTCACAAGAAAACTAACAGAATGAAATGAAGGATGAATTAGAGAGAAAACAGCGAAGATATTGCAACTCTGTGTTTTACTCCACGTGGACATAACATGTATCTGTCATTTGTGATTCCTGCACATTCATTGGCTGAAGCGCTGTGTTCATTGGTGCTTAGCAGATGTCCAAGAAATGCGTCAGTAACCATCTCACCTTTCGAAGAATAATCAGTGCGTTATCTGAGAGGTTTCTATCAACAAAGATAAATCCATGGAAAGCGTTTCAGCAGCGCTGTTATACCTCAGTTGTTAGAGCAACTGGATGGAGACTGAGAGATTCATGCTTCAAATCCTGCTATTAAATTTTTCAGTCAGGTTCTACCTTTCCAAACCTTGCCGTACTCGTAGCTAGTAGATTTCCATTACACATTCTGCCCAGTCTGTAGCTTACATTCTAGTACAAATTGAGTCCAGTCCAGTGTTTCTTTCTTTTAAGCGCTACTGTGACTGGCAGCCTAGCTCTTAGCTTTCAATTAGCTCTTATTGTTTTCCTTCCATTTTCACTTTCCTGATATGCATTTTCTCATTATTACCCTTTCTCATGTGCATCCTACTCCTTCCCCCCCTTTTTTTTTTTACTTTCCATAACCATTTTTTTCCACAGTTTCCTTGGAAACTACCACTATTTGTTATTTTCTTCTTCTAAGTTTTAATGTTTTTATAGCAACAATTTCCTTGCTCATTTTGTTCCATTTTGGATTGTTTACAGGTAATAAATGGCATCTCGGCGATTGAGAATTAAACCAGTAGCCAACGTACCAGTAAGAAGAGGAAAAACAACTGAAAATGCCGAAAAAGTTGAGGCCAAAACCGAACAACCAAAAGAACCCCAACCAGAGGAGGAAGAGTCATCAGGCAGGGGGCAGTCAGAGAAGTCTGGTGACCAGAATGCTGAACAAATTAAACAGTCTAACCAAGATTCTATTCTGTCTGTTGATGTTACACCGTCTGTTGCTGATGGTGGTCCCAAAGGAAACTCTGAGGTTGATGTGGTTAAACCACCACTGCTTATTGGAAAACGGCTGAAACCAGCAGTCAACGTTGCAGCTATTAAACGTGCCCCAAAAGTGAGTAAACTAGAGGAGGTAACAGCTGCAAACGAGACACCTCCTGAAAACACATCGCAGAAAAGTGAGTGTACAATTGACAATGTAAAACAATTAACTGATAACCATGACACTGTAACTGTTCCCTTTCCTAAAGTAGAAGATAAAACAAGTGTTATTGTGGAGAACAAGCCATTAAAAACTTTAGTTAGGCCATCATTAAATAAAGCTGTCTTAAGTAACACAGTAAAGATCCCGAGTGGTGATAATGTGGCAGGTAATGAACTTAAACCGGTGCGAAGATATGTGAAAGCTGCAGTGAATATTGCTGCCTTAAGCCGTTCGTCACGAAAGCAGAATACTAATAACCTTGCTGATGATAAAGAACAGTTCCCTCAGGAAGCAAAAAAGAAGAACTTGAACATGACAGGAATAACAGAGCGACAAACAAAAGTAACTCCTCAAAAGTCCCAAATTGAAAAGGAGCTTTTGTCCACAAATGAAAAGTCGGCTGATGATGCACAATCGCCAACAGATGAAAATTCCAAGCCCAAATACAGGTATGTTTATGAAATTTCTCGTACTATTCATTTGATTTGTTACTTTACTATATACTTAAGTAGTAAATAGAGGGAGTAGTATATTCCACACAAAAGTTTGATATTGAGATTTCGTTATGTTTATAAGTTTTGAGAATCCCTGAATATAATTTGTCCAAGGCAGGTGCAGTCCTGCATTATTATTATTATTATTATTATTATTATTATTATTATTATTATTATTATTATTATTATTATTATTATTATTATTATTATTATTATTATTATTATTATTATTATTATTATTATTATTATTATTGTTATTGTTATTGTTATTGTTATTGTTATTGTTATTGTTATTGTTATTGTTGTTGTTATTGTTATTGTTATCATGATTATCATGATTATCATGATTATCATGATTATCATCATCAAGGGCGGCTTCTGAAGTAGTGCCGCTGTGCCATGGCACCATTTGTATAGAAACGAAAGAAAGAGAAGTGTATAGGAATTGCGCAAAAAATAGTGTTTCTGAATATCTGCTCCCTCGTGTGAATAGGTGCGTTAAACGCAAGCGCTCTGTCTTGGTTGTTTTCCGTGGCTTGGTGCCGATTCCAGAACGGCACCATCTACGCTCATAAGCGCCTGTGTTAAGGGCTAGGATGTCTGCTTATACACGGCTTCTTATGGGAGAAGGTAGTACTCTCATAAGCGCCTGTGTTAAGAGCTAGGATGTCTGCTTATACATGACTTCTTATGGGAGAAGGTAGTACTCTCATAAGCGCCTGTGTTAAGAGCTAGGATGTCTGCTTATACATGACTTCTTATGGGAGAAGGTAGTACTCTCATAAGCGCCTGTGTTAAGAGCTAGGATGTCTGCTTATACATGACTTCTTATGGGAGAAGGTAGTACTCTCATAAGCGCCTGTGTTAGGGTTAGGATGTCTGCTGATACACGACTTCTTATGGGAGAAGGTGGTGCCGAGGTTTCTCTGGCGCATAACTTACGCTTTATCCGCTAGAGTGCAGTAAAGCACGGGACTTAAGATAACTGTCTCTCTGTCGCGAAATCGTACGCGAACGCTTCGTATCACATTCTCCATGAATTGTATTATCAAACTTTTACTGTACTCCTTACAACTGTGCGTAACAAGAGTATGGATGTAATAAATATCTATTTCCGTTTCCCTGTACGTTCTGTTTGGTACAGTATATTATAAAATAGGATGGATTATTGATAAGATTACCTAAATCGTTCGAAAATGGTACACATATTTATATTTTAACAACCCTTATTTATTATTTATTCATTTATTTACTTTTGGCACCGTCAATACAATGCCTCACCGGCCGCCCCTGATTATTATTATTATTATTATTATTATTATTATTATTATTATTATTATTATTATTATTATTATTATTGTTATTGTTGTTATTGTTATTGTTGTCGTTATCATCATCGTCATCATTATTATAGACGAAAACATACTACACAGATATAGAATAAAAAGTATTTCAGAAAGTGGAGTGCCATTGTTACTAAAATTAGGCAAATGAGTCAACCTTGTCTCATACAAGGTTGAGTCATTTGCCTAATTTTAGTAATACGACACAGAATTGAAGATCTCGCCTTTTTTTGTGTCAAGAACTGGGCTCAGATTTTTGCATATTTGCATGTTTTATTCCTTGATAGTTAAACATATGCAAGTAATAAATTTATTCCACATTGTAAGGGTTTATGACAGATGTTTTATAGGCATATAAATGCAATTTAACATCTTTGCAATAGTACTCTACAAACAAATAGATGATGCTTTGAAACTACTCTACCTTTTTTAGACCTTAAAATCAAAAAAGCAATGAAAAACTAGAATTCGGCATCCATAGAAAAGCAACACACACAGATAATTACATCAAAGCAAATAGTTTCAACCCAATTCCACACAAACATGCAACCATCAACAGTCTCACACACAGATTAGTAAATCTACCTCTCAGCCAGCAAGAATATCAAAACGAATACCATCAAATCTTAAAAACTGCAATTAAAAATGGATATGGAAAAAACCTTGTAGATAAAAAACTAAAATTATTCAAACTTCAAAAGAGATTAAAACAGATCACAGCTCTCACACCAATAAAATAAGAAATTAGATTTGCTAAATTTACTTACCACCCCTGGGCCACAAAGAAGTTCCAAAAAATATTCAAGAAATACAATATAACATTGGCACCAAAAAACAATTACAACATTAAAAACCTACTTCACAGTAATAATACTGATAAGATAAAACCAGAGGAAAAGTCAGGCATTTACAAGATTAAGTGTAAAGACTGTGAAAAAATTTACATAGGGAGGACAAAAAGAAACATAGGCACTAGAAAGAAAGAACACTTCAGGCACTTAAGATACAAAAACATTGATAAGTCCGCAATAGCAGCTCATTTCTGGTCTGAAAATCATGAAATTGAAGATAGCACAGAATTACTAAAATACGTACAAAAACATAGTGAACTCGTCATATGGGAGAGGATATACATAGAAAAACATAAAAACCAACTAATGAACTTTTAAATCCCGCTAGAAGAGAATCCCACATTTCAGTTCATCACAAAATCAACAGATGGCAGCAGCAACCCCAGAATTACCCACACCGCTGGATCAAGCTTTAGTCGCATAAGAGCCGAAGATGCAAACGATGATTTGCGAAACATGTCCTCAAAATAGTTACGAAAGTGAAGCAGATGTGTAATAAATACGACTCATCTAAAAATTAATAGCTATTTAAGCTGTTCAAATTGAACTAATTTGTGCATATTTATGCATTTATTTTACTTTTTCGGCAATGATTTGTGCAAATATTTCACCCCGATACTCTAAGAAGAAGAGAAGGATATGAGAACATTACTCTTTTATTGCTCTCTTTGTGTAGGACTCTTAGCTACCATGTTTCTAAACCATAAAAGGTCGCTGAATAATGAGAACGTAGTTATTAACAATGAGATTTCCTGATATGAAAGTATGCCACTCAATTTAAACTAAATAGCGTCCAACAATCCCGTGGTAACTCTTTGAAGTTAGGTGTGGCCGTTGCATCATAAAACTTCATATAATTTGTATTACTCTTACAAACGAAACTGTCTACTGCAAAAATGACATCTGCAGCAAAAAGTGTAATTTTCACTTAACTTTAAACTTCTACTAATGTTTGAATGAGTAAAGCCAGACTGAGAAATTCAATGCCATAGCTGGGATTTGAACCATGGATCTCCTGCTCTCTGTGCGGTTGCTCTAAAACACTGAGCTACTATGGCCAACATGCCGATACTAATGAGCTGCTAATCGTAATTACTGAAGTGTGAGCAGTAGGAAAGAGTATATTACAATGCCGAAGGAGAAGAGCAGCAAAAGCTAATTTGGATCGATGGAAATCCTACTCTTAACAACAGATGGAAATACAGTACTGTACAAGTGTGTTACAACAAAGTTTTATGATAGTCAACATGAAAAATTCAATGCTATGGCCAGGATTTGAACGGATCTCCTGGTGTCCGTCCAGTCACTCTAACCCATTGTGCTACCATGGTAGTAGTAGTAGTTTTATTCATCCGTTAAGTCAATACAATGACATTGGATACGTCAATACAAATATTTAGGACAATACAAATAATATAAGTATAAAAATAAAAAATAAGTTGCATCAAGTGTAATTAATAAGATCTAAGCATGAACTCATAAATATATATAGTTGCATGGCTCTACAACTACACAGCATTTAAAATGCATCACAAATATATACAATTATATGGCCAGCTACAGTGTATCTAGAAATTCACTTATATCATAATATGAATCACTTAATAAAATTTCTTTCAACGATAGCTTGAAACACCGCATGGATTTTATGTTTTTCAGATTGGCCGGTAGTTTATTATACAGAGTGACTGCTGAATATCTAACTCCTTTGGAATAAAGTGTAGTTCTATGTGTTATTGTTCTTAAGTCTGTTTTACCTCTGGTGTTATGATGATGTATTTGATTATTTGTGGTGAAATTTTCAAGGTTTTGTTTTGTATAACATAGCAAACAGTATATATACAGACTGGGCAGAGTCAAGATTTTCAACTCCTTAAAGAAGTTCCTGCAGGAGTCATATTTTTTTCCTGACATTAGGCATCTAACAATCCTTTTTTGTACTTTAAAAACCAAGTGACTGTCTTTACTATCCCCCCAAAACATAATGCCATACCTCATTAGACTTTCTGCATATGCAAAATATAAGGTTCTCATGTCACTTGCATACAACTCATTTTTTATTACTCTTAATGAGAAGTAGAATTTATTTAACTTTATTACTAGATATTTTATGTGTGCTTCCCAGTCTAAATGCTGATCTACCCATACTCCCAGAAAATTTGCTTCTGTCTTATAAGAAACACATGCACCATACAACTTGATGTCAGGTTTGCCAACATTTTTATTTTGTTTGTGACGAAATGATATTGCTGAAGATTTGTTTGTATTAATAATCAATTTGTTTTCAACAAACCAAGTTTCAATTTTACTGGTTATGTGTTTTGCATTTTCATTTCCCTTTATTATAACATTTGTGTCGTCAGCAAACATAGTTACTCGAGTTGGATTTAAATAATTTGGGAAGTCGTTTATGAATATTAAAAAGAGGACGGGTCCTAGTATGGATGGCCAACCTGCCTTCCTGACATTAAATTCCCCAATTGACTCGTATATTTCCCCGGTAAACCACTAGGGGCTCTCGCATCCGAGATACACCGTCTATGGCGACTTACTGTTGTAAGTATTTGAGTCCCAGGCTTCATCATTTAACTCTCATTATTTTAGTTAATTGATGGAAACCAATCACCCCCCCCCCCCCCCTCACCAGCCATATACAGGTCAAGGTTCCTGATAGTCAACATGAAAAACTCAATGCCATGGCCGGGACAACATGAGTTGTTACAGTGGAATAATAAATATTATACAAATAAAAATATTTAGTAATTATTTTCCACTTATCTTAAGAAGTTGATGACAATACTTCTATCTTCTTTATGCGAGATTAATTTCATGAGCATTTGCCCACATCTTCAGTCAACACACTTCGTTGTCAAGGATACTATGTATTTACTTATTACCAACATCTGAAGACGAAACAAACCTAAAAACAGAATCAACTGCTGGTATGTCAAAATTCACTACGCGATTTTTATTTTTTAAAATAAATATTTTTTCCCAAACTATTAAATCTATGGGAACATTTAATTGTTTTAATAATTCAACTTCGGGATTTATTTCATGGTTAAATGACCAAAAATGATCTGCTACGGCCGATTTATCAATTTGTTTATATTTAATGTTACGAAAATGTTCTTTCTTTTTTTCTTTCATCAACTTTTTAAGATTAGTGGAAAATAATTACTAAATTTTTTTATTTGTATAATTGTTTTAGTAGTTAGATCTCCTCTCCAATGTGGTGGTTATCATTCCAGAAATGAAAAGCAACTGCTGATTTTTCTGTTTGTTTATATTTTGTGTTCCTATGGTGTTCTGTTAATCTAGTTTTTAAATTTCTCTTTGTCAAACCAATATAAAATTTGTCACAGTCTTCAATATACCTGATTTTTGTTCTGGTGGGATTGTGTTCTTTAAGGGATTATTTAACAATTTCTTGAGTGAGAATCTGTTTTTTGGTGCTACTTTGATGCCATAATCTTTAAATATTTGTTCAAACTTGTGAAGTTACAAGTTTTAAAGAGTATGAACCTATTTTAGTCTTTATTCAGATTTCAGATTCAGATTTTATTCTGCCATTTGCAACATGTTTTACAAAGCATCGTCAAAAGTAACACTACAATTACATTTTTACAGTTCAATAATAAAACAAATAAATCTATTTACAAATTATTAGCAGTTCTAGATATACACAATAGATTGATAACAAAATTTAATAAACTAAGTCTAAGTCTCTCTTCCCTTTTTGTATTCCTCAATTGAGTAGAAAGCGTTTTTCACTAGGTAAGTCTTTATTGCATAAATTTTCTTCACTTCTTCATTTATTGCCTTGATAGAGTGAGGTAAATGATTATATAAATTTTTTGCAGTACTTTCAATACATTTGGCAGCTAATGTTCCCCTAAACCTAGGGGAAGTTAAAGTAGTTCTGTTTTGTTCTTGTATTATATTCATGAATGTTTCTATTTTTTCCTTCTATGTGGTTTCTTATTACATGTTTGAGACATTCAAATATATATATAAACAGGGTAGTGTGAGTATTTTAAGTTTTTTAAAGCTACTTTTACATGATTGTCTCCTAGGGATTTTTTCCATTATTCTTATTGCTCTCTTTTGTTGCCTAAATAATTTTTAACATATTTTTCTTACCTGCTGCCCCCCATAAAATGACCCCATAACTTAGGTGTGCATGTATAAATGCATAATAAACCTTCAGTGCACTAACTTCATCCATAATTTGTGTTGTCTGTTTTAATACATATATGCCCTTGTTTATTTTCTTGTTGATATTTTCTATATGTTTGTGCCATTTTAAACTACTGTCTATAACTAATCCTAAAAAGTTTGTCTGTGCTACTTGGCTAATTTGCTTATTTTGTACTGTTAATGTGATGTCTGATTTTTTTCTATTACTGAGCTGAATTTGCATCCATTCGGTTTTGTTTGTGTTTAGTACCATTCCCAGTGCTTCTAAATAAGTGCTAATTGATTCTAATAAGGAGTTTGCTTTTCCCTGAACTTCTGCCTCTGTCTTACCTGTTACCACTACAGTTGTATCATCTGCATATCCAATTGCTAATCCTCCAGCATCCTGTATTATTTTAAATAGAAAATTTATATATAGGATAAACAGATATGGACCTAATTTTGACCCCTGCGGCACTCCATGTGTTACACGTTTGAATGCTGATTTAACTTTTTTCAAATTTCCTCCTGAATTGTGTATTATTTCGACACACTGCACCCTATTTTGCAGGTACGAGCTTAACCATTTTAATGGTATGCCTCTTATCCCATAGTTTTCTAATTTTGCCAATAGATGTTTAATATTAACACAGTCGAAAGCTTTTGATAGGTCAAGAAGAATCGCTATCACTAACTCCTTTCTATCTAATGCTCTAACAATTATATCATTTCCCTTACTAACTGCATGTATTGTTGATTTCTTTTTCTGAAAGCCGAACTGATTCTGTGATATAATATTAAATTTACTACAGAAGCTCTGGAGCTGTTCTAGGAAAAGTCCTTCGATAATCTTTGAATGCATGAAATTAGCTTCACTGTTAACAACGCTTTTATTTATAACTATGCAAATTAGTGCCTGGTTTAAGAATTTACTATTTGATTATTTCAAGATTAATGAATGTGACAAAGTTTATAATTGACTTTATTTTAAATGCATATTATAAAGTTTTTAGAGTAGATTTAGTAGATTTTTATTACATTGATGCATGTATATATTTATACTTTATAGTGCATTAAATTCGAGCTCTAGTCATGAGCCATATCTGAGGTATCCATTACTTATGGTTCATATTGTTCAGTACTTCATTGTTCTTTTAAAGGTCTATCAATATTCAGGTGTTTCTTGCGATTAGATTTAATTTTAGGGAGCATGTAGCATCCAATTTTTAAACATTGGAGTATTCCTATTCCCTTTGTATCTATAAAAATGTGTTATCTTCCAAAAGAGTTATCTTAATTAAATAGGGAAAAAAAAATCTGACTTAAACTCACATGACTTTCTCTACTCTTGTGCAAACACGTAAGTGTTCTATCTACTTCGAGATAACCATTATCTTATTGTAGTCACAAGGGAGTACAGTAGACCTTAAGTGATAGTCAAATGTTTTAAACAGCTGGTCGTTATGTGATGTACACATGACTTTCTCTACTCTTGTACAAACACTTATTGCTCTATCTACTTCGAGATAACCATTATCTTATTGTAGTTACAAGGGAATACAGTAGACTTTTAAGTGGTAGTCAAATGTAGTTAAAATTGGCTGCTATGTTATGGCCTTGAAATTGTACTTTCTGTCAGTGATGTAAAAAAAGAACACATTTCTATTTCAGAAAATTATAAGTATACAAAAATTTGAAGATACAAGAAGGGATTGACTTGAAATGATCCATGATGAATATATAAGGGCATTCAACTATTTGTTCATCAGTGCCTTTTAAAACCTGAACATGGCAATATCCAGAGATAAATGTCACCATAAAGTATAAAAATTCTAAATAAAACTTTTAATAAGTTGTACTTATTCGGTTGAGGCCAAAGCCAAAGAAAGATTTTAAAACATAAATAAAAGGCTAAAAGACATAAAAAAAAGAACATTGTTTTCACTAAAGTTTATGATTTAGCTTTGAAAAGAATTTAAAAATCTTCTCCACCACTTTGTGCTCATTTGCCAGTATCTCTGCAAAATTGAGAGACAGCTGCAGAGACTTCGAAGGTGTTCTAGGCAAAAGCACTAACAGATGACAGACCGAAAGAGCTTCAATGCACAGTGGTCAATGCACAATCAAGCCTAACATGTGCAACTGAGTCAGTCACTTCCCCCTGACAAAATGAAAGGGGGTAATTCAGGGAATTCAAAGTTCCTTTAGAGATCGGAGTTTATTTCCATGGAGAACGGACCACTCTTCCTGCCTCCTCCAGGGGCCTACTGTGGTAGGTATGGGAATTGGCAATCCTGAGTTCCTGAGCCAAATCTCTCGATTGGGTTCTTCTGCGAGGTGAGTGTTCTTTCAAACGCCCAAAACCATGGTCCACTTTTGTGTTTGACCCTAAACTCCCTAAACACACGTCTGATGGATAACCTAGCGTGGGTTGGCAGAGTGGGAAGCGCAGGGGTGACTGAGTAACGCGTAACCCCCAGCTCCGGTTGTGTAGGATTGTGTTCGTATCCACTGATAAAGGTCAGTCCCGGGGAGGGGCCATTGCATGAACTGTAACACTCCTGAAGGCGATTGGGTCCCTCTGTCTATACACTGGGAGGTGAGACCCTGAGGTGAGCAAGGTCTAGGCCAGGACTCTCACCTAAGCTGGGCATGCCATTGGAGATGTTTGCAATGGTGGAGGATATCATCACTATGGGAACTGATAAAATCAACAAAACTGTTAAGAAAAGTGGAAAGGAAATAGCTGAGTCTTGTGGTCTTCGCTATTTGGGTCATTTTTAGAACTGAGGAAGGTCGAAAATTCACTGCTGTGAACCTGTTTATCATTCAGAAGGGTCTAGATAATATTGCTGGTCCAGTAAAATCATGTACTTGATCACGCAATGGCGCACTCTTGGATGAAGCAGTTTCACAGATGCAGGCTTCAAAAATGTTAATAGCTAATATGCTTGCAAGCTTTCTGGTGTACATGGAACTACATAGGACTCTGAATTCCTTGCGTGGTGTTGTAAACACCAGCGCATTGGACAGTATGTCCAAAAAAGGAGATTCAGGAAAACTTGGCGGAACAAGGTGTAACAAATGTATATCGAGTTTACCGTAAAGAACGAGGTGAACTTGTGCCCATTCGTACCCTGTTTCTTACGTTTGATCGGGTAGGTAATGAGCCGTACAACCAACCTTTTACCGCTGCCGAGCTTGCACATTCTTTAGCCCTAGTTAAGGACTCTTCTCCCGGTCCCGATGACATCCACAGACAGATGCTGCTACATCTTCCACCCTATGCGATGTCTTTCCTTTTAGGTATGTATAACCGCATCTGGCATGAGCGGATCTTTCCATCTTCCTGGCAAGAGGGTATTGTCATCCCCATCCCTCGACCCGGAAAGGACCACACACTTCCATCTAGCTACCGCCCCATCTGCCTGACGAGTGTTGTCTGTAAGACCTTTGAGCGAATGGTAAACTCTCGGTTGGTGTGGTGGCTCGAAACCAATAACCAGCTATCCAACCTTCAATGTGGTTTTCGTCGCCATCGCTCTAGTGTTGACAATCTAACACGCATTGAGGCTTACATTCATGATGCCTTTCTACTGCAGCAGCATGTGGTGGCAGTTTTCTTTGACCTGGAGAAGGCCTATGACACCTCTTGGCGGTATGGCATACTACGTAACCTGCACAGTTACGGTATGCGAGGCCACTTACCGGAATTTTCAGGTAACTTTTTAGCACTACGTCGTTTTCGTGTCCGTATAGGGAACACAATATCAAGGGAGCGGATCCAGGAGAATGGTGTACCTCAAGGGTCGATTCTAAGCGTCCCCCTTTTTGCCGTGGCTATTAATGGCATTACTAGTGTCATTTGCGGCGGAATTCCATCGTCCCTGTATGTTGACGACTTCGCCATATATTATCGTTCTTGTAACTTAGATCATATAGAGCATCAACTGCAGTTGACCATCAACCAGCTGGCAGCCTGGGCGCTTCGAAACGGCTTCCGTTTTTCGCCTGCGAAAACACAGTGTGTCCACTTCCATCGCCTACGGGGTATTCACCCTCCACCTGATCTTCACTTGAACGGCATACCCCTGCCATTTGTCTCGCACCTGAAGTTCTTGGGCCTCTACTTGGACAGACAACTCAACTGGGAGCACCACATTCGTCACCTTCGAGCCTCTTGCGATCGTTCTTTTCGGGTGCTGAAGGTATTATCTGGAGCATCTTGGGGGGGGGGGGCGATCACACGGTAATGTTGAGGCTGTACCACTCTCTGGTTCGGTCCAAGCTGGACTACGGCAGTTTTATTTATGGCGCAGCGACCGCCTCTAAACTTCGTCTTTTAGATACCGTGCATCATACTAGCATCCGCCTTGCCACAGGAGCTTTCTGCACCAGTCAAGTCGACTGCCTGTATGCAGAATCAGGCGAACCTCCACTCTATATTCGTCGCTCTCTGTTACTCTGCTCATACGTCTCGAAGATGGCAAGTTATCCCAATCATCCCTGTTTTAAACCAGTTCTGTGTCCAGATTTAGTCCACTGTTATATGTGCCCTGGTTCTCGAACATGCCCCATGGAAATAAGATTTCGGGATCTCCTACATTCGCATGGCCTGCGAATGCCTCGTGTGGAGAGGTCGTCCATCTACCTGCATGGCAGCTCAATCGTGTGCAGTTCGATCTCGCTCTTTCAATCAACTCTAGACTCACTACTCCACATTCGGTGTTCCAACAACTTTTTGCCGAACTACTGAGCCGTTACCTTAATTATGTTCCGGCCTTTACAGATGGTTCTCAGTTAGGTAGCACTATGGGTTGCGCGTTCTTCATTAACAGTGAGGCTCATAAATTTCGCCTTCTGGACTCCACTTCAGTTTCCTCCGCAGAGCTGTACGCCATCTTCTATTTGCTCCTTTTTATTTGCAAGTTAGCTCCTGGCTCTTTTATTGTCTGCACTGACTCTCTAAGTGCTCTTCAGGCCTTGCAACAGCACACTGCCGCTCACACACTTGTTTTAAAAATACAGGCCCAGATCTCGCAAATGCTCAGTCGCGGATACAATTTTGTTTTTACTTGGACCCCAGGCCATGTTGGGATTTCCGGGAACGAGGAGGCGGACGCGGCTGCTAAGTCCGCTTGCCATTTGCCCCGGAGTTTAACAACTACAGTGCCATACCAGGATGTGCAACGTTTTTTCCGTCGCCAACTCCTATCTGCTTGGCAGCAATCCTGGACAGCTTTGGAAGGCACACAACTCCGGGCAATAAAGGAGAGCGTTCAACCCTGGCCAACTTCCTGCAGGGATAACCGGCGGGCCGAGGTGATACTCACCCGGCTGAGAATTGGGCACACACGTGCGATTCATGGCCATCTGTTAAGAGGGGAACCGGCCCCTGTGTGTGCTCCGTGTGCAGTACACCTCACTGTGCTGCATGTATTGCTGGATTGCCCGCAGTACACCCGCGTTCGCCAGTCTTTGGGCTTGGGAACTAACTTGCTGGGTGTTTTAGGTGACGACCCAGTGGCCGTGGATAAGGCTCTGCGGTTTGTTTTTAAAATCGGTTTTAATAAACAAGTCTGACTTGTATTTTATATTTATCAATTTTAGAGATTTTAAATTTTTAGTACTGGGATGGGTTTTTTATGTGCTTTTAATAGTTGAGTGTTTGTTTTATCTTACTTTTTAACTTTGTGTAGCTTTTAGTTTTTAGAGTTGACTTCGGGCCCAAATGACCTTGTTGTCGACGGGCCCTAAAACACTACACACTCACTCACTCCTGCAAAGGATTAAGGCAGAGTATGAAGCTATTGAAGTGAGGCAGTATATACCCAATCCATTAAGGTGTTATAAATGCCAGCGCTTTGGCCACACAAGTGATTCATGTAATGGAGTTGCTACTTGCGTTGACTGTGGGAAATTCAAGCATAAGAATGCATGCACTTCACCTGCAACATCTGTTAACGGCAGTGGCAATCATTCATCGAAGTCCAGAGAATGTTCCTGTTTTATGAAGGAAAAAACGATCCTTCTTGGAAGCCCGGAAACTCTTGTGTATTCGTCTGCCTTCTCTCCCTAGGACCGTTAGCTACAGTGCAGTTGAAATCACAACACAAACTAGCGACATAAACGGGGCAGTAATATCTGAAATATATATTACACCCAGATCATAGCCAAAGCAACAGACACCAGCACGAACAACAGTGACCACACCTACTAAGTCCAGTCCTATGAAGAACGTTGCAGCGAAGTTACTGCAGAAAGCATCTACCTCAAGACTGTATATAATGCATCGCCCAGAAAGTTCAAGATCTCATATGAAAGAAAAAGAGCGCTAAAGTCCACGACCATCTCCTCCGAGAACATCTGAGAAATCATCTGGAGAGGACTCAGATCGGCAGCTCTCATCTTCGCCGATCAGTTTCTGATCGTTTTGAGCAACTTGAAAGAAAATTATCTGTAGGAAAGCGCTCCTCCTCCATTGAGGATGTGGAGCATGAAAATCCTGTCCTCACTGCCAAAACAACAATGAGGAAAAGGTAGGATGAACGTGCTGAAAATACTAGCCCGGCCCTTAAGAAAAGGAACAAACTGATTGAACCACCACAGCGCAGGTAGTTTGTTTTGACAAGTTGATATTGAAAACGGGTTTTTTATGCCTTTTGTATGGTTAATTATAGTTTTTATTGTTTTTTGCCATTTGGACGTATTTATTTTATTGCTATTTTGTTTTGATTTTGTTTTCTTTGTTTGAGTATTTATCTCTGGCTATTGCCATGATTTAGTTTTTGTAAGGGCGCTGATGACCGAGCAGTTGAGCGCTCTTATATACAAATCATCATCACTCTTCTTGCGAGCAGGACTGCACAGCCCTCCACAATACAAGCCTAAAATCTTCTGATGTGACAAACTGTTTTAACCCTGGGCTGTGTGGTAGCCATCTTAGCTGCTGAATCTGCCATATCACTTGCATGCAAGCCAATGTGTCCAGGAATCCATGCACACACCAAAAAATGATCCACTCCCTCCCAAAAGCATCAGAGACAAATTGTATGGTTTTTACAAGATGTACATTTTTTTGTATATAAGATACTCTCTCTTAATGGTTTATCATTTGTATAACAGCCATGAAGAGGACTTCTCAGAACATTCCCAGAAAATTCTAGATATACATTTGTCAAGACAAAATCTTGCACAGATGGCATTTTAATTAAAATTGTTAGTCATTTTTGAGAAAATTAAAATGAAAAAAATTCCATTTTAAATGGTAGTCTGAGAAATATTTGGGAAACATTTTAATGTCACTTCTTTGGAAAATGCTGAACTTAAGTAAAAGTTTGGTATTTAAGTGACTTCATTCTTGAGTTACAGTGTTCAAAGATGCATACATATGCACACACAAAAGCCCTTTTTCTAAAAATATTCTTTTTTAAAAATTGTTATTAAAGTGTTAGTGTTTTAAAATATGCACTCCCAGTGTGAAGTCTCATTATCAGATTTTTGGGTGGAATGTAAAGTTCCCTTACTTCATACTTAAGGGAACTGGGAATGATGCATGTTCAAAAATGGTGTTTTGAGCCTTTAATGACAAAACATTCTCCATTCTTCACTTTCTTCTCGGGCAGCCAGCCAGGTGAAAAGATGATTAGATATCAATGTTTCGGGAGTGTGCATCTCTCCCATCATCAGGATATTTATAAAATGTTATAACCACAAATGAAATACTGGATATTACACAACTACGAGGGCTATCCAGAAAGTAGATTACGTTTTGGAATAAAAAGTAAACAAAGTATAGGAAACAAATTTTATTATATACAGATGAAAGCCACACTCAAATACTACTTTTCGACATAGTCACCATTCAAATTAAGGCATTTATCGTAGCGATGTACGAGCTTGGAAATTCCTTCGTCGAAAAATTCGGCCGCCTGCGCCTTCAACCACTTCGTTTCACAGTTCACGTGTTTCACCCATGTTTCGTCACCAGTAACGATGCGATCGAGTAAAGAGTCACCATCCTTATGGTAAACGTCCAAAAAGTTCAACGCTGCAGCCGTTCGCTGATTTTTGTGGTCCTCTGTCAAGATTTTTGGAATCCATCTTGCACAAAACTTGTGGTAACCAAGCTTTTCGCTGATGATTTCGTGCAACAAACTTCGCGAAATTTGTGGAAAACTCAAAGAAAGTTCCTTTATTGTGAACATTCGATTTTCACGGACTTTAGCATCGACTTTTTCGTCAAGTTCGGCAGTCACTATGCTGGGTCTCCCACTTCGATCTTCGTCGTGAACATTGGTTCGGCCATTTTTAAATCTGATGACCCACTGACGCACTCCACCTTCAGTGATAATGTTGTCGCCATACACTTCACAAAGCTGCCGATAGATTTCTATCGGTTTACAGTTTTTTGCAGTCAGAAACCTTATTACTGCACGCACCTCGCAGCTCGCGGGATTTTCAATTAACGCAGACATTTCAAACCGTCACAGTATCTGAACGGAGCACAGCACGAACCTCTCACTAGCACGGCTAGATGCCGACTGAGCTGCGCAACGCTCTGACCCCAAGATGGCCGCGCTAGCCCCGCCCCTAGCAGAAACAGACGAAAAACGTAATCTACTTTCTGGATAGCCCTCGTATTATTGTTATCGTTATTTTAGCATCAGATAAGCCTACTGCTACAGCCTGCATCCCGTTTACCGGCAATCTATTCGGCAGAATCAGCAGAATTCTTGCCAAATACAACATCAAGACCATCCACAAGCCACCTTCGAAGATTAAACATTTGTTGAGACCAATGAAAGACAAACTGGACTTCCAAGTTCTGGGAGTGTACCGCATTCCCTGTGAATGTGGGACACCGTATACAGGACAAACCGGAAGGACCATCGTTACTAGAATAATGGAACATGACGGAGCATTCGTTTAATGTAACCTGAGAAGTCTGGGCTGGCAGAGCATTGTTTTGATAATGACCATAGAGCCAATGTTCGGGAGACGACCATCTTGGCAAAATGCAAGTTACGGGGATGGAGAATTAAGGAGACTTTGGCCATTTCCTCTAAAAGGAGTACGCTTAATTGTGATGCTGGATTTCAGTTCAGCTCCTCTTGGAAACGTGCCTTAAAAATGGAAATCTGTCGAATTAAGAAGCAAAGATCAATACAACTTGATAATCAAGTTAAGTAGTTACGTTTCTTTGACACCATTTTCTATACTCACGCCATCTCCTGAGCTGGCATTTAATTTACTGAAAAGTCTTTTGTTCAGTAATGCAAATTTTGATAGTGTTTTGTCTTTGTTTATAGTTGTGTTATCCAGTGTTTAATTTGTGGTTATAACATTTTATAAATATCCTGATGATGGGAGAGATGCACACTCACGAAACGCTGATATTTAATCATCTTTTCACCTGGCTGGCTGCCCGAGAAGAAAGTGAGCGCATTCGTCACCAGGAAAGCTTCAGGTCTTACTCTCCATTCTTTTCGTTGCTAGATAATGTCCACTTTATTGTGTTTACTGCATAATTAGCAAAGAAAAAAATTAAACCTGCAGCCAGCTGTTGAAATTGCCCATGTGCCACACCTTTGAACAAATATTACTAAAAACTACATTTTTGGTTATTTGGGAATCATTTTCTCAAAAACCGTAAGAGATAAAACACTGATGTTTGGCACAATTATTTTAAATACTCTACAGTATATTTGCCCCAACTTTGACATTTCTAAAATTAATACTTTAAGTATTATATGATGCTTGTGAGAAAAAATCAATATATTTTCATGTGTGTTTGGAGGAATTTAGTAACAGTGATGTCAAAATTAATCGTAAAATCTATTTGGAGTTGGTTTATTGACACTCGTCACTTACCTGTTAGATACTATCGAGGGACTAGTTTCAAAGGTCTTTGCCTCCATTTTTAACCTCTCTCCAACTAGCATCTGTTGTCTGCTCTCCTCTCTAGTGGTGGAACTATGAACTTCTTTGTCAAATTATCTACTGGTGGATTTCAAAGTTCATTACACAGTCCTTATTTTTCCATATGAATATGTTCTTCCATGTTGTTAGTGTATTTTGGTTTGACTGTGTAAATCATGAAATACTATTAAAAGAATTAGAATTTTATGGTATAAATAACATATCACTAAAATGGTTCCAGTCATATCTTAACAAACACAAGCAGAAAGTAATTCTAAAAAGCAGTAATAGTGAGACCCACTCAAACTGGAACACAATAAAAAATGGGGTACCACAGGGAAGTGTATTAGGACCATTACATACTATACACAAATGATCTCCCAAAAAACATCAGTGAAAAATCAATAATGTGTGCTGACGATACAGCAATTAGGATTAAAGCAATAACTAACAGAGCTGATGCAGAAAACAGCTGAAACAATGTCTGCACTAAAACAATGGTTTAATAGTAATGGATTAAAACTCAACACATTATGCACATAAAACAAAAGTAGACAATAACATGTTACACCTCACCAATATAAGTACTGCCATCTCAGCAAAAATACTTGGAATGTATGTAAATAATCAGTTAAAATGGCAGGAACATATACATTACATAGCCTAAAGATTAAATTCTGCCTGTCCCAAATCACAAACTTGGAGACTAGGAAAGTAGTATATTTTAGTCACTTTCATTCTATCATGTCGTATGGAATATGCAACAGGCTGGGAATCAATATTCAAAACCCAAAAGAAAATAATCCGTATAATAACACACAGATACAAAAGAAACTTGTAGACCATTATTAAAAAACTTGGAAATATTAACTTTCCCATCGCAATATATACTATTATGTGTTTCAAATGGGAAGGTGTTTGTCTTTGAGCGCTACTAGGCGAGCAACCAATGGGAGTCCTGCAGTGTTGTCATACTGCATTCCTGCTAAGTGGTGTGTGTGGAGTGCCAACCAAATCAATCTATGAAATGCTATTCACGCTAAGACAAAAATTCAGATTTTGCCGAAACTTATGCATGTGGAATGTAGAGAGTAATGTATCTAACATAACCATGAAAACCCTATATTTTTAGCTCAAATAGTTTTTCTAATACAAATAAATAAAACACTATTACTTGTATTATAACAATAAATCGCGACGTAAGCACTCTAGTGAATACCATTATTGGTTGGCATGTATGTGTGTACATATATTTGTAATTACTCAGAACTGAAACGTAAATGTTTGACATGACGTGGTAAAAGAATTACTTTGAATACGCCAATTCGAGTGAAAGGAAACGAATTTCCTGCTGCCCTGGTAGAACGTGTCTGGTCACATTATATCTTTGTTTATGAATGGTTTGTAATCTCTATTTACTCTAGAGAGTTCAAAGTGGTTGGTATGTATGTACATATACTTTTAATTACTCAGAACTGAAATTTAACTACTGACATGACAGATAAAAGAATTACTGTGAATAAGTTAAGGTGTTAATTTCGAGAAAGAGCAAACATTTAATTTCCTGTTAGTCTGTGGAATGCTGAATGCTTATGTTTATGAAGGAATGCTGGATAAGAAGTGTTTATTTACTCTGGAGAGTTCAGATCGATATCATTCAGTTCTTTACACAACAGTAGAGTAAGAGTTAAATAGTGCAATGGCTTCTTGCGGTGAATTTAGTGGCGAGTCAAAAAAGGCAATTATTGCGAAGTCAGGCTCGAAGTATTGTTTTTAAGGTGTACACGTTCTTCAAAAAATTGGGCAATGAGGAATATAGAAATCAGCTCGACTTCAAAAATGCACAACGGCTTACTGCTGAAGCATGTGGTGTAGGTAAAACAAGTGTGTCCCGCATTAGAAAAACAGGTAATTCATAAACTATAATTATGGTTATAGTATTTAAACTATATATATAAAATTTTCGAAAATGCTTTTTCCAATTTTGGCAACTGCATCATTGTAAAAGTTTGTAAAATATAATTTGCTTACCCTTACATCTAGCGCCAAGCAGACGTGCATGTTGTATGAGTGTGAGAGAGAGAGAGAGAGAGAGAGAGAGAGAGAGAGAGAGAGAGAGAGAGAGAGAGAGAGAGAGAGAGAGAGAGAGAGAGAGAGAGAGAGAGAGAGAGAGAGAGAGAGAGAGAGAGAGAGAGAGAGAGAGAGAGAGAGAGAGTGTGAGTGTGAGTGTGAGTGTGAGTGTGAGTGTGAGTGTGAGTGTGAGTGTGAGTGTGAGTGTGAGTGTGAGTGTGAGTGTGAGTGTGAGTGTGAGTGTGAGTGTGAGTGTGAGTGTGAGTGTGAGTGTGAGTGTGAGTGTGAGTGTGAGTGTGAGTGTGAGTGTGAGTGTGAGTGTGAGTGTGAGTGTGAGTGTGAGTGTGAGTGTGAGTGTGAGTGTGAGTGTGAGTGTGAGTGTGAGTGTGAGTGTGAGTGTGAGTGTGAGTGTGAGTGTGAGTGTGAGTGTGAGTGTGAGTGTGAGTGTGAGTGTGAGTGTGAGTGTGAGTGTGAGTGTGAGTGTGAGTGTGAGTGTGAGTGTGAGTGTGAGTGTGAGTGTGAGTGTGAGTGTGAGTGTGAGTGTGAGTGTGAGTGTGAGTGTGAGTGTGAGTGTGAGTGTGAGTGTGAGTGTGAGTGTGAGTGTGAGTGTGAGTGTGAGTGTGAGTGTGAGTGTGAGTGTGAGTGTGAGTGTGAGTGTGAGTGTGAGTGTGAGTGTGAGTGTGAGTGTGAGTGTGAGTGTGAGTGTGAGTGTGAGTGTGAGTGTGAGTGTGAGTGTGAGTGTGAGTGTGAGTGTGAGTGTGAGTGTGAGTGTGAGTGTGAGTGTGAGTGTGAGTGTGAGTGTGAGTGTGAGTGTGAGTGTGAGTGTGAGTGAGTGTGAGTGTGAGTGTGAGTGTGAGTGTGAGTGTGAGAAATAATACTGATAAGATAAAACCAAAGGAAAAGTCAGGCATTTACAAGATTAAATGTAAAGACTGTGAAACAATTTACATAAGGAGGACAAAAAGAAACATAGGCACTAGAAAGAAAGAACACTTCAGGCACTTAAGATACAAAAATATTGATAAGTCCACAATAGCGGCTCATTTCTGGTCTGAAAATCATGAAATTGAAGATAGCACAGAATTACTAAAATACGTACAAAAACATAGTGAACTCGTCATATGGGAGAGGATATACATAGAAAAACATAAAAACCAACTAATGAACTTTGAAATCCCGCCAGAAGAGAATCCCACATTTAAGTTCATCACTAAATCAACAGATGGCAGCAGCAACCCCAGAATTACCCACATCACTGGATCAAGCTTTAGTCGCATAAGAGCTGTAGATGCAAACGATGATTTTTGAAACATGTCCTCAAAATAGGTACGAAAGTGAAGCAGATGTGTAATAAATACGACTCATCTAAAAATTAATAATTTTTTGCTTCACTGTGGTGTTCCAATACAGTTATATCTCGAGATCTAGATGATAGTTGTACTCTCTCCACTTTGTAAAGGCATTTTGCCTAAATATTGTACATTATTAGTTGTAAACACCTGTATAAATGTAAATAATATTTGTTATTTCATTGATGTGTCACCTGTTTATGGAGCTAATGCTCACTTTGTAAATGTTGTGATGAATAAAGTTATAATCTCCATCATCCATCATCCTTCATCTGTCAGCCGTCATCCGTCATCTGTCACCCGTCATCTGTCGTCCGTCCCCGCCTCGGTAGCGTAAATGGTAGCATATCTGCCTCATGTTCAAGAGGTCCTGAGTTCAAATCTCGGTCAGGGTGAGTTACCTGGATAAGGTTTTTCCGGGGTTTTCCCTTAACCTGAAAGACGAATGTGAGGTAACTCTAAGCTCCATGAACCCTGGACTTATTTGAGCATCATTTCACCCAATTCATTCACCGTCTGATATGACTTAACGTTGGAGGACGTAAATTAAAAAAAAATTGTCATATGTCATCCATGATCCATCAGCCATCATACCTCATCATTCCTTTTAATAATTTTGGATTTGGATCAATGTCATGATTTTCATTCCAAAAATGAAATGCTACTACTGACTTTTCTTGTTTCAATCTGATGTTTCTAAAGTGCTCTTTGACTCTGGTTTTTAGATTTCTTTTAGTTTGACCTATGTAGCATTTTTCACAATTCTTACAACTTATTTGGTATGTTTTGGATCTGTTAACTGATGGGATTTCATCTTTTGCTTTTGAATTTAGCAATTTTAAAATTTAGTGTCCAGTATTATATGCCAAGATTATATTTTGTTCTTGGCACCACCAGCAGTAGTATTTCATTTTTGGAACAAAAATCATGACATTGATCCAAATCCAAAATTATTAAAAGGAGTGATAAACCAAAATAAACTGAACACATGGGAGAACATATTCATATGGAAAAATAAGGATCGTGTAATGAACTTGGAAATCCCCCCAGTAGATAATTTGACAAAGAAGTTCATAGTTCCACCACTAGAGAGGAGAGCAGACAAGAGATGTTAGTTGGAGAGAGGTTGAAAATGGAGGCAATGGCCTTTGGAACTAGTCCCTCGATAATACAAAAAAAGTGATGAGTGTCAATAAATTGACTACAAATAATTTTTATGATGAATATATTTTCAACTTCATAAATATTAAAAGCAGAAGCATTATTAACAGTGAAGTATTCTTCATATTTAAGTTTGAATTTATGAGTCATTATGTTTACACTCTAACTTCACTTACTTGTTGTTGTATAATTGAAACGTTTTCAAGATCATTCGATCTCATCCTCAGCTGTTAGGTGACTAAATGAACATTCCTCTTCTTCCACTACTACGGAGCTCTGATCACTCTGCCATCTGGTGTTAGGGGCACTAAGTTTTAATACTTCATTTAATGCCGGGATTTCAAAATTTATAACTTTATCACGGTTTTTGTTTATGAATATTTTTCCCAAATATCCAATTCTATGGGTGTACTTAAAGATTTTAACAGTTTAATGTTGTGGCCAATGTTGTGGTTTTCTGTCTAAAAATGGTGTGAAACTGCAGATTTTTCTGTTTGTTTCAACTTAATGTTCCTCTGGTGTTCTTTTTGCCTGGTTAACAAGTTTCTCTTAGTTTTTCCTATGTAGCTGTTTTCACAGGTTTCACAATTAATCTGATAAATTCCTGATTTCAAATTGTTGGGGATTGAATTTTTTAGTGGTTATTTAGCAGGTTCCTCAGACTGAATTGTTTTGGGGTGGTAGTTTTAAGTTTAGTCTTTTGAAGATTTGTTCCAATTTTCTAAAAGCCCATGGATGGTAGGTGAATTTTCTATATTGCCAATTTTTATTTTTAAGTGGTGAGAGTGGTAGTTTTTTATATTATCTTCAGTTTTTCCTTTCTCTTCATCATGTTCCTTATGATGGCTGGGTTGAATTCATTTAATACTGCTATGTCTTTTATGTGTTGTTGTTCTTTCAAAAATTCCTCCTTACTCAGTGGGATGTTGTATAGCTGGTGAATTAGGCTTCTAAAGGCAGCTAGTTGATGTAAAACTGTGAAACTAAACTTAAAACTAGCACCCCAAAACAAATTCAGTCTGAGGAACCTGCTAAATAAACCACTAAAAAATTCAATCCCCAACAATTTGAAATCAGGAATTTATCAGATTAATTGTGAAACCTGTGAAAAAAGCTACATAGGAAAAACTAAGAGAAACTTGTTAACCAGGCAAAAAGAACACCAGAGGAACATTAAGTTGAAACAAACAGAAAAATATGCAGTTTCACAACATTGGCCACAACATTAAACTGTTAAAATCTTTAAGTACACCCAATCAATTGGATATTTTGGAAAAAATATTCATAAACAACAGCCGTGATAAAGTTATAAATTTTGAAATCCCGGCATTAAATGAAGTATTAAAACTTAGTGCCCCTAACACCAGATGGCAGTGTGATCGGAGCTCCGTAGTAGTGGAAGAAGAGGAAGGTTCATTTAGTCACCAAACAGCTGAGGATGAGATCGAATGATCTTGAAAACGTTTCAATTATACAACAACAAGTAAGTGAAGACTGAGTGTAAACATAGTGACTCATAAATTCAAACTTAAATATTTTCAACTAATTTCTTTATAAAACAAATTGTAACAGATGAACTATCACACCAATATAAAAACCCACATATATAGTTTCATAAAGATAGCAATTATAATTTTGGAGAAAATGGTACCTAAATAAGCCTATTTTTTCTATTTAAAAAATCAATATTTATTAACTAATTGTTTTTTATATTTTTGAATTTGAAAACCTAAAAAATCTATAGTAACATTCCTTAATGTATGTACTATGTGAAGGAAAAAACTAATTGAAATGCATTGAGAACTTCAGAGAGGTATAATTTATGTTCGGAACTGCAAGCACAACCACATGTAAAAGAAATGCTAAATGAACTTTCTAATAAACCATTGTAAGCAATAGAAGTAGAGTAATGTGAATGTAATATGTCAGATATTTTCTGTTTTGTGATATATTTAAGATATTCATTGTGTATTGCTTTAGCTAAGCATAAATAATTTCTGTTGGAAGGTCTTCAAAGCCAATGCCAAGGCATGGCACCAACAGCCGTGAAGATTATGATTCTGGATTCCCAAGCTCTGTTGCGGAATCTGATGATGATCCTTCACTGTTACAAGCGAGTACATTATTGCCAACTCATCCAGAACAACCAAAGATTCCCATACTGGTCACCTCCAGAGAACACAGAGGAAGTCTTTATGATTCTGATGATGAAACTACAAGTAAACAATCATTTGGTAGTGATTCAACCAATACACCACCCAGAACATTCTCAGATGTTTTTGTCAGGTATGTATTATTTACAAACTATACTAATTACAGTGTTACTCATTTAAAAGATAACAGGTGCAGAGAATTTTGTCTGTGTGCGATTGTGTGTGCCACAGCCGACTTTGTTCATACATAAACACCAAGCATATTCCATGCATAACACTCTTACCTTAAAGAAGATGTTCATCCTTGGCTAAACAAGCCGTATATTGGATGAACACATTCTGATTCACACAATTAAGTTGGGCCATTGTAAGGTTTCCAATTTAATTTCTAATATTTTGTTTTAGTTCTTCCAGTGCATGAGGAAGTTAAAACTATAAATAGAAGTATTTATAAACAGTGCAGCTTCATCAATAAAACCTTTTTAAACCACTTTTCAAACTGTAAAAAGAAGCTCCACTTACATTTAAGATTTAGGACATCTTTCAAGGACCCCACGTCCTCATTATCAGCTGATGTTCGACTACTATATGCGCAAGATTTCTTGAGCATTCGGGTCCCAAGTCCTCATTCGGTAAGTTTCGCCTATTTCCGTAAACACAGATGGCAACTTTGAAACAGAAAATGCGCTACACACTGTGACATCTACTCTCTGTTTCATATAACCTTGCCCCGCTGAAATGTATCACTCCGCGTTCAACAACCCTCCCCCTTGACCTAATTGGCTAATGCTTTCGCGTCATAGGCCATAGGCGGTGCCTTCCCCTCACATTTAAACCTGCGGTAAATGTCGTAATAATTGCCGGGAAGATAAATAAAATCAACAAAAATCATACAAATAAGGATATGAAGGCATGCAAAAATACAAGTATATAATGAACTGAGCAAATTGAAACAGAATGACTGAGCAATGAAACTGAAAGAGTTTATAATGAAAGGCCTTTGGCATTTTCCACTGGGATTTTTTAAACCAGCACACATACCTTTCAAAAATGCTTGTCTTTCAGTCTTAAAAGTCGTGTCACACCATACTTTACTTTTCGTGTGTTCTTTGTGTATATTTAGCGATTTGTATCTCGGTGCAGTGTGGTTGTCCTTAAATAGCGTCTTCGCCACACAGCAATATCGCCTCTGTCTTTTAGCATATTTTTCTTGCCTCTTTTTTCATTCACAAATCCCAGCTGTATAAGCAATCTGCTGAAATTTGGTAAATCAGCATCCTCATTTACAGCAGACGAAATGTTACTTATGTTAGGGAGTTCGTTTCTAAAGAAAAACTACACACATGACGACGCACAACACTTTTCACGTATTTTTTTCCGAGCACGCACTTTTGTTTATTCCTGCTTTTGCCTGGAGTGGTAAGTTTTCCTGTTTCCTCAATTTCATGTCGCGATGTTCCTACAGATCTAACATTCACACCTGTAACTTCAGAGCACAGCTGTTCGACTTCTCTCACTGACAAAGACGGATTCTTGTCTGTGAGTGCATTAAACACATGCAACACAATTCTTTTTTCGCCTGTTTGTAAATAATTATCCTTGCGATACTTCAGCGAAAAACTGGCGGTAGACTCTGCCACTATACATATAATAAGTACATGCGCAATAGATGATCAATAAAATAATTTAGCTCCCGCACTCTCGAATGGCGATGCATGACTAATCCAGTTCAAAACAAGGTCAGTGATAAAAGTCACATAAACAAATATATCATCACTACCGCTAAATCACGTGCTATCGTGCCATGTGCTTGAGAGCAAAGGGACCTCTTCTTTAATTCGTTTAAGAATTAACATGCATTTCAGATAAATCAACTCTGTTGCATAATATATTTAATTAAAACAGTTACGAAAATATAAATTTGACAATTCTCTTCCAACATATAATGATATATCACCATGTTAAATAACGAACTAATTTTTATCGCACGACAGTCATTACCACAACAGCAACCAATGAGAGGTGATTAGGTCACGTGACCATTAAGAGATACTGGGCAAGCTTATGTGAAACAAGGTATAGTGGCTAATATGCTAAGCTTTCACATGTATGCCATTTCATTTTGAGGTTAATTATTATCTAACCAGTGTACAACAAATCTAAAAGCAAGACTATGTTATCAATGTTATGGCTCTCAAAAGGGGACACACTATTTTTCGTCTACCTCCATAAAACTGTGATCTGAATGCAACTGAGCTGGTGTGGGCAAAAATAAAGAATGTTTACAAAATACGTAATGTTAACAAGAGCCACAAATCTATGGAAACTTGCTGTAGAAGCGACAAATCGGGAAGGATACGATAAGAAGGTCCAAGAACTGGAAATGCAGTATTGGAGAAACGATGGTGTAATAGAAAATGCATTTAATGAAATTATTAACACATTAGAGGATACAAGTGATGAAAGTGACGCAGTAGACTTGGAAATCGAAGAATCACAAATCGAGTGAGCGTTTATAGCTGTCATAACATTGTTTAATACTTTTATGTGTTTTATAACAGTAAATATATAAGCATACAGCATATTGGATGGAGTTCAATTGTTTGTTGCCACATCTCATATTTTCGGTGCATATCTTTGCTTATCTCACCGCAGTTTGGCTGAATTGTGTTTTTCTAGGTTGACCACGCTGCAGAAACAAAAGTATGTTAGCCTCTCTTTTCTTCCCTTCTCCCCGCACTACACCGTAAATCCAACGCTCAAGAAATCTTGCGCATATAGTAGTTCTGGTGACTGCCTCCCTCTCCTGGCGCTGTTCAATGAGTTGAATGATGTCATCTACTATCGGTATTTCAAAGTTCATGGCTCTCTTTTTATTCTTCAAAATGTGTATATTTTTCCAAACTGTTAATTTCCAATACCTTTTTGCCGTTACCAAATATGATTTTTTGACCAGAAATGATGGGCTATGGCTGATTTATCTGTCTGTTTGTATTTTATGCATCTCATGTATTCTTTCATTGTTTCTAGGTTTTCCTTTTGTTTTTCCAATCTATATTTTGTGGCAATCCTCACATCTTACGCTATAAATTCCAGATAGTTTGTTGATTGGACTTGTGATTTTGAGCAAGTGATGTTTCTCATGTTGTATTTGTTATGTGGTACTAGTTGTATATGAAATTGATGGAAAATGTTTTTAAATTTATTAAAAGCCTTAGGATGATACGTGAATTTGCAATATACTTTATTTGGGTCATCAGCTTTTAAAGTGCTAATGTCCTTGATGGTTTTCCATCTTTTATGTTTATCTTTTTTATTTTATTAAATATTGGATCAAAGCCATTCACAATTGTAACATATTTAATGTGATCTATTTCCTTGTTATATTCTTCCATAGTCAGTGGAATGTTCACTAACCAATGGATTAAACTGAAATACTGCATATTGCTGTTCTTTTGGGTTGGAGTTATTGTTTTTGATATATTGTAATAAATAATAAATAAATAATACAATAAATTGTATTGTAATAACTTTGCATTGCTCAAGAGTCAGTCACCTGTTCATATTGGTGGCTGTTACAGTACTGTGGTGAACTGGAGTGCACACCGCTAGCCCTCTCTCATAAAGGCAAGCTGGTAGTGAGGGAATCCAGCAAGGTCGCGGGAGAAGCAAACCACTATGTTAATTATTAATTTTTAGATGAGTCGTATTTATTACACATCTGCTTCACTTTCGTATGACATGTTTTGCAAATCATCGTTTGCATCTACGGCTCTTATGCGACTAAAGCTTGATCCAGCAGTGTGGGTAATTCTGGGGTTGCTGCTGCCATCTGTTGATTTAGTGATGAACTTAAATGTGGGAATCTCTTCTGGCGGGATTTCAAAGTTCATTAGTTGGTTTTTATGTTTTTCTATGTATATCCTCTCCCATATGACGAGTTCATTATGTTTTTGTATGTATTTTAGTAATTCTGTGCTATCTTCAATTTCATGATTTTCAGACCAGAAATGAGCTGCTATTGCGGACTTATCAATATTTTTGTATCTTAAGTGCCTGAAGTGTTCTTTCTTTCTAGTGCCTATGTTTCTTTTTGTCCTCCCTATGTAAATTTTTTCACAGTCTTTACACTTAATCTTGTAAATGCCTGACTTTTCCTCTGGTTTTATCTTATCAGTATTATTACTGTAAAGTAGGTTTTTAATGTTGTAATTGTTTTTTGGTGCCAATGTTATATTGTATTTGTTAAATCTCGACACTATGTTAAGTTTTAAATGAAGAATCCTGTAGATACTGTAATTATTGATTGATGAGATACACAATAGCAAGAAATAGTTTTTGTATGCAATCAACATGCAACACTGAACTAAGTTTAAAAGCAGTCATGCAAAACCTCTTGAGTCATATGTGTAGTTTGAATTCTGTGTTCACTGAATTGGCACATTGTGTTTGCTGATATACGAGGGCTGTTCAGTAAAGAATGATCATAATTTTTTTACGATCATAATTTTTCGGACTAAAATTCAATCTTATTATATTCTGTTAGCTTAATGTGAAACAAACACGCCGTAGTAGCTTCATTGTTAGTACTCATGGTTCCCACCTGTGAGAACCAGGCAAGTTCAGACATGTTCGGTATCGCCTACCGCTGCAATGGAGGTAACATACGAGGAACAATATGTGACTGAAATTCTGCTTTTGTCTCAACAAATCTTCAGTTGAGGCCTATACAATGTTACAGGAGGCCTATGGAGAATCTGTTCTTCCCTACAGCACAACTCGATGGTGGTTTAAAATGTTTAAAGAGGCGAGACAATCAATTTCAAAGGAAGGTGGACCTGGTACTCCAGTTACTGCTGTTGCAGAAGAAAACATCCACACTGCTGCTGCCATTGTGAGAGAGGATCAACAAATTACTTTAAGATCACTTTCTGAAATACTGAACATTTCTTTGGGTGCCTTACACATGAGATGTGTTTATGCACAATGGGTTCCAAGACTTGATTCCCAAAGGACATTCGCAGGCAAGTCTGTATGCAGTTAAAGTTGATGTTAGAGGAAGATCCGGAGTTTGTTTCAAACATAATAACTGCTGGTGAAACTTTGCTACATCATATTAAAGCCAGCCAGTAATGCAGCCAAACTCGATGTTTGGGTAAAGTTGCTAATTATAAAAAACAAACAGTTGATACCGAAATTATGGTTTGACAGAAGCAGTCATGATAGATGTCGAAGGAATGTTGGTTCTTTGTGACGACCAAGGCCAAGGTCAGTTCAGTTGGGGAAAGTCTGTGACAATGCCATGAATGAAAGGAGCAGTGTCCTTAGAAGGTTTCTAAAGGAATTGTCACTTGATGTATATGAATAGGGAATTCTTTGGATCATTTACAATGGCGACCAAAACAGCCATAAAGGGACTTGGTTTGAAAAAGGAATTTGGAGAGTGAAAGTTATATAAATATACACGCGCAGTTGTGGTTAAGGCACTCTACCGCGTAAGGCCGATGGAGACCGTTCGCGGCTAGTAAGCTATTATAAGCAGTCGTCAGTGTGTAGCCGATATGGCTATATCGCAGCTAGGAAGCCATTATAAACATTTATCGGCGTGTAGTCGATATGAAGAGAGGAGTCCGAGACGTGAAGCCTATTAGAGCAGTCAACTTGTTCTGTCTTGAATATTTGTCGGGCCATAAAAAAAATTATCGAGTAATAATTAATTAGTATTCAATAGCTCTAAACCGAGATTGGTAACCCTCGGTCGGCAGCTTCCATTTCGAGGTTAGAAAAGAAGAAGCAGTGAATAAATAATTTGGAGACGGGCATTCCAGTGTTGTAAAATTTCCTTCTCGCACCCATCCACGCATACCCTGAGAGAAACCTCATTGCTCGCCGACTTATTTGCTCAACCATAAACATTTTAGTTACAAATTGGCGCACAATGTGGAGCAGTGGTAACCCTTGATCGCCACCATCTTCATTTTTTTGTAACACAGTATACTTTAAATTTCGAATTGCAACCTGAAAACTCTCTTTGGAAGTTCATCTCGCAGACAACAGATGCCACCACAGACAACCAGCTCACTTCAGGAAACCACGGATCCAACCAGTTGGATAACTGCTGACGATGGGGACAAACCATTCTCCGAAACATGTCTTTAAATAATACATCACTGTTTCTAACCTTTTGCTTCAAATAATATTGTCTACATCATTTTGATCCGGAGAGCAAACAGCAAAGCTCAGTGTGGAAATCTCCATCACCAAGCCCCAAAAAAGCAAAAGTAACTGCTTGTGCTGAGAAAGTTATGGTCATCTCATTCTTTGGTATTCATGGAATGGTTTATCAGCATGTTGTATCTGCACACACATCAGTAACTGGACAATACTACAGGGTTGTCCTGAAAACATTGCAAGTCCATATCAGGCGCAAAAGACCACATTTCCATGAAGCAGGCTGGATGCTGCACCACTTAGCGCGGCTGCATATTGCCAATGTTGTTGCTGAATATCTTGCAAAAATCAACATAAAGTACATCACTCACCCTCCCTATAGTCCGGATTTAGCCCCATGTGACTTTTTTCTATTCCCTAACTTGAAGAAAGACCTTTGTGGGAGACATTATCCATCATCACAAGCAGTGGTGATGGCTGCAGAGGCGAGTTTGAAGGATCTCTCAAAAAAAGTCTTCCAGCATGTCTTTGAAGACTGGCAGAAATGCTGGGCAAGTGCATCACATTCAGGGGAGACTATTTTGAGAAGGACCATCAAAATTATGAGGATGAGTAAAGGTATGTTGTCAAAAAAATTGTGATCATTCTTTACTGAACAGCCCTCGTAAATTATCACATTATGATTATGTGGACCTAATGTACTCTTGGTGGAAGAGGGATAAGAATGTTACGGGTGCACCCTTTTCTAAGGAACAGAAACAGTTCCAGTAAAATCTTGTTTGAATTTAAATTTGAAGATAGATTCAGCTTCAAGAACGTTCTAAGAATGTTGGAAGATGATTTCAATCTCTTACGGAGTCATTTCACCAACAATTACAAAATGGGAGACAAATTTTAAAGCAGGCATACATGCTGAATAGAAAGTTAAGCTTAGCCTTGTGTTTTCTTGCCACTAGAGATTCCCACACAAGCTTTCCTGTACTTTTTCTGTGTCATTCCTATTTTTGCTGCATTATATTTGGCAGGCCATAATATTCGAGTATGTTTGTCATCAATATAAAAATGTTCTTTAAAGTATAAACTTGAAAGAAGCGTAGGGGACAGTGAAGCACAAATTAATACAAAATTGAATCGAGAATATATTGACACATTGCTTCACTCACACTGTTTATTCACAGGACATGTTTCAAGAGCTCTTGCTCCTATCCTCAGCTGATACTCGACTAGTGCAAGTTGTAGTGGTTTCTTCTTTCTCTGTATTGTCAATAGATGGCATGATGTACTTGTCAAAGATGTCCGGTGGTGGAGTTTCAAAATTCATGACTCTATGACGATTTTTGTTAATGAAGATTTTTTCCCATACGGAAAGGTCTATGGGGTGATTAACGTATTTTATTAGAGATGTTTCCAACTTGATGTCATGTCTAGTATTCAAAAAATGAAAAGCCACTGCTGATTTTTCTGTTTCACCATTTTTAATGTTTCTCATATGTTCTTTAGTTCTGATGTTAATATTTCTTTTTGTTTTTCCTATATAAATTTTAAGGCTAGCTTCACATTTGATCTCATAGATTCCTGGTTTTTCTTTGGTAGTGATTGAATTTTTGGGAGGGCCTTTTAACAAATTTCTGATATTAAACCTATTTTGAGGTGCAAGAGTTATGTTGTGCTTTGAGAAGATTTTTTGGAATTTGTTATAGGCTGATGGGTGGAAGGTGAATTTTTTAAAATTTTTTTTCTCTTTTTCTCCTGTAGGTTCTAGGGTGGTGGTTTCTTTTATTTTCTTAGCTTTGTTGACAGACAGTTAACAGACTCAACAAAGCTAAGAAAATAAAAGAAACCACCACCCTAGAACCTACAGGAGGAAAAGAGAAAAAACTTTTTAAAAAATTCACCTTCCACCCATCAGCCTATAACAAATTCCAAAAAATCTTCTCAAAACACAACATAACTCTTGCACCTCAAAATAGGTTTAATATCAGAAATTTGTTGAAAGGCCCTCCCAAAAATTCAATCACTACCAAAGAAAAACCAGGAATCTATGAGATCAAATGTGAAACTTGCCCTAAAATTTATATAGGAAAAACAAAAAGAAATATTAACATCAGAAGTAAAGAACATCTAAGAAACATTAAAAATGGTGAAACAGAAAAATCAGGAGTGGCTTTTCATTTTTTGAATACTAGACATGACATCAATTTGGAAACATCTCTAATAAAATACGTTAATCACCCCATAGACCTTTCCGTATGGGAAAAAATCTTCATTAACAAAAATCGTCATAGTCATAAATTTTGAAACTCCACCACCGGACATCTTTGACAAATACATCACGCCATCTATTGACAATACGGAGAAAGAAGAAACCACTACAACTTGCACTAGTCGAGTATCAGCTGATGATAGGAGCAAGAGCTCTTGAAACATGTCCTGTGAATAAACAGTGTGAGTGAAGCAATGTGTCAATATATTCTCGATTCAATTTTGTATATGTTCTTTAAAATTAAAAGAAAACTCTGACTATATCAGATTTTCCTTGGGATTAGGCCTCATTTGTAATAAAAACATAATGCTGACGTAAATGCTAATATTGTTCACAATGAACGTATACTTAGGCTACTTGATATAAAATTACAATTAACAAATTGAATTTAAAGCTCTAAAGGACATTTTCATAGAGCAGATTTAAAACACAAATGGACTGTAATATCTAAATCCCCAGCTTGCATTTTCTTCTTAAGCATTCTGTCATTTAAAAGAAAATCTAAGTCCAGACAGTGATTACTGGATGCATCATTCTACTACGAGGATTATTGGTAATTTATGTTCTGCATAAGATTGAAGCCATCCAAATTGATGAAATAATTATAATTGTTATAATTTTGAGTCAAACTAATACTCAATGCTTCATTTATTGCTTCTTTCATATTTATTTATGAAGACTTTACCCACGTGGTTAATGCAGCTGGACCTCGGACACAAAAGTTGTCACAGACTTTTCAGTTTATCCGGTACACATCTTTTACATTGGAAAAACAAAAAGAAACTTGAACATTTGGCTTAAAGGGCATTTTAGGAACAAGAAATCCACTTATTAAAAAGTGTCCTGGCCTGAAAGAAATGAAGACGGCTAACGACATCAGCGAGAAGATGGAATAAATGAAGGCCGCATTAACAACGAAGGCGGAAGCTGCAGATAGCAACGTGTTGAACGCCATGGTGGAGGACGTCGTCGGCAGGAGATTGAAGGATTTTAAGGCCGACGCGCTGGAACGCGACACATCTGCGCTCGTCAAACCTAAATACGACGGCGCGACAACATAGCCGCAGCCTACCGTAGCTAGGGGAGGAGTTGCAGTTCGCCCTGGCAATTGAGCAGCTGACCAGCAAAGCTTTAGTCGACTTCCCACCCGAGTTCGTATCCCGAGAGGCTGCCTACACATTCATTGACGGGATACGAGACACCGAGATACATCAGCGTCTAACGCTCGGCGACTACAAAACCATCCATGAGGTGCTAACGGCAGCATTAAGGATGGGGGCGGCCAAGGTGACGGCTATCCCGACGTCAAGAACAAAGAGTATCCGTTATAATGGAGACCGAAGACCAGTCGAGGGATGCCGGCGAAGACCTAGTGGCTTGTGTTGGGGATGTGGCCAGCCAAGACACCTGGAGAGAAACTACCGACACCACGAAAAGCAGCCGGAAAAACGGGAAAGGCCCGGCATGGCGAATGGCCTCATCGCGGACGTTTGGGTGAGAGGGAAACCGTGCTGTGTGCTTGTGGACACCGGGGCAGCCCTGGCCGTCATCAGGCCGGACGTAGCCAGGGGTTTGCCGTCGAGGAAACCAAGTCGACCATACCAGCTTGTGACGGCATTGGGTGACACCTTGCCTGTGGAGAAGGAGGCCCTGCTGAAGTTGACCTTGGGACGGAGTGTCGTGCATCAATGAGTGTTAGTCGCGAAGGTGGCTGAGGAGGTGATACAACGATTGGATGCCCTCAGGAGCCACGAGGTGACGGTCGACGTCGGCAGGAAGGTCCTGCGGCTCAATGGCGATGAGGTGATACTCTGGCAACCCGAAGAACGCCTTGGAATCTGCAGTCATCCTGAAGGAAGACATGGTTGTCCCCGCGAGGAGCGAGGTGGTTGTGACGGCACGACTGGAAGGCCACCGGATGAATAACATGCTGGACCAGAAGACGCCTGTGCACGGACTATGTGTAGCCAGGACATTGTTGCCATGCCGAGCGGAGTAGCCGGTGAGGCTACTCAACCTGACAGAAACCGAACGATCGACAAACTTTGACGCGGGCCCCAAACTAGGAGCCGGGGTCGCTTGCAGCAATATGTCGGAACGCCATTCGAACGGATCGCCATCGACATAACTGGACCATTCCCAGTGTCCAATCAAGGCAACAAGTACCTGTAGGTGGTCGTTGACTACTTCACCAAGTGGCCGGAGGTATATGCCATCCCGAACCAGGAGGCAAAGACAATTACAGACTGCCTCGTGGAGCAGCTGTTCTGCCGTTTTGGGGTGCCATAAGAGCTCCACAGCGACCAGGGCACCAATTTTGAGTTTCACCTGATGGAGGCACTGGAAAGACTTGGGGTAAACAAGACCCGCACAACACCCCAACATCCGCAGTCGGACAGCATGGTGGAGAGGTACATCAGGACCTTAGAAGAATAGCTGAGGAAGGTCGTGGCCAGCAGTCAGCAAGACTGGGACGTCAAGATGTCACTATTCTTGCTGGCCTACCGTTCTTCAACACACACCACTGGGAATATGCCAGCCAGCTTAATGTTCAGCCGAGAGTTACGCCTCCCCTGTGACCTGGCTTTTGGGAGTCTCCCGGACGCAAAACAGCCAGCAACCGAGTATGTGGAGAACATTGTGGACCATCTCCACAACATGCATGAGATGGCTCGTCAGAACATCCAGAAGGTGAACGACCCATGAAGACGCAATATGACAGGCGAGCTAACAGCTAAGGGTTCCATCAAGGTGACCTAGTCTGGTTGTACCAAGGGACGCTGCCCGAAACTTCAACAACCATGGCAAGGACCGTACCAGGGGGTAAAGAGGATTAACGATGTGGTCTACCACATCCAGAAGGTGCCCCGAGGAAAAATGGTGGTACACCTGGATCATCTGGCCCGCTACGATGGTGCTGTTCACGACAATCAGCCTTGAGGAGGGAGAAGTGTTGCGAATCCATTATGATAGCACGGCTTGACGCACACAAAGGGGCAAATAATGTAGCAGAGAAATAAAGGACAGCTAATGCACCGCGAAGATAAAAGGATAAAAGTTCACTGTAGAAATAGAAAAAGACGAGTATTTACCATTTTAGGATCTAAAAATAATCAGAAATAAAAACAGAATAAACTTTGGCATTTACAGAAAACCAACACAGACAACTCATAAAAGCTAATGGTTACAATCCAAGATCCCACAAACAGGCAATCTTCAATAGTTTAACACACAAGACTGGTCAACATCCCTCTCACAATAGAAGAATACAAAACAGAATACAACAGAATTATTGAAATGGCACAAAAAAATGACTTTCCCAAATCATTAGTAGACAAAAAAGTGAACTTAGCAAAAACGAAGAAGCTAATAAAGGAAGCCACAACCCTCTCAGGTACAGAAACTAATATGATTTTAAAAAAATTCACTTACCATCCATGGGCTTTTGATAAATTCAAAAAAGTCTTCAAAAAACAAAACATTCAACTAGCACCAGTCAACCATTACTGCTTAAAAAATCTAAGTTGCTCAAACATCAAAGATGCCATTCCATCTAACAAAAAATCTGGTATATATCAAATTGAATACAGTGACTGTAGTCAAATTTATATTGCAAAAACCAAAAGAAATTTAGAAACAAGAGCAAAGGAACACTTTAGAAACATAAAATATAAACAATTAGAAAAATCAGCAGTTGCCACGCATTTTTGGGGAAAAGAACCACAACATAAATCCAGAACCAAAACTACTAAAACATACATCAGGAAAACAAGAACTGTCAACATGGGAACAAATCTTCATTTCAAAAAAATAGGAACGAAGTATTCAATTTTGACATCTCCCAGAAAGATTTGTTGAGCAAGTTCCTTGAACCGCCACCAGAGGAGACCTATGACAAAATATCGTCAACTACACCAATGAGAACCAGTCGATGGCCGGTTGAGGATAGAGGCAAAGTCTCTGAAACATGTTCCAGAAAAATTTAGAAGTGTTGATTAGTGTGATTAATCGACTCCCTTTAAATTTAATAGATATATCATTTTTTTTATTTGCAGTTTTATTATACAAATATTTAATCATTGATATTTAATGATATTTAATTTTGTATTAATCAAATATAACGTATTATAAATTCCAGTCATAACAATATTATATTTTATAAATATATATTTTACTCTTTGGCATTAGAACTTCATCCAACTGGATTAAATGTGTAAGTTTTTATTACCAGTTTGTAATAGTAGTACTGGAATATTGTGAATTATGTGTTTCAAATGGGAAGGTGTTTGTCCTTGAGCGCTACTAAGTGAGCAACCAATCGGAGTCCTGCGGTGTTGTTGTATTGTATTCCTGCTAAGTGGTGTGTGACGAGCGCCAAACTAATCAATCTGTATGAAATACTATTTGCGCTAAGAGAAAATTCAGATTTTGCCAAAATTGATCCATGTGATAGGTACAGAGTAATGTATCTAACATAACAATGAAAAGCCTATATTTTTAGCTCAAATAGTTTTTCTAATACAAATAAATAAACTACTATTACCTGTATTATAACAAAAAACCGTGACGTAAGCACTGTATGAATATCATTATTGGTTGGCATGTATGCGTGTACGTATATTTGTAATTACTCAGAACTGAAAGGTAAATGTTTGACATGACGTGATAAAAAGAATTACTTTGAATAAGCCAATTCGAGTGAGAGGAAACAATAAATTTCCTGCTACCCTGGCAGAACGTGTCTGGTCACATTATATCTTTGTTTATGAATGGTTCGTAATCTCTATTTACTCTAGAGAGTCTAAAGTGGTTGGTGTGTGTGTATGTACATATACTTTTTATTACCCACAACTGAAATTTAAACTACTGACATGACGTGATAAAAGAATTACTGTGAATAAGTCAAGGTGTTAAATTCGAGAAAGAGCAAACACTTCATTTCCTGTTAGCCTGTGGAATGCTGTATGCTTATGTTTATGAATGAATGCTGGATAAGAAGTGTTTATTTACTCTGGAGAATTCAGATCAACATCATAGAGTTGTTCTTTACACAACAGTAGAGTAAGAGTTAAATAGTACAATGGCTTCTTGCAGTGAATTTAGTGGCAAGTGAAAAAGGCAGGTATTACAAAGTCAGGCTTGAAGTATTATTTTTAAGGTGTATACGTTTTTCAAAAAATTTTCAGAAAGAAAAACTAAAGTGAGTTATTGCAAAGAGTACTTCCATTTAAAAACAGTGTAAAAAAAAAAAGTGTATCGGCTGGATCAACTTGCAATTGAAATGGGACACAAGGTAATATGCCTCCCACCTTACCACTGCCAATATAATCCAATTGAGTTGGTGTGGGCTCAAATAAAAAGGGGGGTTCCAAACAGAGATACTACTTTTAAACTGACGGACGTTGAAAGACTTGTTCACAAAGAAATTGACAAGGTAACACAACAGGTCTGGGAAAACTGCGTGAGGCATGCAGAAAATCTTCAAGAAGACGACTTTAAGGAAGAAATAGCACGTGACGAGATTTTGGAACCTATAATCATAAATTTGCAAGACTCAGACAATGAAGACAGTGACAATGACGAATTGTCTCTTAATGGAAGTGATATTGACAGTGACATGGATGAGCCACTGGCAGTTCCATCGGATTAGAAAAGCAGGTAATTCATAAACTATAATTATAGTTATAGTATTTAAAAATATACATAATTTGCTAAAATTCTTTTTCCAATTTTGATTTTGGCAATTGCATCATTGTAAAAGTTTGTAATAATTTGCTTACCCTTACATCTGCACCAAACGGAGCTGCATGTTGTATGAGTGTTCGAGAGAGAGGGAAATATAAAAAGAGTGGGGTAACAAGCTGGCAATGCTGAGTGTGATACGGCATCTGATTAGTTGGACTCCAGAACCCTTCCCATTTGAAACACATAATAGAGTATTATTTTGTATTGTATACATTATGTATATTTTATACTTTACAATAATTTGTTATACTAATGAATTCTCAACAAACTCGGACTGTAAGCATTTGACAACTCTGTAGTAATAAGGCCAGGTTATAAATTACAGGTTGGACTGGGGAAAGGCTACCCTGATTTCAAGTGTCGACAGACTGTGGAATGGGGCAGCAATGCTAAGAATCATAATGTTTTTGCAGCCCATGTGTGTCTTGGAGTTCTTTCATCACATTTTTTTCTCCCAAGAGTGTGTGATGCAATTGGTGCTAGCTATTTTCTCCATTACATAATGTGCCTCTACCTCTAACTACATATTTATGTACATGTTTATCTTTTGTTGATAGGAAATTTAGAGAAGATAAAGAACCGAAGAAAGCCATGAAACCTCGTGTAATGAGCAGCCAAGCTATAAGGTTTCGCAAGGCAAAGTTGGAGTTCTACAGCAAGTTTAATGGCAACAGTACAGTTGACCGCAGCAGGCTCACAATGATGGATCTAATCTTCTACAATCCTATCACAAATCCTATGAAGTAAGTTTTATATATTTGTTCATAGATTAAGGTTCAGCATTATTAAAGAGGTTAAATTTAAACTAAAATTTTTAAGCTTTTTTTGAGAAAACTAGTCATCCGTTTTTTAACACTCCGTCTCTTATTTTTATTATTTGAGGGATTAGTTTGGGAAATTATTGCTTCCATTTTCAACTTTGAAGGTTCAACTATCATCTGTAGTGTTAAAAATGACTAAAAATAGTTTTTCAAATGAATTTGTACGTTACTATTACTGTGACTTTGTGGCTTCGTAGAATTAAAAATTCAATTTGCCGAAATTCTAAATGTTCTTTTTTTCCATAAAAATACACTTATAGATTACAGCAGCATTACGTTACGTACACAATCAGTTTAGCAAGGTCGATGACAATAACAAACAGCTTACTCAACTTCCACTGTTTACAACATCAACACACTCAGCTGTTCTCTGCTTACTCACTCTTGTTTCACAACTCGTCAGTTCCCCCCCCCCCCCCCCCCCCCCCCCCCCCCCCCCGGGGCCTACTTCGGTAGGTACAGGTTTGGCGCACCCGGGGTCCAACAGTCTCCCTCGTGTGGGCTCCTCTTCGTGGTTGAGGGAGACAGTCAACAGGCCCACCTACGTGTAGATTGTGCATGTAGACCCGTGGAGGTTTTTAGATTCTTTTCTAGTTTAGAGTTTAGGATTTAGTGAACAAAATTTTTAGTAGGTTTTGATTGATGTTTGTTATGTACCTGTATTTTTAATAGGTTTTTGTTACACTTGTATAGTTTTTAGAAAGTTTTATATCTGGCTTATGCCATGACTAGTTTTTTAAAGGGCGCTGATGACCGCCGTAGTTGAGCGCCCTGATATATATATCATCATCTCGTCAGTTCCTTAAATACCTCATTCATAATTCGAGACTGTTCTGTACAATCACTAGATGTTTCTAGAATAAACAAGGCATATAATGACGTAATTCAAATTTCTATCACCTTCCAGAAGCGTGAAACCCTATCTGGGCTGGCAAGTCCTTTATCTCTGTGATACACTAACTGTCTGTTTATTTGCCGACTGTTTGTGTAAACAAGCCACGCGATCGTAGATAGTGGCTTTGTGACATTACTAAATTCCTCCAAACACATATAATTTAAGTTTTACTTTATATTACAAATGTTAATCTTAATTTAATCATAATCCTTTATTCACCATTAAGCTTACATGAAGCAGTAGGTTTTGTCAGTTATAAAAAGTATTTACAATGTATTTACAAGTACAGAAGGTTTACAAATTAATGCATATAAAATTCTAGGTGAAATCAGATTATTTGCATGACTTAAGGTAGTAATTATCATAAGTTAATAACTTTATATAGTTCACCAGAGGTAAAACAGACTTAAGAACAATAACACATAGAACTACACTTTATTCCAAAGGAGTTAAATATTCAGCAGTCACTCTGTATAATAAACTACCGGCCAATCTGAAAAACATAAAATCCATGCGGTGTTTCAAACTATCGTTGAAAGAAATTTTATTAAGTGATTCATATTATGATATAAGTGAATTTCTAGATACACTGTAGCTGGCCATATAATTGTATATATTTGTGATGCATTTTAAATGCTGTGTAGTTGTAGAGCCATGCAACTATATATATTTATGAGTTCATGCTTAGATCTTATTAATTACACTTGATGCAACTTATTTTTTATACTTATATTATTTGTATTGTTCTAAATATTTGTATTGACGTATCCAATGTCATTGTATTGACTTAACGGATGAATAAATAATAAAAATAAACAATTAGGTACCTACTACTATAATTTACAATAGTTTTACATAAATTCACTAGCATGTATGTTATATTCTAAGTATTCTTGCACAGTATAAAATGCTTTTTGTTTAAACCAGTTTTTTAATACTATAACAAATCTGTTTTGTGGCAGTTCTTTTATTTCCAGAGGAAGCTTATTGAATAATTTTAACTGTTGATAACAGTGGCTATTTATGGTCTTGCTCAATTGGTTGTGGGGTGTATCTAAATCTGGGTGCATCGAGTGTCATAACTGTGTACTGAGGAACAATTTATAAATAAGTTTTGATTTTCTTTAATGTGTATGATATTGGTGTATATATACATTGACGAAGGTCTATAAAGCTAGGCTTACATGTGTTCTGTTGTCCTAATCCTAGAATTAGTCTGAGAGATTTCTTTTGCCATATGAATGCATTTTTCGAGGTAGCACAATTTTCCCAAAGCCTAACCCCGTACAGTATATGTGGATGAAAGAAGGCATAGTAAGATGTTATTAACATATCTCGACTAACACATTTCTTTAGTATCCCTAGAAGATACCAGATTTTAGCAAGCTTTTTACAAAGGTAAAGTATGTGTTTCCCATGTCAGTCTGGTGTCCAAAAGTAATCCTAACAGATTTACTGAATTACTGTGGATATCATTATGTTGCAATGTAAATAATATATTTTCATAAATATTAAAAGCAGAAGCATTATTAACAGTGAAGTTTGAATTTACGAGTCACTATGTTTACACTCAGTCTTCACTTACTTGTTGTATAATTGAAACGTTTTCAAGATCATTTGATCTCATCCTCAGCTGTTTGGTGACTAGATGAACCTTCCTCTTCTTCCACTACTACGGAGCTCCAATCACTCTGCCATCTGGTGTTAGGGGCACTAAGTTTTAATACTTCATTTAATGCCGGGATTTCAAAATTTATAACTTTATCACGGTTTTTGTTTATGAATATTTTTTCCCAAATATCCAATTCTATGGGTGTACTTAAAGATTTTAACAGTTTAATGTTGTGGCCAATGTTGTGGTTTTCTGTCCAAAAAATGGTGTGAAACTGCAGATATTTCGGTTTGTTTCAACTTAATGTTCCTCTGGTGTTCTTTTTGCCTGGTTAACAAGTTTCTCTTAGTTTTTCCTATGTAGCTTTTTTCACAGGTTTCACAATTAATCTGATAAATTCCTGATTTCAAATTGTTGGGGATTGTATTTTTCAGTGGTTTATTTAGCAGGTTCCTCAGACTGAATTTGTTTTGGGGTGCTAGTTTTAAGTTTAGTCTTTTGAAGATTCGTTCAAATTTTCTAAAAGCCCATGGATGGTAGGTGAATTTTCTATATTGCCAATTTGTGTTATTAAGTGGTGTCAGAGTGGTATTTTTTGATCTTATCTTCAGTTTTTCTTTCCTCTTCATCATGTTCCTTATGATGGTTGGGTTGAATCCATTTAATACCGCTATCTCTTTTATGTGTTGTTGTTCTTTCAGAAACTCCTCCTTACTCAGTGGGATGTTGTATAGCCGGTGAATTAGACTTCTAAAGGCAGCTAGTTGATGTGAAACTGGGTTGTATTCATTTTTCTTTATGTAATTATCTATGTGTGTGGGCTTCCTGTATATTCCAAAATCTACACCATGACGATTTCTAGTTATCTTGAGGTCCAAAAAGGGTAGGGTGTTGTCTCTTTCTACTTCCATAGTAAATGGAAGACTGAAGACTGTGAAGATAGTGAAGACTGAGTGTAAACATAGTGACATAAATTCAAACTTAAATATATTTTCAGTTTTAGACATATTTAGACTTAGATTGTTTAAGGAGAACCAGATTTTTGCACTTTTTCTAGGGATAGTTGCATTTGTTGCTTTACTGTATCAATATTATTGCTTTTGCTCAGTAAGGTAGTGTCGTCTGCATATAACATAGTAGTGCAAGGTAAGTTATGGTTTAAGTCATTTATATAAATTAAAAATAAGAAAGGCCCCAGCACCTATCCTTGGGGTACTCCTGCTATCACTGGAGCTAGGTCCGAGTTTTTGTTCACAACTACCAATCTGCTGTCTTTGGCTAAGATAGGATGCTAGCAAATTTAGTTCATGTCCATTTATTCCGTAATAATTTAGCTTACTAATCAAAATATTATGTGGAATACAGTAAAAAACTTTGGTTAAATCTGTCAAGGTAGCACCAGTTGTCTCTTTTTTTTCTTCAAAGTTATTTATAATTTCATTGATCACATATTCACCTGCTTTTTCAGTAGACAGTCCCTTTCTAAATCCGAATTGTTTTGAATCCAAATTTGAACATCATTTTAATTTTACTGGAACTTGTCTTCTGTTTAACTACAGTTTAATGCTAAGATGGTTGAATATTGAGAAATTGTTGGGTGATGATGAAGTTATTGAGGTAATTGTAGAACTCTGGAGACCCACGACTTTCAGATGTATTTGAACACATTCAGATTTATAAACGAGACAGTCCTAACTTTATTAGATCAAATTTGAAACTAGATACATAGTATGATGAAGGTATAAATTGTAAAGTGGTCTAGTATATTATTGGATTTCTATTAAAATTACAATACTTGCTTGAAAACTAAGTATAAACAAAAATTAGTGACCATGTAATGTAAATTAATCCATATACTATGTAAACTTGCAGTACAAACTTCTGTAAACATTTATTGCCGGTTGCCTAGCCTTCTACCTACCTACGAGAATGTTTCATTCCAGTCATGATTAATTTGAAGTAGAGAGAAAAATCAATTTTGTTGAACAATTTGTAAAATGTATATGAAAATAAACTGTAGCAAGTAGAATTACATTGATATTGATATTGATAGTTTATTGATCCAGTTTATCAGATGCACATTGATTTTAGACACGTCATTTCTATACAAATTATTTAACAATATGACATTTGTATGCTAGTACCAAATTCTTACATATATAATTTACAATTCATCTAGGCTGTATATACATTTATTTAACAAATATTGTTTTAATTTACTTTTAAATTTTGGTTTTGAGCTATTCGTCAAAATTTTTATCTCACTAGGTAGTTTATTATACAGTTTGATCCCTCTGATATTAATGTCCTTTTCAGTGACACACCTGTTAATATTATACATGTGATAGTTATCACCATTTCTTGTACTATAGTCGTGAATTTGGTTGTTTCGTACTAATGTAAGTCTATCGGTTATGAATAATATAGTTCTGTATATATACAGAGAATAGACTGTGAACATATTTTCAGTTTTAAATGTTTCTCTGCATGATCCCCTCCCTTTTAGGCTATAAATCAATCTAATACATTTCTTCTGTAGAATTAGTAACATGTCCATGTGACATTTTGCAGCTGTACCCCATATTTCGATCCCGTAGTTAAAGTAAGGATATATACATCCAAAATAAATCATCTGCAGAAGCCTAGTGTCTTTGTAACTTTGAAAATACCTAAGAAAGTATATAGATTTACTAATTTTATTACATATATAATCTATATGTTTAGCCCATGTTAACTGTTTATCAACAATTATTCCAAGAAACCCATATGATTTTACTTCTTCAATGGTGGTGGTGTTTATTTGCAATTCTGTGTTGGAGGTAGTTTTTCTTGATGTATTGGGCCACATTACTTTAGTTTTTAGCATGTTACATTTTAAATTTACGGATTCAAAGTATTTGATTAGGGTATTAGCAGTGTGATTTAAATTTTTGTTTAGAGCTTCCAATGTCTTGTTCCAGCATACGGCAGTTGTGTCATCTGCGTAAGCTATTATAGCTGTATTTTGTGGACAAATAATATCATTAACATATATAATGAAAAGCAGAGGCCCTAGTACTGTTCCCTGAGGTACTCCATATTTTACTGTTTCTATTTTTGATTGAATTTTGTTTACAATTTTTCCCGTTTTATGATTTACTTCTATATATTGCTTCCGACCAGTTAGGTAACTGGAAAACAATTCTAGAGGTAGTCCCCTTATCCCATAATTTCTTAGTTTGTGTAATAAGATGCTATGGTCAACACAGTCTAATGCTTTAGTCAGGTCGAAAAATAGTGAGCTTACCTTATCATTAGATTCTAACTTACTTGTTATTTCATGTATATACTGTATGACTGCAGAGACTGTGGAACAACCTTTTCTAAACCCATGTTGAAAATCTTGTAGTACATTGTGTTTATTTAAATACTTAATTAATCTTTCTAATAAAATTCTTTCAAAAAGCTTAGCTATTTCTGATGTTAAGGTGATCGGCCAGTAGTTACTGGCATCCTGTTCATCCCCTTTTTTAAATATTGGTTTGACTAATCCTAGTTTCAAAATTTCAGGAAATTGACCGACTTCAATGGAGTAGTTAATCGGGTGTGTTAAAGGTTTTGAAATAGCTGTTTTACATTGTTTTAAAATAACTGGACTAATATCATCCCATCCACTACTTGCTTTTTTAGGTAGTTTGTTTATTATGTTGGTGATTTCGTTTTCTGTTGTTGGTTCAAGGAATATTGATGATTTGATGCCGATGAACATGAACTTACATAAGAGGTTTTTAGTACAAACAAAAAGCAAGCAGATTTGTGATTGCACCTAAATTATTGCCAGATTTGTTACCACAAGTGTTAGCATGTTTTGTTGTGATCGAATTTAATTTTAATATTAAACTATTACTCTTAATTTTCATAATGAATGGCCAATATTTCAGTTTGGTAGGTCTATCAACAGTGTTTTAGATGAGCTATAGGAAGAAAATTAGAGAATATCATCTTTCCTCAGCCTTCATGTATACCATCATCACACTGCAATTTAACTTAACCAGAAGTATAAAAACAGTGCCTGCTGTTTAACTTTTGGTTTGGTTTAATTAAACCTTCTAGTATGCACGTTTGGAAGAATTTAGCAACAGTGACATCCATTACGCAGAAAATGAAGCTAGCTACAGTGAAGCAGTAAATATTACACAAATAAAAATATTTGCCACTTAGGCTTCACTTATCTCACCAAATTGGCGTTGATACTTCTTTTCAAATGGAAATTGATTTCGCAAACAAATCATTTACGTCCTCAGTCCACAGATAAACTCTGCTGTCAAGGATAATGGTTACCATGCCATTCTTATGTTTTTTTAGTATTACCAACATCTGAAAACGAAACAAACCTAAAAATAGAATCAACTGTTGGTATTTCGAAATTCATTACACAATTATTAATTTTTAGATGAGTTGTATTTATTACACATCAGCTTCACTTTCGTACCTATTTTGAGGACATGTTTCGCAAATCATCGTTTGCATCTAGGGCTCTTATGCGACTAAAGCTTGATCCAGCAGTGTGGGTAATTCTGGGGTTGCTGCTGCCATCTGTTGATTTAGTGATGAACTTAAATGTGGGATTCTCTTCTGGCGGGATTTCAAAGTTCATTAGTTGGTTTTTATGTTTTTCTATGTATATTCTCTCCCATATGGCGAGTTCACTATGTCTTTGTACGTATTTTAGCAATTCGGTGCTATCTTCAATTTCATGATTTTCAGACCAGAAATGAGCCACTATTGCGGACTTATCAATATTTTTGTATCTTAAGTGCCTGAAGTGTTCTTTCTTTCTAGTGCCTATGTTTCTTTTTGTCCTCCCTATGTAAATTTTTTCACAGTCTTTACACTTAATCTTGTAAATGCCTGACTTTTCTTCTGGTTTTATCTTATCAGTATTATTACTGTGAAGGAGGTTTTTAATGTTGTAATTGGTTTTTGGTGCCAATGTTATATTGTATTTCTTGAATATTTTTTGGAACTTTTTTGTGGCCCAGGGGTGGTAAGTAAATTTAGCAAATCTAATTTCTTGTCTTATTGGTGTGAGAGCTGTGATCTGTTTTAATCTCTTTTGAAGTTTGAATAATTTTAGTTTTTTATCTACAAGGTTTTTTCCATATCCATTTTTAATTGCAGTTTTTAAGATTTGATGGTATTTGTTTTGATATTCTTGCTGGCTGAGAGGTAGATTTACTAATCTGTGTGTCAGACTGTTGATGGTGGCATGTTTGTGTGGAACTGGGTTGAAACTATTTGCTTTGATGTAATTATCTGTGTGTGTTGCTTTTCTATGAATACCAAATTCTAGTTTTTCATTGCTTTTTTTGATTTTAAGGTCTAATCCACTAAAAGATTCTCTCAGCCAGCAAGAATATCAAAACGAATACCATCAAATCTTAAAAACTGCAATTAAAAATGGATATGGAAAAAACCTTGTAGATAAAAAACTAAAATTATTCAAACTTCAAAAGAGATTAAAACAGATCACAGCTCTCACACCAATAAAACAAGAAATTAGATTTGCTAAATTTACTTACCACCCCTGGGCCACAAAAAAGTTCCAAAAAATATTCAAGAAATACAATATAACATTGGCACCAAAAAACAATTACAACATTAAAAACCTACTTAACAGTAATAATACTGATAAGATAAAACCAGAGGAAAAGTCAGGCATTTACAAGATTAAGTGTAAAGACTGTGAAAAAATTTACATAGGGAGGACAAAAAGAAACATAGGCACTAGAAAGAAAGAACACTTCAGGCACTTAAGATACAAAAATATTGATAAGTCCGCAATAGCAGCTCATTTCTGGTCTGAAAATCATGAAATTAAAGATAGCACAGAATTGCTAAAATATGTACAAAAACATAGTGAACTCGTCATATGGGAGAGGATATACATAGAAAAACATAAAAACCAACTAATGAACTCTGAAATCCCGCTAGAAGAGAATCCCACATTTAAGTTCATCACTAAATCAACAGATGGCAGCAACAACCCCAGAATTACCCTCACCGCTGGATCTAGCTTCAGTCGCATAAGAGCCGTAGATGCAAACGATGATTTGCGAAACATGTCCTCAAAATAGGTACGGAAGTGAAGCAGATGTGTAAAAAATACGACTCATCTAAAATTTAATAATTTTTCGCTTCACTGTGGTGTTCCAATACAGTTAAATCTCATTACACAATGTTTATTTTTTAAAATAAGTAATTTTTTTCCACACTATTAAATCTATCGGACTGTTTAATTGTTTTAATAATTTCACTTCAGGATTTATTTCATGGTTAAGTGACCAAAAATGATCTGCTATGGCCAATTTATCTGTTTGTTTATACTTAATGTTACAAAAGTGTTCTTTTGTTCTGGTTTCCAAATTACGTTTTGTCTTCCCGATATAAACCTGATCACCTTTTTTTAGAAAAATGTAGTAAATTTTTAATACTATATTTATTTTGAAGAACTAAAAATACTATTAATATAATTTTGAGTTGAACTAATACTCAATTCTCCACTTATTGCTAGTATTTACCTAGAACGCGTTTCGTTAGGATCTTCCTAACATCAGCTGTTGTCGACTAATGGACGTTGGTTTGGTGAACTCATTGGAGGCGACAGGTGTGTCTCTGTCTGTATCTTGATGAACTTGAAGTTTGGGTTTTCTTCAAAGATAGTGTCGAAATTAAACAATTTTCTTTCATATTTCTTTATGAAGATTTTCTCCCACGTGGTTAATGCAGCTGGACCTTGGACACTTTTTAAAAAGTGAATTTCTTGTTCTATATCATGATTTTCCTTCCAAAAATGGTATGCTACCACCGATTTATCTATTTGTTTGTTCCTGATGTTCCTAAAATGCTTTAAGCCTAATGTTCAAGCTCCTTTTTGTTTTTCCAATGTAAAAGTTTTCACAGCCTTTGCAGTTTATCCGGTACACATCTGATTTTTTGTCTGTGGGTATCTCCTTTGTATTATGTGATCTCAAAAGGTGTTCTTTGAAGACTTTTTGGAAAAGGTGTGTAGCTCTGGGATATGTAAATTTTCTGTATGAAGTTTCATTGCTGATTGGGGAAAGAGTAATTACTTGTTTGCTTCTTTGTTGTCTTTTGAATTTATCAATTTTCTTGTTGACCAATTCAGCACTGAATCCATTGTATTCTGCAATGTGAATGATATTATTGTACTCTTTGATATATTCTATCTTGTTTAAAGGTACATTAACCAGTCTGTAAGTTAAACTGTTGATAACAGCATGCTTGTGTTGTCTTGAGTTATATCCATCTGCTTTTATGAAATTTTCTTTGTGTGTTTCCTTCCTATGTATGCCAAATTCAAGTTTATTATGTTTTCATAAGTTTCAAATCTAAGAAAGGGATTTCATTGTTTATCTCTTTTTCTATGGAAATTTTTATTGCAGGATTTTGTAAATTACGTAGTTTTAATGCATCATCCACTTGTTTCTCATTTACTATTTCCCAAATGTCATCCACATATCTATACTAATGTTTGAAAATTAGTGGGAATGCCTTTGTGATATGGGTTTCCAAAAAGCTCATGAAGTCTGCCAAAAATGGGGACAATCGGTTGCCCATAGATAGTCCTGGTTTTTGTTTGAATTTTTTTTTTAAATGTAAAAAAGGACTTCAATGCAAATATTAGTTAAGTGAAGGTATTCCTCTATGATGTTTTGGTCTAATTGTAGGGACTGAAGCCATATTGGCATGTACTCCATGAGTTTGTCTCTCGGAACACTTAGGAACAAAGAGATTACATCAAAAGATACCATTTGGTCTGTGGGAGAAAATTGTAGATTTTTAGTTTTGTTGATGAATTCCAAAGAATTTTTAATACTGTGGCTTTTAAATTTTGGTAGCTCCTTAAATTTTTTGTTTAGCCATTTATAGTTTGTAGCAGGGTGTGTTTATGTTGCTTATGATTGGGCGCATCTTATGTCCTATTTTATGAATTTTGGGTAATCCATATATGTTAGCTACTGTAGTGTTGTCTGGTTTTAAACTTTAATTTCTTTTTATTATGATCATTTTATCCTTGATTGTTTCATTTAACTGTTTTACACACATATTTAAAGGGTCAGACTTTATTTCCTGGAATACATCACTTGCCAATAGATTTGTCATTATAGAAATGTAGTCTTGTTTGTCCATGATGACCGTCTTATTTCCTTTGTCTGCTTTCGTATAAACATCTTTTGTATTCAGAGATTCAAGTATTTTCAAGTCTGGTTTGGGTTTACCACTTTTCCTTTCTATTTTTTCTAATATCTTCCCACATTTGCTTCTAATTGCTGATTTTTGCCCAGTATTTAGACCCTCAGAAGTTACTTCAATGTCAAATATATAATCTGTGTTATCGGAGTAATCTACCCAAGTTTTTAACCCTTTAAGAACGCTGTTTCCGCATGTTATCTGAATCAGAATGAAGTAATAAATCTCTTTCATGAAACTTTCACACATGCGGAAACAGCATTCTTAAACAAAGGGTTAAAAACTTGCGTAGATTTCTCCGATAACACAGTAGATTATATAGTTGACATTGAAGTAGCTACTGAGGGTCTAAATACTGCGCAGAAATCAGCAATTAGAAGCAAATGTGGGAAGATATTAGAAAAAATAGAAAGGGAAAGTGGTAAACCCAAAACATACTTGAAAATACTTAAATCTCTGAATACAAAAGATGTTTATACGAAAGCAGACAAAGGAAATAAGACGGTTATCATGATACATTCGAGATACGGTGTATCAGATGCGAGAGCCCCTAGTGGTCTACCAGGGAAATATGAGTCAAATGGAAAATTTTAGTGTTAGGACAGCATGTTGGCTATGGTAGCTCAATGGGTTAGAGCGACTGGATGGAAACCAGGAGATCTGTGGTTCAAATCCCGGCCATGGCATTGAATTTTTCATGTTGACTCTATCTATCAAAAAGTCTTAGCCTATATACGGCTAGTATTAAGAAATTCTTAATTTCCATCAATTAACTAAAATAGAGATCTCTACCTCAGCTTATCACACATACACAGTGAGACCAGTGTATTGTCGTGGCGACGTGCATGAAAGATTAGCGCGGAGCGATAATGCAGCTTGTTTACACAAAGGAACTGTTAAAGGTAGCACGCAGATAAAGGTCTGTCAAAACAAACAAACTGAGATAAATGGAAATTTCTGATGACATCTTGATTGGTAGAGATTATTCGGTTTCTTGATTGTTCTGGAACAGTCTGGAATTATCAGATGAGGTATTTAAGAAAGCGACAACTCGCCAGGAGACAGTCGCAAACAGAGCAGTAGTAGTAAACAGCTGTGAAGGTTGTAACGAGAGCTGACGTAAACAGGTGTAATCAGAACGCTGTTGTTGTGATCATTGACCTTGGTAGATCGTATATGTGATGTAATACTGCTACTGTGAGTATTTCTACGCAAGTAAAGAACATTTAGAATTTCGGCAAATTGGACTTTTAATTCTACGAACCCACAGTATGTATAGTCTGTTCAGATATAATCATGTCATTTTTTTCCCTGTAATTTACATCCTCCAACCTTAAGTCATATCAGACGAATGAAATGGGTGAAATGATTCTCAAATGAGTCTGGGGTCAATGGAGCTTAGAGTTACCTGACATTCATCTTTCAGGAAAAGGAAAAACCGTGGAGAAAACCTTATCCAGGTAACTCATCCTGACCGAGATTCGAACTCGGGACCTCTTGAACGTGAGGCAGACACGCTACCATCCATGATACCAAGGCGGGCTCATGTCCTCTGAACAGCAATATGTCATATATTGGCAGGCGCGAGAAATCATATCATATAGACACATGCAACTTCCAATCACTCTATTTGGGTTTCGTAACTTACTGTACATCAATCTACTAATATTTCACTCTAATCGACCAGATAAGACCTGATAAGAGACGATGGCAGTGCTGATCACCTGAAGGTCGATATTCCTCAACACTCTGTCAAGTACAAAAGTGAATCGAGAATATATTGACACATTGCTTTACTCACACTGTTTATTCACAGGACATGTTTCAGGAGCTCTTGCTCCTATCATCAGCTGATACTCGACTAGTGCAAGTTGTAGCGGTTTTCTCTTTCTCCGTTTTGTCAATAGATGGCGTGATGTACTTGTCAAAGATGTCCGGTGGTGGAGTTTCAAAATTCATGACTCTATGACGATTTTTGTTGATGAAGATTTTTTCCCATACGGAAAGGTCTATGGGGTGATTAACATATTTTATTAAAGATGTTTCCAAGTTGATGTCATGTCTAGTATTCAAAAAATGAAAAGCCACTGCTGATTTTTCTGTTTCACCATTGTGATTGGACAGATCTATAAACAAAAAACAGGCCTAGCTATGGGCAACCCATTGTCTCCCTTCTTGGCAGATTTATTTATGAGTGCTTTTGAAACACATATCACAAAAACTTTTCCAAATTATTTCAAAGTGTGGTATCGCTATGTTGACGACATTTTTGCAATAGTACCTAAAAAACTCATACAAGATAGTCTTAAACTTTTAAATATACAAAATCCAGCTATAAAATTTACATTGGAAACAGAAGAGGATGGTGTGCTCCCCTTTTTGGACATCAAGATCAAAAAAATGAACAACAAACTCACTTTTGGTATTTACAGGAAACCGACACACACAGATAATTACATCAAGAACAACAGTTTCAACCCAAACAACACCAACATGCCATTTTCAACAGTTTAATCTTTCGGATGATCAACTTTCCACTAAACAAAGAAGATTATCAAGAAGAATACCTACACATAAAAAAGTAGCTATATCCAACGGTTTCAACCCAAATTTAGTAGACAAAACAGTTAACAGACTCAACAAAGCTAAGAAAATAAAAGAAACCACCACCCTAGAACCTACAGGAGAAAAAGAGAAAAAACTTTAAAAAATTCACCTTCCACCCATCAACCTATAACAAATTCCAAAAAATCTTCTCAAAACACAACATAACTCTTGCACCTCAAAATAGGTTTAATATCAGAAATTTGTTAAAAGGCCCTCCCAAAAATTCAATCACTACCAAAGAAAAACCAGGAATCTATGAGATCAAATGTGAAACTTGCCCTAAAATTTATATAGGAAAAACAAAAAATATGGGAAAAAATCTTCATCAACAAAAATCGTCATAGAGTCATGAATTTTGAAACTCCACCACCGGACATCTTAGACAAGTACATCACGCCATCTATTGACAAAACGGAGAAAGAGGAAACCACTACAACTTGCACTAGTCGAGTATCAGTTGATGATAGGAGCAAGAGCTCTTGAAACATGTCCTGTGAATAAACAGTGTGAGTGAAGCAATGTGTCAATATATTCTCGATTCACTTTAGTACTAATTTGTGCTTCACTGTCCCTACGCTTCTTCCAAGTTTATACTTTGACTCTGTCAAGTACTCAGGGTTAGGTTTCAAGAGCGACTGTGAATAAAATATCATCTTGGCACCTACAAATACTTATACTCAGTATTAGAAGTGTTAAACTCAAAAATAAAAGATTAAATACCACTTAAGTATTTCAAGGCATTTTCAGCTTAATTTTTATACACATCATTTGAACCAGCAATAATAATTCTAACCTCATTTTGATTTTCTCAATTGGCACTATATCAGTGATCTTAGCACTGGGTTTCACATATCCTGCAATTTCAAAATTAGGTGCTTTTTGTTTACATTCATCTTCACAGCTAAATCTCTACCATGACCCTATCCATAACCGTGTGAAACTACAACAATGTGTATTTAGTAAGAAAACAGACAAATGGTTTTATTATTTGAAGCAAAAGGTTAGAAACAGTGATGTATTTAACATTTGAAAGTAATGAGTCGGTAATTCAAACACAAACATCACTCAGATTATCCTTACTTGGACATGTTTCGGAGAACGGTTTGTCCCCATCGTCAGCAGTTATCCGACTGGTTGGATCGGTGGTTTCCTGAAGTGAGCTGGTTGTCTGTGGTGGCATCTGTTGTCTGTGAGATGAACTTCCAAAGAGAGTTTTCAGGTGGCAATATGAAATTTAAAGTATACTCAAAGTATAAACTTGAAAGAAGTGTAGGGACAGTGAAGCACACTTTAAAGTATACTGTTTGTTTTATATAATTAGCAACTTTTCTCTAACATCGAGTTCAGCTGCATTACTGGCTGGCTTTAGTAGTTTTATATTTGATACAATTTCATGATTGGTAGATCAGAAATGGTGAGCTATTGCTGATTTTTCTATTTGTTTGTATTTCTCATATCTCATATGTTCCTGTAATCTAATATGTAAACTTATTTTGGTTTTTCCTATGTAGAACGTATTGCAGTCTGAGCAGTTGATTTTGTATATACCTGATTTCTTGTTTTCATGTACTGGGTCTTTCAGGTTGTTGCATAATAAGTTTTTCAAACTGAATTTATTTATTGGGGCTAGGGTGATGTACTTCTTGAATTATGTTGTTGAATTTATGATGCATTCTGAGATGATACGTGAATTTTCTGAACTGTGTCTTGGTTTTTGATTCTGTTAATTTTGTGGTATCCAATATGTGTTTCTGTTTCTTGAATTTCCAAATTTTCTTATCTATTTTTCCAACAAGATGAGTTTCTTAATATCTTTATTTTAATATGAGTATATCATTACAGTGGTGTATGAGGTGAATGATCAATATTGTGCCTGCCTTGGTAGTGTATATAGTAGCATGTCTGCCTCACATTCAAGAGGCCCCGAGTTCGAATCTTGGTTAGGGTGAGTTAGGTGGATAAGGTTTTTCCGGGGTTTTCCCTTATCCTAAAAAGACAAATGTTGGATAACTCTAAGCTCTATGGACCCTGGGCTCATTTGAGCATCATTTCATCCATTCCATTCACTGTCCGATATGACTTAATGTTGGAGGACATAAATTACAAAAAAAAGGTAAATATTGTAACAAGTTTAAATTACTATGAGTCAAAGGTATGTCTATAAATTATGTGCCATAAGGAACACTAAACAAGGCTGTCATTTCTTCAAAATCTGCTTGAGGACAGTCTTGCATAGTTTGGAATAATACTGAACCATTGTCTCTAATTCATGATTTGTATGTACCACAATGTGAGCAATTGACATTATCAGGAAAGAATAATTTGCAACAATGAAGAATTGTCTCTGCATTCTTTGCTATGCCTTTTACACCTGGAAGCTGAGTTATAACATTGTAATGTGCAATGTTTGTTGGAGAAGCTTTGTACTTGGACCAAAACTGGAATTCTATGGGCTAAAAAATGAACATTTAAGATGGTTTGTATCATATCTAAATGAAAGAAAACAGTGTTGAAGTAGCTGTCAGTGATATTGGTTATGAAAAACAAACTTCGAACTGGAAAATAGTAACTCATGGAGTACCCCAAGGTTCCGTGTTAGGGCCTTTATTATTTCTTATCTATATAAATGACCTCTCACTTTATATAAAGGACATTGCAAGTACAGTTCTTTTTGCTGATGACACTAGTGTCCTGGTGACCAGTACAAATTTAAACGAGTGTATAATTAAAATGAATTATGTTTTGAACTGTATGTCATGCTGGTTTAAAGCAAACAAATTATCTGTGAATCTAGACAAAACAAAAGTGGTCAAATTTATAACCTGTCGTACATCACATACCGAAATAGAAATCGGGATTAATGATATGTTATTAGAAGAAATTGACAGCATAAAATTTCTGGGCCTTCAAGTGGACAGATGTTTAGATTGGAAAGCTCACATAAATTATATCTTACCTAAACTGAGCTCTGCCTGTTATGCTATCCGAGAGCTGGTTAATGTGAGTTCTATTGACACACTTAAATTAGTTTATTAGTCTATTATGGAATATGGAATATTATTGAATATTATGGAATATTATTTTGGGGCAACTCAGTAGAAAGTAAAAAAATATTTCTTTTGCAAAAGAAGGTTATAAGAATCATTACTAACACCCACACCAGATGCTCCTGTAAAGATCTTTTTACAAGATTGAAGATATTAACGCTTCCTTGCATGTATATATTCTCGATCCTAAAATTCTTTGTATGCAATCGTTCCTTATTTGCAACAAATAATGTAATTCACAAAATAAACACTAGACAAAAGTATAATATCCATTATCCCAGTGCTAAACTTTCTTGCTTTCAGAAAGGTGTGTATTATGAAACTATCAAAATATTTGGCACACTTCCTAATGTTCTTAAAGAAAAAGTTGATAATTTCGGTGCTTTTAAAAAAGCTGTTAGAGAGTACCTTTACTCAAAATCTTTTTATTCTGTACAAGATTATCTGAATGACAATCTATCTTTAACCTGCATACATTTTATGGTTTCCTAGTTTTGGATTTGAAAAAGCTGCAGTATCAGAGCTGCTGTCAGATTGTTTTGTTGCTTGTGTTCAGATTGAGTACTAGATTTCATATTGTGACTTTGTGGGTTCATAGAATTAAAAGTCCTATTTGCCGAAATTTTAAATGTTCTTTATTTGCGTAGAAACACACTGCGTAGAAACACACTGCGTAGCAGCAGAATTACATCACATATCACAATCTACAACACCAAGGTCGATGACAATAACAAATAGTTTACTCAACTTCCATGGTTTACAACACTCTTGTTACATATCTTTACAACTGTTTACTACTCTGGAGCAAATAAGAAAAACAACTATTCTCTGTCAATCGAGATATCACTACAACCTTCCTTACGTGAAACCTTATCTGGGCCGGCAAGTCACTTGTCTCAAGCGCTATGTTTATCTGCTTATGCAAGCACTGTTATCTTTATCTGCAGGCTCTTTATGTACTCAAGCCTTGCTTATCTCTCGGCACCGAAATTTCTGTGCTTTTTGCTGCGACAATATCATTCACTCTTCCTCAAGCCACTTGAGAAGTGTTTTTCTGTACTCATGTTGATAACTTAAAAGAACATGCATTATGAAAGCAATTGTAAAAAGTTAGAAGAAATTACGAGAAAAAACCCCAACAGAAATGTAATAATTTACAGTCACTATAAAAAGTGTTCGTACATATAAGAAATTACGTTAAAATTCTTGGAAAAACAGGAATGGATGTTTGGCAAATTTGTAAATAAATTAATCATGTCCAATAAAGCACTTATGTTGTATTTGGTAATATTTTAGATAACAAAACATATAAATTACTTCTTAAAATAAAAAATGTTATTTCACACAAAAAGTGAATGTACACATACGATTTCAATAACATTTTTATAATGTATATCATCATTCAATCTTTGGTGGGCTTTCCTTTTGCTTTTATAACTGCCTCCAGTCTCCTTGGTATTGATTCCACTAGCTCTCTTGTTTTCTTTGGTTCAATTAGGTCCCATTCTATTTGAAGTGCCTGTTTGAACCCTCCTTTATTAGAAAATGAGTGATTTCCTTTAACTGCTTCGCCGATGGCCATTTAAACCCTTCAGGGGCCGGAAACGGATACCCAATAAACAGAACAAGACATTTAAATTGTTAAATGCTGTAAAGATGCATCATAAACACAATTCCGTATCTTCCATATTTATTAAGTTATTTAAATGAAACAAAAACTGGTTTAAAACCCATTAAAGACAGTATACATCCACAGTAACAATAAAGTAGAGACTACATTAATAAATCATTGAAATTTCACTACTTTGTTTCACTGTAGCAAAAGCCATTCTTTGTGCCGAGTGCGCCTAATATTTGAATCATTTTGTTTTGTGTGTATACGAACGAATGTATGTATAGCTACGCAAACGACTTCTCCAGTTCAAGGTTTTAGCTTTTTGTTTGTTATACCAAGCGATAATCATGAGTGTATGTTGCTTTACATACATACACACACGCACGCACGCTCACACACACACTCGCTCACACACACACACACAAAAACTCACACACACACTTACACTCCCACACACACACTCACTCACACACTCACACACACTCACTCACACGCTTACTCACGCACACACACTCACATGCACTCACACACACACTCACACACACTCACACACACTCACTCACACACACACTCACTCACTCACACACACTCACTCACACACTCACTCACACACACTCACTCACTCACACACTCACACACACTCACTCACACACTCACTCACACACTCACTCACACACATACTCACTCACTCACACACACACACTCACACACATACTCACTCACACACACTCACTCACATACTCACTCACACACACACTCACTCACACACACTCACTCACACACTCACACACTCATACACACACTCACACACACACTCACACACACTCACACTCTCACACACGCACACGCACTCTCTCACGCACGCACACTCTCACAGGCACGCCCACGCACACTCTCACTCGCACGCCCACACTCACTCTCACTCGCACGCCCACACTCACTCTCACTCGCACGCCCACAGTCACTATCACTCGTACGCACACTCTCGCTCGCGCGCACACACTCACTCTCGCTCGCACGCACACACTCACTCTCGCACGCACACACTCACTCTCGCTCGCACGCACACACTCACTCTCGCACGCACACACTCACTCACTCTCGCTCGCACGCACACACTCACTCTCGCTCGCACGCACACACTCACCCTCGCTCGCTCGCACGCACACACTCACTCTCGCTCGCACGCCCACGCACACACTCACACACTAACTCACGCACACACTCACACACACTCACGCACACACTCACACACACACTCACGCACTCTCTCACGCACGCCACGCACACTCTCACGCACGCCCACGCACACTCGCATGCCCACACTCACTCGCACGCCCACACTCACTCTCACTCGCACGCACACTCTCGCTCGCTCGCACGCACACTCACTCTCGCTCGCACGCACACTCACTCTCGCTCGCACGCACACACTCACACTCGCTCGCACGCACACTCACTCTCGCTCGCACGCACACACTCACTCTCGCTCGCACGCACACACTCTCGCACGCACACACTCACTCTCGCTCGCACGCACACACTCACCCTCGCTCGCACGCACACACTCACTCTCGCTCGCACGCTCACACGCTCTCTCGCTCACACGCTCTCTCGCTCACACGCTCACACGCTCTCTCGCTCACACGCTCACACGCTCTCTCGCTCACACGCTCACACGCTCTCTCGCTCACACGCTCTCTCGCTCACACGCTCACACGTTCACACACTCACTCGCTCACACACTAACTCACTCTCACACTCATTCACACACACACTCACTCACACATTCACACTCACTCACACATTCACACTCACTCACACATTCACACTCACTCACACATTCACACTCACTCACACACTCACTCACTCACACACTCACTCACTCACACACTCACACACACTCACTCACACACTCACTCACACACACTCACTCACACACACACACTCACACACTCACTCACATGCTCGCACACTCACTCACACGCTCGCACGCTCACTCACTCGCTCACACACTCACACGCTCACTCACTCGCTCACACACTCGCTCGCTCACACACTCGCTCGCTCACACACTCGCTCGCTCACACACTCACACGCTCACTCACACACCCGCTCGCTCACACACACACTCACACACACTCACACACACTCACTCACACAAACTCACTCACTCACACACACTCACTCACACACACTCACTCACACACTAACTCACACACTCACTCACACACACTCACTCACACACACTCACTCACACACTCACTCACACACTCACTCACACACTCACTCACACACTCACTCACTCACACACTCACTCACACACTCACTCACTCACACACTCACACACTCACTCAAACTCACTCACTCACTCACTCACACACTCACTCACACACACTCACTCACACCCTCACTCACACACTCACTCACTCACTCGCTCACACTCACTCGCTCGCTCACACACACTCGCTCGCTCACACACACACACTCACACACACTCACTCACTCACACACACTCGCTCGCTCACACACACTCACTCACACACACTCGCTCACTCACACACTCACTCACTCACACTCGCTCACTCACACACTCACTCACTCACTCACACACACTCGCTCACTCACACACACTCGCTCACTCACACACACTCGCTCGCTCAAACACACTCACTCACACACTCACACACTCACTCACACACTCACTCACTCACACACTCACTCACTCACTCACACACTCACTCGCTCACACACTCACTCGCTCACACTCACACGCTCACTCACACACTCGCTCGCTCACACACACTCACTCACACACTCACACACTCACTCACACACTCGCTCACTCACACACAAACTCACTCACACACAAACTCACTCACACACACTCACACACTTACTCACACACACTCACTCACACACACACTCACTCACACACACTCACTCACACACTCACTCACACACTCACTCACACACTCACTCACTCACACACTCACTCACACACTCACTCACACACTCACTCACACTCACTCACACACTCACACACTCACTCACTCACTCACTCACACACTCACTGACACACATACTCACTCACTCACACACTCACTGACACACATACTCACTGACACACATACTCACTCACACACACACTCACTCACACACACACACTCTCTCTCACACACACACACTCTCACACACACACAAACTAACTCACACACACACTCACTGGAAAGAAAACTCTGTCAGCATCTGCTATTACAGATCTTTTATTACAAAGTTTCTGGTAGCCTCATGCAGCTGTTTTCGCTCAGTATTTTAGTTATTTATACTCTCTCTGTATTCAGAGTGATCTCTTATAGCTATCAAGAGCTAAATGAGTGGCACATTTGAAATTGTTAAATTTCAATGGTAACCATGGCTTATCCCGGTAAAGTAGCAAATAAATTAGCTTGTGTATGATGTATACAGGCTTCTGATATTACTGTAGAAAATCTGGAAGATTTGTTGTGCGATTATGAAGGAGATGTTTAGGATATAGGTAGCAGTGACGTGTACTGGTCTACAGATGACATGTTAGCTACTCCATTGTTTGGGGGAAATGGCGGGTCAAATATGGGTGATGCGGATCAGCTATTACTAGCTATCCCTCTTTACGAAAAACAGTTAAATGGTAAAAGAAGTATTTTTATACCCCTGGATGTAACTATGCACAATTGTTTAGTAATTTTCAGAGCTGTAAATTCATGCAAGACATTCATCTACCTGTACTTGCGCATATAAATAGCTTGTAGCCTAATTGAGTATTATAATACTCAGAGGCCTCTTTAAACTGGGGGGTAAGAAATTCACCAAGACATCACCCCTCATACTTGAGAGAAAACACTTCCCTAAAAGAATACAACTCACAACCGAAAAAGTCGTAACTATTTCGAAAAGGTGTAGTATGTTGCGAAAAAGAAGTTTGCAAGGAAACCAATATTATTTGGTGTGAATCTGCAGATGTGCCCTTGGATGTTTATCCAGGTTTGGAGGTGTACAATTCAAAAAGAAACCTTTAAGGGTACGTTTACATCCCTAATAGAACTAATTTAAATTTATTGTGAAATAGGAAGATGCAAATAATTGGCATTAAATGAGCATTAAGTGCATGTATGCGCAGGACGTCTATACACGTCCATATCGGTTTGGGGCATTTTAACTTGGATGTCATATAATGTCCATATCGGTGAAAGGGTTAAAATGTCCATATAGACATGGTCCATAGTTCCATCAATAAAGTGCAGTCGACCCACACCTGAAGCGCTCATACACCCCCAGACCATCATGGAGCCACCTCCATGTTCTACTGTAGGCACTAGATGTTTGGGATGCAGCTCTGTATTTTTCTTGCGCCATACCATACGCCTTCCATCGGACCCAAAACTATTGAACTTACTCTCATCAGAAGGTATCTCCCTATTCCACAAGTCTGTTCCTTTATTTCGGTGCTCTTTTGCGAAATCCAATCGATTTATTTGATTCTTTTTTTTCTCGACAAGAATTTTTTCCGGATACTCAACCATGATATCTGGCTTCTCGAACATTGTGAATGGTGCTGGCCGAAAATGTTTATACTAGTGCTGTAGATAGATCAACATATTTAATTGATTAACCAGGTTACTTTAATCAATCTATTGATTAATCGAGATATTATCTGTTCAAAAATTTGGTGTAAGGATTATCTAAAGTCTTTAACATTGTGTATATTTCATTATGTATGAAACTTTTAAATATTTAGATTCAAAATTTGTGTTTGCATCAAGTGTACAGGCTTTAGATATGTATTGAATTAGATCTAGAATATTTTTGTAAGTAATTATTTAGTAACGTATTATATCAATATCTACTAAGATTTGTGAGACTGATATGAAGTTATTTTTTATAATGTTTTTCCTTATTCAAAAACACTTTTTAAACCAATTCTTGAACTGTAAAAACACTTAAGCTCCACTTGCTTTTTAAATTAGGACATGTTTCAAGGACACCGCGTCCCCATCCTCACCCTAAGGCATTTAATAAATTCAAAAACATTTTCCGTCAATTTCAGATACAACTAGTACCACACAACAAATATAACATGAGAAACATGCTGAATCACCCGCTAAAAAACACAAGTCCAACCAACAAACTATCCGGAATTTATAGCGTAAGATGTGAGGATTGCCACGAAATTTATATCGGAAAAACAAAGAGAAACCTAGAAACAAGGATGAAAGAACACATGCAATGTATTAAATACAAACAGACAGATAAATCGGCCATAGCCCATCACTTCTGGTCAAAAAATCACATTTCCAAAGACATAAAACTTTTGGTACCGGCAAAAAAGTATTGGGAATTAAAAGTTTGGGAAAATATACACATTTTGAAGAACAAAAAGAGAGCAATGAACTTCGAAATTCCAATAGTAGATGACGTCATTCAACTCATTGAACAGCGCCAGGAGAGGGAGGCGGTCACCTGAAGAACCACTAGAACATCAGCTGAGGATGGGGATGCAGAGTCCTTGAAACATGTCCTAATTTAAAAAGTAAGTGGAGCTTAAGTGTTTTTACAGTTCGAGAATTGGTTTAAAAAGTGTTTTTGATTGATGAAGCTCCACTGTTTATAAATACTTCTATTTATAGTTTTATTATGTTTTTCCTTATTTTAACATTTTTAACACAACTTTCACTCACTGTCACGAACTCAGAAACGTTACTGGTTTACTGCGGTTTAGAGCAAGTTAACACCACCACCAGCTCTGAGAAGAGGGATCAGCTATTTGTTTCCATAGCTGTGTAAGCGAAGTGTTCAGTTCAAGGTTGTACAGTTCAGTTTATGCTAGCAAGCAATAAATAATCAGTTGTATTTATTTGATATTTATTTATCTGTACAGTATCCATTAGAAATTCTGTGCAATACAATTTGACATAGAATATGCTATAAAAATTAAAAGCAGAAGCATTATTAACAGTGAAGTATTCTTCATATTTGAGTTTGTTTTATGTAAATCAAATAGAATATGCTGTACAAATATATGAAATTGCTGACCTTAAGATTTACTTGCTGACTCAGGTCCACTGACTATAAGCCTTTGGTTTTCCTGAGCAGCTTGGTGTCATTTCTTCTTGACATTTTCTTCTTCTATCCTAATCAACTTTTCTCTTATCCTATATAAGAAATCTCCTATACATCCACTTTTCTTTTCTCCCATCACCGTTAACGTGTACCGCCAATATCTCTTTACTTACACTGTTCCATTTCTTATCCCATATTTTTGTCCTGTAATTTATTAGCTCCTTACATTCTACCAGATAATGAACAGTGCTTTCTTCATCTCCACAAAATTCACATATTCCTACTCTCATCCATGCTATGCCATCTCTTCCAGTTTTGTCACATTGATTTATATATCTTTCCCTACCCCATTCTGTCTTTAATTGCTTATAAAATTTCAAAGATTTCTTTTCTTCTATACTTTCCCATATCTCTTGCCTATCTATGTCTTGTACTCTAGTTCTCACTTCCTTCCAAAAACCGCTATAATTTGTCTCCTCTGCTCTCCATAGATCTCCCATGCCTATGTTTAATATCATTCTTTCCAATTCCGACCACAAACTATTTGTATTTTTAATGCTTTTCTGTTGCTTCATGCATAGATTCAATAATTCCCCTTTCTGCCCTTTAATACACTTATACCAGAATTTCAATATTCTCTCTATTATTATTCCCCTCCTTTTTGTATTACCTAGCTCTAGTAATGCCACCTCTCTTGGTGCTGATTTTGGCAGCAAAACGATCCATATATCTGGTCTAATTGTGTTCCTATCTCTCATGTGCCCCATACATTGTTCTGGCTTCAACAACCGCTTCATACATTCTTTCTAACCATCTGACATCTCCAGTTTATGATGGATAGTCAACATGAAAAATTCAATGCCATGGTAGGGATTTGAACCACGGATCTCCTGGTTTCTGTCCAGTCGTTCTAACCCATTGAGCTACCATGGCCAACGTGCCATCCTGACATTAAATTCTCCATTTGACTCATATATTTCCCCGGTAAACCACTAGGGGCTCTCGAATTCGAGATACACCGTTTGTGGCGACTTATGGCAGAAATGATTAATTTCCATCAATTAACTAAAATAATAAGAGTTAAATGATGAAGCCTGGGACTCAAGTACTTACAATAGTAAGTCGCCACAAATGGTGTATCTGGGATGCGAGAGCCCCTAGTGGTCTAACGGGGAAATATACAAGTCAAATGGAGAATTTAATGTCAGGACGGCACGTTGGCCATGGTAGCTCAAAGGGTAAGAGCGATTGGACAGAAACCAGGAGATTCATGGTTCAAATCCCGGCCATGGCATTGAATTTTTCATGTTGGCTATCAGAAACCTGAGCCTATATACGGCTAGTGTGGAGAAATGATAAATTTCCATCAATTAACTAAAAGAGGGTCAAATTTGGCTAGAAGAGTTTTTAATTAATATTTATTGTAATCGATTAATTTTAATCGACTCGATTAATCGAGAGGTTATTCAAGATGGCAGACGGTAATGGTCACGTGTTGATTTTAACTAAAGAAAATGAAGTAAATTCAATTGAAAATGGTGTGTTATCAACAAACAAGAGTATAAACGGAATAAATTGTGCTAAGTGCGGCTACGTAAATAAAGATAGATATACCTATGCAAGGGTAGTTGAGAAATCGGCAAATATGGTAAATAGGCTTGCGTCTCACGAGAAGGAAAGAATAGCGTCTCTACAAAAGATAATAGAAACCCTGCACCTAGAATTAAAGAAGCTGCAGAACGAAAATGATTGACTAAAAGAAGAGAATAAAACGTGGAACTGTCAGCCCTCCACATCGCCGGAAGAAAATTGGAGAATACCATGGAAACCAGCCAAGAAAATGCCGGGAAATACGGAATATGTGCTGCCCACAAAGAACAGGTACGACCCGATAAAGGATCAAGAACAAGCTGCAACCTCTTCCCCAGAAGTTAGCGTGACACAGCAAACATTGGAAAAAGGAAATACAAACAAACAAGTTGGAAGAAAACTTAAAATCGTAATCCATGGAGACAGTCATGCACGTAACATTGCAGTGGAAGTATGCGAGAGAGTGAAAAACGTAAGTGTAACAGGCTATGTGCGACCAAGTGCAAAATTTGCTGAATCATCGAAGGATGTGCTAAAAGACTCCGAGGTCCAAATGGATATTATAGTTGCGGGAGCAAATGATTTTTACAGAAACGAAGCCCAGGAGATGTTAAACAGATTGGAGTGCTTATTGGTGAAGTATCCTAAGGACAAGGAAATTATTATCGCCAACATACCACATAGATATGACCTTCTGCCAAACTCTTGTGTAAATAAAGAAATTAGGAAAACTAACCTAAAATTTAAACTATTGTGCTCTAAGTATACTAATGCTAGATTTTTCGATATTGGTAAATTAGATAAAAGCCTTTACTTCAAACGTGGTTTTCACTTAAACTCTCATGGGAAAAGATATATTGCTCAGGAGATTATTAGACTGACTGAGAAAATGGTAAGTAAACCTAGGAATCCTCTGGTAATATCATCAAATGGAGAAATAAATGTTTCACAGTCGGGAAACATAGTTGCTCTAAGCAAAACAAACCAAACAAACCAACGAAAGTGAAGCAGATGTGTAAAAAATACGACTCATCTAAAATTTAATAAAACAAACCAAACTTAACCAATAGGTCACTTAGGATCATACACCAAAATATACAGTATATGGCCAACAAAATTGATATGATGAGTGTATTACTTAACGAAATAAAGGCTGATATTGCTGTAATTACAGAACATGGTTGCTCTAACAAAGAACTTGAATTAGCTAAACTCGATAACTATACTTTAGCTGCAGACTACTGTAGAAAATCTCATAAATCTGGAGGTGTGGCCATATATGTAAAAAATAATTGCATGTTCACCAAATATGAAAATATATGTAACTATAGCATAGAAATGGTTATGGAATGTTGTGCCATTAAAATAGTAACCACAATTGGCAAAATTGCAATAGTAGGTATATACAGATCACCTAATTCTAAGGTCATTGACTTTTATAAAAATATTGATAAGCTCATAGCAAAGCTATCAAATGAAGTAGACAAAATTGTCATATTAGGTGATATCAATATAAATTCATGTAATGATTCTCGGAATTACAGGCTATTTAATGATATCCTTGATAGCTATAATCTTGATAATGCAATAAACTGTCCGACTAGAATCACGAGGACGTCTGCAACTGCAATAGACTACATACTAACATAACACCTACACAGTATTCTGTTTTTGTTAACGATTTTCATCTCTCTTATCACTGTGCAGAAATTATTGATATATTTAACTGTAATTGTGAACTAAAGAAAGCAGCATGGACACAGAAAAGATCACTTCACAACCTGAATTTAGCAAGGTTGCAAGAAATGTTAAAAGCAGAAAAGTGGGAATCTGTATATACTACAAATGATATAAATTGCAAATGGGATATGTTCTTAAAAACAGTGCTAAGGTATTTTAATACAGCATGTCCATTAAAAACAAAGTGACTTGGTAATAAAGCAAAACATAAAGTACCATTGACTTATGAAATAAGAAATAAAAGAGAGAGAATGAAATCAATGTACGAATTTTACCATGCAACTAAATTAGAAATATATAACTGCTACAAAACACTAAAAAAAGAATATGGCAAGGCACTCGCTTTGCAATTATCCCAGATTTATAGCACTTCCATTAGTCAATCTAAAAATAAAACAGCAGCAGCTTGGAATATTGTAAATAATTATAGGCAAACAACGAAAGAGGATAAAAATATAACCTTAGAAATAAATGGGCAAAAGATACTAAACCCGAATGATGTTTGCAATAGTCTTAACCAGTACTTTACAAACGGAATCAACAAATCTCAAAAACTCCCTCTCAACTCTCAACCTAAAAATACTATTGAACGGTCAATCTACCTCATGCCTACAAATAATACTGAAATTAGTAAAATAATCAGTGAACTAAAACAACAAAACTCTTGTGGCTGGGATGGCATCTCTTCTAGAGTATTAAAATACTGTAAAAATGAACTTACAGATATAATTGTATATTTGATTAATTTCTCAATAGAACACAATACTTTCCCAGAGTGCCTAAAAATTAGTACTATAATACCAATTTTCAAAAAAGGGGACAGATGCCATATTGCTAACTACAGACCAATAACTCTTACCTCTGTATTCAGTAAAGTATTTGAAAAAGTTTTAAATACAAGACTAGTTAACTTCTTAGATAAACATGACATTAGTTAAAACGAAGCATGGCTTTAGAAAGAATTTCTCTACGACTACAGCTATCATAGATCTTGTACAAGAGATATATTCACAATTAGACAAAGGTAATCAAACAGTAGGACTGTTATTAGATCTCTCTAAAGCATTCGATAGTGTAGCGTTAAACTTATTATTGGACAAACTAGAAGGTTATGGAATAAGGGGAAAAATGCATGACATACTAAAATCTTATTTAACAAATCGCAAACAATGCACTATAATTACCTGTAACAACAAAGGGTCAATTAGACGTTATATGTCACCATATGATATAGTTAAATATGGCGTGCCACAAGGATCGGTACTTGGGCCAATATTATTTCTATTATATATAAATGACTTATCTCGCTATGAAAACTGCAAAAATGTATCCTATGCTGATGATACTACTTTACTGTACTGGCACAAAACCATGAATCTCTTGGAGAATTCTATTATAGATACTTTTAATGACCTACTTAAATATCTGGAACATAATAATTTAAAAGTGAACATAGATAAAACAAAATTATTGCATTTTCAGTATGGAAGATTGAATTCAGAAAGACCTTTGGTGATAAAAGTAGGGTACAGTAGTGGCCACGCCGTGGCTCAGTGGTTAGACCGCTTGGCTCTCACCAAGGCGGCCCGGGTTCGATCCCAGGCGACCGCAAAGTGAGATTGGTGGTGGACAACACGGTGTTGGGGCGGGTTTTCTCTGGGACCTCCGGTTTCCCCCGCCATCTCATTCCACCGGTGCTCCCATCTTCATCTCATGCATCATCAGTGTCACCGCCTGCGGTGCTGAATGTAGTAAAAGCGGGCGTTAAACACTACACATTTCACATTTTTAGGGCACAGTAACATTGAATTAGCACAACAAATTAATTTCCTAGGTATAATTTTAGACAAAAGCCTCTCATTTAATCCACATATAGACTGTGTGTGTAAAAGAATAAGTACAGGTTTATATCTATTGAGGAGCCTCTCAAAATATTTAGATACGACTACATTGAAAATGACATATTTTGGTGTGATATATCCTTACTTACAATATGGCATTGAAGTATGGGGAAGCACTAGTGTACATAATTTAAATAGATTGTTGGTATTACAGAAGAAATGTATAAGAGCAGTGTATGGTTTAGGGTATAAAAGTTCATGTCGTAATACTTTTGTAGAAAATAAGCTATTTACTGTTCTCATATGTATATAAGGTTATACTGTATATTTGCATATTACACATTGTAACAAACAACATTATGACCACAACACAGGTGGCAAGAACAACATATATCAGACCAGCATAAATAAGAGCACAACTGAACACGACCCACTCTTGAGTGGTGCAAAGTTATACAATAGATTACCAAGTACCTTAAAAGGAAAACATGGTGGTAATTTCAAAAGGGAGCTAAAAAGGTATCTTCTAAATAAATGTTTATATAGAATAGATGAATTTTAAATATTGTAAATAATATTGAAAATAGTAGTATTTAAAATTACGAAACCAAATTGTATTTTTCTTTTGGAACTGAAACTTATTGTGACTATACTTGTAACTGACTATTCTTGTAATTATTCTTAGCTGGACGATGCATGAAACATACTTGTACCATGTCTGTAGGCTAAATAAATATTATTATTATTATTATTATTATTATTATTATTATTATTATTATTAAGTAATGTAAAATAAATATTTAATCGATTAATCGTTTCAGTTAATCGATTAAATCACTCAGCAGTAGTTTATACCACTTCGTCCGAGATCTGCAGCCAACTTCACAGCACTGATTTGTGAATCCTTTGTTATTTCACGCAGGATAACTCTTTTATCTTGCTCTGTTAACAACTTTTGTCTTCCGGTTCTTTGCCTGTTTTGCACCGTTTTTAAAACACAAAACCTGTCTATTATTGTCTGCACGGTGGAGGGAGGTCTGTCAACAAGTTGGGATATTTCGCGTAGCGATTGTTTGTTCTTTGGTTTCCCTGCGCTTCCTCGCCATTTTGGCTGTTGACTGACGTCTGACCCTGGTCTGTTTCTTACCACTGCTATCCACAGGTACCAGGTGAATGTTGGCTTGGTAAGCCTTTGAGCTTATGTTCTCGAAGCATTCCCGCAGGTGTGCGATCACTTTTTGTACCTATTTTAGACGTCTTTTTGAGCATTTTATTTAATTTTTACGATTATACACATCGCATTCCAGTTTTGTTTGTGCAATTGTGCAAATAAGTGATTTGTATTGTTGTCTTGTATGTTATTTCTTAAAATCCGCATTTCTTGTTTGATGCACATTCTAATGCAAAACAATATAGGTGTACGGACATATCATTCACTCTTCCTCAAACACTGGAGACGCTGTTCATCTGTAGGCATTTTGATAACCCAAAAGAACAGGCGTTAAGAGAACAATTTAAAAAGTTAGAAGAAATTACGAGAGAAAAGCAATAAACGGAAACGTACGTAATAATTTATGTGCTGCAGCTCACGTTTCTCATAGGCAGGACAGTTGATGTTCAGAATATTCAAAAATTAGCATAACAGTACTTCAGGATAATCTCCTGTGTGTCGATAAAAATGAACAATACTTTGCTCTGTTAGCGTCACTTGGACAGCTGTTGGTTTCATTTCAGTCACTATCGAGAGAAAACAAATGAAAGTGCCTGATATACGAGGTCTGTTTAAAAAGATCCGGAACATTTGTAATTTTGCACCAACGGAGTGTTGGAGCGAAATGCGGTTGGCATCCCTGCACGTGTCTGTGTTTGATGTATAAATGCCGAAATATCATTGTTGTACGTCTCAGCTAGATGACCTACTACCTGTTCGTCTAGCCGGAGAGGAAGTACATGTACGATATCTAGGCGTTTTGCTTGATGTAATGTCCTATTATGCACATTTACATTCTATAATTAAATATGGAATAATATTTAGGGGAAATTCACCAGAAGCCAAAGATACATTTATTAAACAAAAACAAGCCATTCGAATTATAGGCAACGAAAGAATGCTATGTTCATGTAAGCCACTGTTCAAAAAGCTTTGCATACTTCCTTTGGCATGTGTTTATATACTGGAGACAGCTTTATTTGTAAAAAGAAACAGATTTAACTTTCAAAACAACGGAAGTGTTCATATGCATTACACGAGACATAATAAGGATATACACATAACCTCAATCAGAATGGAGTACTGCATTCTTGTACAATAGTTTCTAATTCCCTTCCTAATGACATCAAAAGCATAGATAACTACAACGTGTTTAAAGCTTTCTTGCAGGAGCACTGCTTTTACACAGTAAAGGAATATCTGCAACTTAACAAATCCAGATAATCATAAAACATGAATTTACTTAGCTTGTTCATTTCTCTCATTTATAATTACATCCAATTTGTGTTACATTATAATTGAATGTAGGTTAGGTATATTTGATGTTTAACTTTGTAATATTAAGTGTAAATTTACTGACGTATCCTATATCAAGGTACTATGTACAGATTTGATTTTAAAGGATGAATAAATTTGAAATGAATTGAATTAAAACTGACGTGGAAGGACCACTACACAGCCAACAAGGCCAGCAAACATATGGCTGTTATACCCATTGTACAATCGACGCTTAGTTGTTTCAAGTGTCCAATCGCAGGTGTTGTACGTCTGTTATCGATGAGTGCTGTATTGAGTGGAACATTGTGTTGCACAGTTTGCGAATTTTGAGATGGCAGATGCGTTTGCATTAAATTTTGCGTGAAACTTAAGAAAACCTTTACTCAAGACACGCCAAATGACGCAGAAAGCCTATGGTGACAAGTGTTTAAGCCGTACTCGGTGTTACGAATGGTTCACGTTGTTTAAAAACAGCGGGGTGGATGTTCAGGGCATCCTTCGACGTCTACCGATGACGCTCATCACAGGAACATAAACCTAATTGTGCATACCAATTGAAGACTGACTGTCTAAGAGATTGCAGAAGAATGTAACATTTCAGTTAATCGATGGAAATTAATGATTTCTTCACACTAGCCGTATATAGGCTAAGGTTTTTGATAGTCAACATGAAAAATTCAATGCCATGGCCGGGTTTTGAACCACGGATCTCCTGGTTTCCATCCAGTTCCCATTGAGCTACCGTGGTCAACATGGCGTCCTGACATTAAATTCTCCATTTGAGTCGTATATTTCCCCGGTAAACCACTAGGGGCTCTCGCATCCGAGATACGCCGTTTGTGGCAACTTGTGGCGATTTTTTTTTTTTTTTAATTTACGTCCTCCAACGTTTAGTCATATCGGACGATGGATGAAATGGGTGAAATGATGCTCATATTAGTCCGGAGTCCATGGGGCTTAGAGCTACCCGACATTCGTCTTTCAGGATAAGGGAAAACCACGGAAAAAACCTTATCCAGGTAACTCACCCTGACCGAGATTTGAACTCGGAACCTCTTGAACGTGAGGCAAACACGCTACCACCATGCTACCACCACGCTACCGAGGGGGGCCTTGTGGCGATGTTGACCATCAATCAAAAAAACCGTAGCCTATATACGGCTAGTATGGAGAAATGATTAATTTCCATCAATGAACTAAAATAATAAGAGTTAAATGGTGAAGTCTGGGACTCAAGTACTTACGATAGTAAGTCGCCACAAACGGTGTCTCTCAGATGCAAGAGCCCCTAGTGGTTTACCGGGGAAATATACGAGTCAAATGGAGAATTTAATGTCAGGACGGCACGTTGGCCATGGTACCTCAATGGATTAGAGCGACTGGACGGAAACCAGGAGATCCGTGGTTCAAATCCCGGCCATGGCATTACATTTTTCATGTTCACTCTATCTATGTAACATTTCAGATGGATCATGTCATGAAATCCTGACACAGCCTCTTGGAATGAATGGTGTTGGCACCAATTTCGTCCTATGGCTCTTAAGACCAGAAAGATCGTCTCGGAATTGGTGAAGAGCTTCTGAATCACTTAAATGAGGACGAAATGTCCACCTTTTTATTATTTCCAAAGTTGGAAACCCTGTTGAAAGGACGAAGATTTGCAATGATAGATGAGATAAAAGAAAATTTGCTAACGGTGCTTTGCGTGATCCAGAAACAGGTGTGCCAAGACTGCTTCCAGAAGTAGAAACGGCGTTGGGAACAGTCTATCAATTGTGGAGAGTATTTCGGAGGCAATGCACACGTTAATGTCAGAGGTTCTACTCCCATTAGTCCTGGACCCGTAGGACCAAGGACCCAGGTCTCCTTCGACCAGGGAGTTACCGAGCTGTCCCAAAAGGGCGCCCGGCGCCTTCGTGGGGCTTTGCATAGGGCAAGACATAGAGACTAACAAGCCCCCCTCCCCCCCCTCCATCTTGTCCTGTGTACTCAAGACGGGATGGAAGTGGATACGCCACTTATGTGCGCCAACTCCAAAATGGGAAGGCTACCAATATGACCTCGGTATGGCCGCCTGGTGATCTAGCACACCTCCTACTAGCTATGCTGGCTAGTACGCGGGAATATTAATGGCTTCCCTCAACTCCGTCCGGAGATTTACCCGATCTCCCATGGGTATCGGGAACCACTGCCCCCTCGATGAGCAAAAGGTAAGTGTAGAAACATTTTGTGGACAAAGTTCCGGAACTTTTGAACAGGCTCGTACATGCATTATATACGTATCCCAACTACAGAACAGTGTTACGTGAAAACTCTCGTGTTAGAACAAAATCTAACACTGCACATCGCTTTGAATAATACCGCTCTCAACCATGGTTGCTTTGTATTTATACACTTAATTCCATTTGAATGTGTTTAGAGATATCAACTGAGGCACTGCTAGCTCTACGTCTATTTAAACGAAAAAATAAATTATAGCAATATATTGTCAGTTTCATTGTGTAAGGACTATGATACAATGAAGCACAAAATTAATATAATTTTGAGTCGAACTAATACTCAATGCTCCATTTATTGCTAGTGTTTACCTAGAACGCATTTCGTTAGGATCTTCCTAACATCATCAGCTATTGTCGACTAATGGACGTCGGTTCGGTGAACTTCTCGGAAGTGATAGGTGTGTGTCTGTCGGTATCTTGATGAACTTTGAAGTCTGGGTTTTCTTCAAAGGTAGCGTTGAAATTAAACAATTTTCTTTCAAATTTCTTTATGAAGATTTTTTCCCACGTGGTTAATGCTGCTGGACCTTGGACACTGTTAGGGACACTGTAAACTGTAGGGACTCTGCACTGTCGTGTCTTCTTGAGTCAGCCGCCTTCTTTCTCCTCTCACCTCATTCTTCCTGTTGTGCTCCACTTGGGGCAGAGACACAATGGGCCCAGCATGGTGGCCTACGTACCGAATTCCCTCCGTAGTGAAATCCTAATCCTTATCTAACAATGCAAGCAGTCTCGGTTTAAGGAACCTTAGATTATGTATTGTTGCGAACCCGATCGCGATAAAGCGGCTTGGCACACAAAGGAACGGATAGGTTTGACATAGATAACGAGCTTGCATAAGCAGATAAACATAGCGTCTGAGATAAAAGAGTTACTGAAACAAACAGAGATAATTGGAAATTTCTGGTAATATCTTGATTATTCAGTTTCTTTATTCTTCTGGAAGAGTCTCGAATTATGAATTAGATATAAAAGTGATTGTGACACACCAGCCAATCAGTCAGTTGTGAAGGAGTTGTGACACGAGAGACAGCTGGAAGTGTTATTGTAACGAGAGCTAATGATGTAATCTGCTGTCACTGTTATTGTCATCGACCTTGGTAGACTGATGGTGTACGTAACGTAATGCTGCTGTAACCTATAAGAGTATTTCTACGAAAATAAAGGAGATTTTAATTTCTGCAACTCAGCCTTTTAATTCTACGAACCCACAAAGTCACAGTATTTAGTTGCATAATTTGTTTAAAAATATAAATAAGTTTGCATTTGTAAAATGTTTTGTTTGGGAAGAAATAAAAAAGGAGGGGGATAAAACTATAAATAGAAGTATTTATAAACAGTGGAGCTTCATCAATAAAGCCTTTTTAAACTACTTCTCGAACTGTAAAAACACTTAAGCTCCACTTACATTTAAAAATTAGTACATGTTTCAAGGACCCCGCATCCTCATCGTCAGCTGATGTTCGACTAGTTCTTCAGGTGACCGCCTCCCTCTCCTGGCGCTGTTCAATGAGTTGAATGACGTCATCTACTATCGGTATTTCAAAGTTCATGGCTCTCTTTTTATTCTTCAAAATGTGTGTATTTTCCCAAACTGTTGATTGCCAATACTTTTTTTGCCGGTACCAAAAGTTTTATGTCTTTGGAAATATTATGATTTTTTAACCAGAAATGATGGGCTATGGCTGATTTATCTGTCTGTTTGTATTTTATGCATCTCATGTGTTCTTTCATCCTTGTTTCAAGGTTTCCTTTTGTTTTTCCAATATGTATTTCATGGCAATCCTCACATCTTACACTATAAATTTCGGATAGTGTGTTGGTTGGACTTGTGTTTTTGAGCGGGTGATTTAGTGTATTTCTCATGTTGTATTTGTTGTGGTACTACTTGTATATGAAATTGATGGAAAATGTTTTTAAATTTATTGCAAATTCACATATCATCCTAAGGCATTTAATAAATTTAAAAGCATTTTCCATCAATTTTATATACAACTAGTACCACATAACAAATACAACATGAGAAACATACTAAATCACTCGCTCAAAAACACAAGTCCAACCAACAAACTATCCGGAATTTATAGTGTAAGATGTGAGGATCGCCACGAAATATATATTGGAAAAACAAAAGGAAACCTAGAAACAAGGATGAACGAACACAGGAGATGCATAAAATACAAACAGATGTATAGCCCATCATTTCTGGTCCAAAAATCATAATATTTCCAAAGACATAAAACTTTTGGTACCGGCAGAAAATTATTGGGAATTAACAGTTTGGGAAAATATACACATTTTGAAGAATAAAAAGAGAGCCATGAACTTTGAAATACCAATAGTAGATGACGTCATTCATCTCATTGAACAGCACCAGGAGAGGGAGGCGGTCACCTGAAGAACTATACCTTGTTTCACGTAAGCTTGCCCAGTATCTCTTAACGGTCACGTGACCTAATCACCTCTCATTGGTTGCTGTTGTGGTAATGACTGTCGTGCGGTAAAAATTAGTTCGTTATTTAACATGGTGATATATCATTATATGTTGGAAGAGAATTGTCAAATTTATATTTTCGTAACTGTTTTAATTAAATATGTTACGCAACAGAGTTGATTTATCTGAAATGCATTTTAATTCTTAAACGAAGTAAAGAGGAGGTTCCTTTGCTCTCAAGCACATGGCACGATAGCACTGATTTAGCGGTAGTAGTGACATTTGTGTATATGGCTTTTATCACTGACCTTGTTTTGAACTGGATTAGTCATGCATCGCCATTCGAGAGTGCGGGAGCTAAATTATTTTATTGATCGTTTATTGCGCATGTACTTATTATATGTATAATGGCAGAGTCTACCGCCAGTTTTTCGCTGAAGTATCGCAAGGATAATTATTTACAAACAGGCGAAAAAAGAATTGTGTTGCATGCGTTTAATGCACTCACAGAGTGCATTTGTCTTTGTCTCCGTCTTTGCCAGTGAGAGAAGTCGAACAGCTGTGCTCTGAAGTTACAGTGTGAGTGTTAGATCCGTAGGAACATCGCGACATTAAATTGAGACAACAGGAAAACTTACCACTCCAGGCAAAAGCAGGAATAAACAAAAAATGCGTGCTCGTAGAAAATACGTGAAAAGTGTTGTGCGTCGTCATGTGTGTAGTTTTTCTTTAGAAACGAACTCCCTAACATAAGTAACATTTCGTCTGCTGTAAATGAGGATGCAGATTTACCAAATTTCAGCAGTTTGCTTATACAGCTGGGATTTGTGAATGATAAAAGAGGCAAGAAAAATGTGCTAAAAGACAGAGGCGATATTGCTGTGTGGCGAAGACGCTATTTAAGGACAACCACACTGCACCGAGATACAAATCGCTAAATATACACGAAGAACACACGAAAAGTAAAGTATGGTGTGACACGACTTTTAAGACTGAAAGACAAGCATTTTTGAAAGGTATGTGTGCTGGTTTAAAAATCCCAGTGGAAAAGGCCAAAGGCCTTTCATTATAAACTCTTTCAGTTTCATTACTCAGTCATTCTGTTTCAATTTGCTCAGTTCATTATATACTTGTATTTTTGCATGCCTTCATATCCTTATTTGTATGATTTCATTTATCTTCCCGGCAATTATTACGACATTTACTGCAGGTTTAAATTTGACGGGAAGGCACCGCCTATGGCCTATGACGTGAAAGCATTAGCCAATTAGGTTGAGGGGGAGGGTTGTTGAACGCGGAGTGATACATTTCAGCGGGGCAAGGTTATATGAAACAGAGATTAGTAAAACATCAGCATACGATGGGGATGCGGGGTCCTTGAAACCTGTCCTAATTTTAAATGTAAGTGGAGCTTAAGTGTTTTTACAGTTCGAGAAGTGGTTTAAAAAGGTTTTAAGAAAAGGAATGTTAAAATTATTTGCTCAGAGCGCCTAGCTCTAAGTTCTGGTAGTTCATGGTCATAATTTTAAAAAATTGGTTTGTCTGAATATAATTAAACTTTCGTTTGTTACAGGAGGTCAGAGAAAACCTCAAGTGAAAGTTCAGACAAGCAGCCACCTGCAGAGAATATGATACAGTAAGTACAAATGTTTTATGCTGCTGCTTAATTGTATAACTGAATGATAAGGAATAAACATTCCCAACTGAGATATTTTTACTTTTTGTACTGCAAACTTTATGTAGAACTATTGCATTCCAGTTAAACATTTGACATTGAACTGTCACTGTAAATAAAAGTTTTAAGTCTCCCTGAACCCATAAATAGTTTTTGTTTAGAGGAAAGTCTATTGTGCATATGTGTGCAACCCCCTCCCCCCAAGTAAATTTTTTTATCAACAGTTAAAGCTTTCACAGCTTTAAGCTTGATCAGCCGTGTCAAAGTTATTAAATTTGAGCTTCTGGCCATTCTAAGCTCCATGACCTTTTGAATGAAAAATGATGGATGACCATCCCCATATATATAATCTTTTTTTTTTTTTTTTAAAGTGGAAAGAAAAAATGGAATTTACCCACACCAGCCCATGGGGATGGTGACATAGGAGTCCCTGCCTCGGTGGAGTGAACCGATACGGAATACCTACTAAAAACCCTCCACTACCTATACCTTGTTTCACGTAAGCTTGCCCAGTATCTCTTAACGGTCACGTGACCTAATCACCCCTCATTGGCTGCTGTTGTGGTAATGACTGTCGTGCGGTAAAAATTAGTTCGTTATTTAACATGGTGATATATCATTATATGTTGGAAGAGAATTGTCAAATTTATATTTTCTTAACTGTTTTAATTAAATATATTACGCAACAGTTGATTTATCTGAAATGCATGTTAATTCTTAAACGAAGTAATGAGCAGGTTCCTTTGCTCTCAAGCACATGGCACGATAGCAAGTCATTTAGCGGTAGTGGTGACATTTGTTTATATGACTTTTATCACTGACCTTGTTTTGAACTGGATTAGTCATGCATTGCCATTCGAGAGTGCGGGAGCTAAATTATTTTATTGATCGTTTACTGCGCATGTGCTTATTATATGTATAATGGCAGAGTCTACCGCCAGTTTTTCGCTAAAGTATCGTAAGGATAATTATTTACAAACAGGCGAAAAAAGAATTGTGTTGCATGTGTTTAATGCACTCACAGAGAAGAATTCGTCTTTGTCAGTGAGAGAAGTCGAACAGCTGTGCTCTGAGTTACAGGTGTGAGTGTTAGATCCGTAGGAACATCGCGACATGAAATTGAGGAAACAGGAAAACTTACCACTCCAGGCAAAAGAAGGAATAAACAAAAGTGCGTGCTCGGAGAAAATACGTGAAAAGTGTTGTGCGTCGTCATGTGTGTAGTTTTTCTTTAGAAACGAACTCCCTAACATAAGTAACATTTCGTCTGCTGTAAATGAGGATGCAGATTTACCAAATTTCAGCAGATTGCTTATACAGCTGGGATTTGTGAATGAAAAAAGAGGCAAGAAAAATGTGCTAAAAGACAGAGGCGATATTGCTGTGTGGCGAAGACGCTATTTAAGGACAACCACACTGCACTGAGATACAAATCGCTAAATATACACGAAGAACACACGAAAAGTAAAGTATGGTGTGACACGACTTTTAAGACTGAAAGACAAGCCTTTTTGAAAGGTATGTGTTCTGGTTTAAAAATCTCAGTGGAAAAGGCCAAAGGCCTTTCATTATAAACTCTTTCAGTTTCATTGCTCAGTCATTGTGTTTCAATTTGCTCAGTTCATTATAAACTTGTATTTTTGCTTGCCTTCATATCCTTATTTGTATGATTTTTTTATGATTTTATTTATCTTCCCGGCAATTATTACGAAATGTGACGGGAAGGCACCGCCTATGGCCTATGACGCGAAAGCATTAGCCAATTAGGGCGAGGGGGAGGGCTGTTGAACGCGGAGTGATACATTTCAGCCGGGCAAGGTTATATGAAACAGATATTAGGGAAGCAGCCCTGGTGATGTTTTGCTGGTCCCGCATAAAGCACCCATATTCAAGTGGTTGGTTATTTCTATGCGGTGAAATGCTATGGTGTATTGGGGAGGGAAGCGTCATGATCACAGGACCCTGACGCCCACCTTTCCATAATTGGTAGTCTTAGGCGATGTGCCGCACGTTCAGGATGTAACCAGTTCTGCGCATAGCGTTTACGTTACTAGAAGTCTAATCTAAGTCTCCTTGTCCTTGTATACGGGTGGGTCAAGTTGTATCTATGCTACTGCACATAACATGCAGGTGACATAAAAATCAGCCTGGGGGCGTCATCACTATCTGTATAGCATCTAGACGTAACGTCAAGCATAATTGATGTATATAGTGTGTAATAATTATTGGTTCATGGAATTAATATATGCTTCTTAGCCTTACGGCTGCATCTGTCACTTGTGTCTATTGATGCGCAAATTGTTGTCATCAGTGCGCACATGCGGGCGGCCTGCCTTTGCTGATTTAGGTGCGAGCCTGTGCCACTTGTGGGGGGGGGGGGCCCTCTACTCCCGGGTCTGCCTTGGCTGAGTAGCCTAAGGACTTGGAGGGCTGCAGAAGGGCAGTGGGTGTCTTGATGGCGTGTTTGCTAATTGGCTGGTTGCCTAAGTCGGGTGAGATAGTCATTCATGTCTTCGTCATCAGTGTGTTTATTGATCAGGATGGTCCTGTTAAACAGTGACAAGGGCCTTTTGTGTTTGCCTATATTGGTGTCATACTGTCCCAGGTTCGAAATGAGGGGATTAAAGTGATTCTTGCACCCTTTGTACAGTTTAAAAGCTAGGAGTTTAATAAATTGTTCTATGGTATTCATGCTGAGATTGTTGTGGAGTATATCTACTGGTGCGGTCCGTGATGCTTTGGTGATTATCCTTAGTATTTTGTTTTGAAGTACTTGCTGCTGTTTTATGTGTGACTTTGTGCAGTGGCCCCAGACAGGATCTGCGTATGTAATGATTAGTCGTATCAGTGTTTTATAAAGTGTTAGATCTAATTTGGTGCTAGTTTCAGCGTTTCTATTTAGCAATGGGTATAGCCGGTGAAGCTGGTAGTTGGCTTTTCGTTTGATGCTCTTCACATGTTGTGCAAATGTAATTTTCTTATGGAGTATAACTCCGAGATATTTTATGTGATCGGTCCACTGGATATTTTCCTGAAATAGTGTGAGTGGCCTTAGGGCAACTTTATGGGATGTTCACTGCATGAATAAAACCAATTGCGATTTTGTGGCGTTCACTTTTATACGCCAACTGCTTAACCAGGGCTTTAGGTCATCTAGGACGCTTTGCAGTCATCTTGCCACTATCTCCGGTTTCTACGACTGCATTGTAATGGCCGTGTCATCCGCATATATTGATAACACACTCACTTCCTTATATGTAATGTGACAAATAAAGTATTGTATTGTATATGGGTGGGCCTTATCACACCACTGCATAGCAGTCTGTTATTGGTTCAGCTGGTTCACAGGAAAAATGAACTCGCGTTGTTTAATAGTGTAGAGGACTGTCATATCCACATTACTTCATAGGGCTTTTGACATAGCAGACAAGGACAGTATTCATCAAAAAATTCAATTTCTTTGGGCTACTTTGCTGCAGAATGGCTATAGCAATAATGACACCAAGAAGGTCTACAGAAGGGTGCTGGACAATAGGACTATTATGTGTTTCAAATGGAAAGGTGTTTGTCCTTGAGCACTACTAGGTGAGCAACCAGTCGGAGTCCTGCAGTGTTGTCATATTACATTCCCGCTAAGTGGTGTGTGACGAGTGCCAACCTAATCAATCTGTAATTATTGTTGTAATTTACGTCCTCCAACATTAAGCCATATCGGACGATGGATGAAATTGATGAAATGATACTCAAATGAATCCAGGGTCCATGGAGCTTAGAGTTACCTGACATTTGTCTATCAGGATAAGGGAAAACCCCGGAAAAAGCCTTATCCGGGTAACTCACCCTAACCGAGATTCGAACTTGGGACCTCTTGAATGTGAGGCAGACATTCTACCACCACAGTGCCGAGGCGGGCTAATCAATCTGTATGAAATACTATTTGCACTAAGACAAAAATTCAGATTTTGCCGAAACTGATCCATGTGGAAGGTAGAGAGTAATGTATCTAACATAACCATGAAAACCCCATATTTTTAGCTCAGTTTTTCTAATACAAATAAATAAACCACTATTACCTGTATTATAACAATAAATCGCGACGTAAGCACTGTATGAATATCATTATTGGTTGGCATGTATGCATGTACGTATATTTGTAATTACTCAGAACTGAAACGTAAATTTTTGACATGGCGTAATAAAAGAATTACTTTGAATAATCCAATTCGAGCGAGAGGAAACAATAAATTTCCTGCAGAACGTGTCTGGTCACATATCTTTCTTTGTTTATGAATGGTTCATAATTTCTATATACTCTAGAGAGTTCAAAGTGGTTGGTGTGTATGTATGTACATATACTTTTCATTACTCAGAACTGGCTGCATGACATGATAAAAGAATTACTGTGAATAAGTCAAGGTGTTAAATTCGAGAAAGAGCAAATACTTCATTTCCTGTTAGCCTTTGGAATGCTGTATGCTTATGTTTATGAATGAATGCTGGATAAGAAGTGTTTATTTACTCCGGAGAATTCAGATCAATATCATTCAGTTGTTCTTTACACAACAGTAGAGTAAGAGTTAAATAGTGCAATGGCTTCTTGCGGTGAATTTAGTGGCGAGTCAAAAAAGGCAATTATTGCGTAGTCAGGCTCGAAGTATTGTTTTTAAGGTTTACACATTCTTCAAAAAATTGGGCAATGAGGAATATAGAAATCAGCTCGATTTCAAAAATGCTCAACAGCTTACTGCTGAAGCGTGTGGTGTAGGTAAAACAAGTGTGTCCCGCATTTGGATTAGAAAAGCAGTAATTCATAAACTATAATTATAGTTATAGTATTTAAAAATATACATAATTTGCGAAAATGCTTTTTCCAATTTTGATTTGGGCAACTGCATCATTGTAAAAGTTTATAAATATAATTTGCTTACCCTTACATCTAGCTGCAAGCAGACCTGCATGTTGTATGACTGTGCGAGAGAGTGTGATACGGCATCTGATTAGCTGGACTCCAGAACCCTTCCCATTTGAAACACCTAATAGGCTTCGTCACATGTAATAGCTACCTTAAAATCTAGTAAAAACTATATAAAACTATATAACTATATTTCAGAAACATCCATTCAACATAAAAATACATCGAGATTCAACTGTAAATGTAAAAAACTGTAACTGTAACTGTAAAAAATGCGACTCATCTAAAATTTAATAATCAAAATACATGTTTTATGTTTTGGACCGTGCAGAAAATCCAGGACTGTAGAATTCCAATCCAGATGATGGACTGTGCAGAAAACTGTTAAATTTCATGAGTTCATCCTTCCTGTGAACCACCCGGACCAATAACAGACTGCTATGCAGTGGCGTGACACAAGTCCCACCCACATGAGGAAGTATATATATATATATATATATATATATATATATATGGGGTCAATCGGCTGGCATTTTTTATTCAGTTCTTGAAGTTCTTCATCCATAGATCTTTGAATGGCCGAAAGCTTGAATTTAGTTACTTTGACATGGCTGATTACCTGAGAAACTTGAATTAAATTTTCTTTACTATGTAGATCAGCAAAGGAAGTATTTTCAAATATTTGATGTCAAGATTTCACCAGAAATACCTGTTTAGAGACCCATAAACCCCAAAAAAGGTATTTTTGGAGAATTCCATATGAGTGTGTACATGTGCAGGCATGTTCCTGAAGGAAATGTCTGTTAGAGTAACTGCAAAACAGGAATGAACATAAGGCGTGACTAGCGACTAGTGACTAATTAGTGAATTATTTTGTCGCAGAGCTACTCACTGACCGCCCAAACCCCATGTTTATAGGACATCTGGTTTACTTAGGTATGGAAAAATAAGAGCTTGACCAGAAAGAAAAAAATTTATTAATGGTCTGTGAAGAAAACGCACACATGCTATGCAGCAATTCTGTTTTGTACCTTGCATTCACTAAAATGGTTTACTTTTAAGAGTGCAAACGTGCTTTTCAAAATTAGTAAATATGTTGTTTAGCAAGCTTAGTAATACTGTGCCTAATAGTGACTGCAAGACAATTGGCTAGATATATTATTTTTCATGTGTATTCCGTTTTCAAACAGCTGTCAGTTAAACAAATTTTCGAAAGTATAAATTTTACTCTGAGTTGAGAATTAATGGCACACTTGTCATGTGAGTGCTCATTCTGTGACAAACATTGCTAAAGGATGTGGAGAACGTCCCATACTTAGATCTCCCGGAAAACATTGACCAATGAAGAAAACGTGCTACCAACTTACAGGATTTTTAAATGTGTGTTTTATGGAGAGCAATTTGATTGATATGACAAGGATCAATAGGCAATTACCAAACCAATTTAATAAAGGAGAAAATACGAGGGTGTGTCAAAAAGTAATGCCTCCTATTTTTTTATTTTCCTTAAGTAAGTTATGTGAAAGCTTTGCATTTGGCGCATTTCCTCAAACCTTCTCCAATCTCCTACAGTAGTAACTTCCTAAGTCAACAGGTGGCAGCACTGCATCCTCTTGCAAAATGGCTGACATCGACATTCGTATTAGACAGTGTTCTGTGTTTGAATTTTTGACTGCAGAAGGTGAAATGCCAATTCGCATTCACGAAAGGCTAAAAAATGTGTATGGTGATGCAACGGTGGATGTCAGCACTGTTAGACGATGGGTTCATCGCTGTAATGAAGCTTAAGGGCAAACACCATTGGCAGATGAAAAGCGAAGCGGCAGGCCGGTGACTGCAGTGACTCCATGCAACATTCTGTGAGTCGATGACATTCATGGTGTCTCATTACCTCCCTCAGTAAAGCCAGTGTGATGACGATTATTCAACAACTGGGTTACTCAAATGTTTGTTCACATTGGGTACCAAGAATGTTAACTGCCCAAAACAAAGAAACAAGGAAAACAATAGCCTCCGAACACTTGCAGCGCTTCAATTTGTAGAGAGAGGAGTTTCTGGAAAAAATTGTTACTGGAGACGAAACGTGGGTTCATTTTTTTTTTGAACCTGAATCAAAGAGGCAGTCAATGGAATGGCATCACACAATGTTACCGAAGAAAAAAAAAATTCAAAACTCAGCGGTCGGCAGGGAAAGTTATGGCGACATTGTTTTGGGATGCAGAGGGTGTGCTTATGATTGATCTTTTGGAGCAGGGATGCACAATAAATTCTGTCCAATATGCACGTCTTCGCCGAGTTCACCCAACAAAAATTATGGCGGATGTTCTTCTTTTGCATGACAAAGCAAGACCACACACCAGCCGTTACACCACTGCAGAAATTGAGAAATTGGGATGGAAAGTTAACCTCACCTCCCATACAGCCCTGACCTGCACCATCAGACTTCCATCTGTTTGGGCCACTAAAGGAAGATCAATCTTGGGATTCATTTTGAAGATGAGGATGTGAAAAAGCCCGCGCGTCAATGGCTTAGGAAGCAAGACCGTGTGTTTTACCACACTGGAATACATGCCTTAGTTAAAAGGGGGACCAAAACTGTGGAAAAGGACAGAGATTATATTGAATAGTGACAAATTAATCGTCAATGTTGTAGTTTTCAAGCAATATAAATTGGATTCAAGTTTCTTGGCAATAAAAAGAGAAAAAAAGTAGGAGGCATTACTGTTTGACCCATCCTCGTAGAATATAAGGACCTTAACTTCTACATAGATTTTGAAGTCTCTTGGGTTCAAATATAGGAGAACCAATGATGGTCGCAATTTCTGCTTGAAAGAAGCTATACTGTTGCTGCAAGATGCACTATGTTAAAAGTACAGGTGATTCCGAGCCTGTCTTTTATTTGGATGAAACCTGGGCTAATGAGAATCCACTGCATGAAGAATTATGTTTGAATAGTTTGTGTTTTCTGGCTTTCGTACTGTTCTTCATACAGAATTTAACCACTTCACTGATTAGCCAATCAAACTCTGTGTGGTTCGGGAATTTTTTGTTGTTGTTTTTAGTTTACGTTCTCCAATGTTAAGTCATATCGGACGATGAATGAAATTGGTGAAATGATGCTCAAATGAGTTTGGGGTCCATGTAGCTTAGAGTTATCTGACAATTGTCTTTAAGGATAAGGGAAAACCCCAGCAAAACCTTATCCTGGTAACTCACCCTGACCGATATTCAAACTTGGGACCTCTTGAACATGAGGTAGACATCTACACTACCGAGGCAGGCGGGTTCGGGAATGGATACTCAATAAACAGTGCAAGACAATCAAGTTGTTAAATGCTGTAAAAGTGCTTCATAAATACACATTCATATCTTCTATATTTAAAAACACAATAATAGAAACAGGTGTAAGGTTCATTAACCCTCTGTTGGTCACAACTGTGCAAAAAAAGCACAGCTACAAATTTTCGGTTGGCTCACCTGTTGAATGGCAACAGGTGGCGCCACTCTCTGCCATACCCTCCTACATCTGGGAGGCCTTCCCGACCTGCTATCGCTGTTGCCGCTACATCATCACAGGGAGTGGATATAGAGGAGCTGGCCAAAAATGCACATTGTGACCGAAGATGTCACACTTATCAAGGTTAGTATTTTCAACTTTTTTCCCTAGCATTCATCTTTATTGATTGTATTTCATCCATATATAAGCTTATTTTGTAGGATTTATAGAAAACAATGTGTTTTCATGAGATGTGCATAATCTGCACATTGCAACTGAACTCGTAATGGAGAAACTAATTTACTTCACTTGTCCTTTGTTCCAGACTTTTGGACAATATGGCGAAGAGGACGTTTAATCTAAATAATGAGGAGGATGTCGAGGAGGTAAGAAGACTTTGGCAGCGGATGATGAGGATCCACTGCTAACAGAAGATTTTGGTGAAGAAAGTGATATTGCGTCAGAAGATTCAGTTGAAGGAAAAATAGATGACACGACTACTGAACAAGAATATAGTGACGATTCTGATGCTGAAGATGCATGTAATATTGAAGAAGATTCACCATTGTCATTAGGGAGGACCAGATGGCTAAATAGACCAGGAAGGCTCCAAATAGGTGTAAGCATAGAGGACCCAACAATATTATCACTCACCTTCCAGGTGTGGTAGGAACAGCTAGTCTAGCCAAAACCCCAGTTGAGTGTTGGAATCAGTTTTTCTATGATACTATGCTTGAAATGATGGTAAAATACAGCACTCAATATATGGAGAGTATCAAGGGGAATTTTGCTTGAGCAAGGGACATTAGACCTACAGAATGACTGAGGTTCGGGCGTTTATTGGATTACTATACCTTGCAGGAGCCTATAAAGCAAATTGTGAAAGTTAAGAAGAGCTCTGGGGTCATGAAAATGAGGGAATTGAAAAATTTGGCCTAGTTATGAGCTTAAGATGGTTTAAAACCTTGGTCAGGTGCCTTCGCTTTGATGATCACAGTTCTAAGAGCAAAGGAAAAAGTATCATAAACTTTGTCCTATACGTGAAATCTCTTGTGAAAAATTTCCAAGAGAATTATTCTGTTGGAGAGCATGTCACCATTGATGAAATGCTGCCAGGTTTCAGAGGAAAATGTCCTTCCTGTCAATACAAGATGACCTACACATACAACTTGAAAGTTTACACTGACACACAGCCTGAAGGTCCTTGACGAAATATCACGGCAGACAACTGGTTTACTGATTTTGCACTTTTTTTGAGCTCAAAAAGTATAAGCTCACCTATATTGCTACGGCAAGGAAAAGGAAGATACAGTTGCCTCCACCCTTTGTGAATGTGAAAGGAAGGAAGCAGTATGATAGTATGTTTGGGTTCAACGATGGGAAAATGCTGATCTCGTACATTCCAAGAGAGCAAATAAATGTGATCCTGGTTTCTTCCCTTCATAATGATGATGCCATTGACCCTTCATCTGGACAGCACAGGAAGCCAGAGATCGTAACATTTTATAGCTCCACAAAAGGCGGCGTAGATACTGCAGACCAAATGTGTTCAACTTATGATGTATGCAGAACAACAAACGTTGGCCAGTGGTTATCTTTCATTCGATGATGAACGTGGCTGGGAAGAACTCGCTCCTCGTCTTTCTTGACAATAATCTTGAACCGTTGCGCAGGAGGGTGTTCCTAAAGAAGTTGGTCCATGAGCTTACACTCCCCAAGCCGCAGAGGAGCCAGATGATGCTTGGAGTTCCCTCCAGCTTCCAAATCCGCCTGAGGAAGTTCAACACCACGGGCACTTTTGGTAATGGTGACTAGAAGGGCAAACCACCCTTCAAGATTAGTTGCACAATGGATTGGTTTGAGGAGGCTTACTGTAATAAATATTAAAAGCAGAAGCATTATTAACAGTGAAGTATTCTTCATATTTGAGTTTGATTTATGAGTCACTATGTTTACACTCAAACTTCACTTACTTGTTGTATAATTGGGAAACGTTTTCAAGATCATTCAATCTCATCCTCAGCTGTTTGGTGACTAAATGAACTTTCCTCTTCTTCCACTACTACGGAGCTCTGATCACTCTGCCATCTGGTGTTAGGGGCACTAAGTTTTAATACTTCATTTAATGCCGGGATTTCAAAATTTATAACTTTATCACGGCTGTTGTTTATGAATATTTTTTCCAAAATATTCGATTGATTGGGTGTACTTAAAGATTTTAACAGTTTAATGTTGTGGCCAATGTTGTGAAACTGCATATTTTTCTGTTTGTTTCAACTTAATGTTCCTCTGGTGTTCTTTTTGCCTGGTTAACAAGTTTCTCTTAGTACAAAATTGAGAATATATTGACACATTGCTTCACTCACACTGTTTATTCACAGGACATGTTTCAAGAGCTCTTGCTCCTATCCTCAGCTGATACTCGACTAGTGCAAGTTGTAGTGGTTTCTTCTTTCTCCGTATTGTCAATAGATGGCGTGATGTACTTGTCAAAGATGTCCGGTGGTGGAGTTTCAAAATACATGACTCTATGACGATTTTTGTTAATGAAGATTTTTTCCCATACGGAAAGGTCTATGGGGTGATTAACGTATTTTATTAGAGATGTTTCCAAATTGATGTCATGTCTAGTATTCAAAAAATGAAAAGCCACTGCATATTTTTCTGTTTCACCATTTTTAATGTTTCTCATATGTTCTTTAGTTCTGATGTTAATATTTCTTTTTGTTTTTCCTATATAAATTTTAGGGCAAGTTTCACATTTGATCTCATAGATTCCTGGTTTTTCTTTGGTAGTGATTGAATTTTTGGGAGGGCCTTTTAACAAATTTCTGATATTAAACCTATTTTGAGGTGCAAGAGTTATGTTGTGTTTTGAGAAGATTTTTTGGAATTTGTTATAGGCTGATGGGTGGAAGGTGAATTTTTTAAAAAGTTTTTTCTCTTTTTCTCCTGTAGGTTCTAGGGTGGTGGTTTCTTTTATTTTCTTAGCTTTGTTGAGTCTGTTAACAGTTTTGTCTACTAAATTTGGGTTGAAACCGTTGGATATAGCTACTTTTTTTATGTGTAGGTATTCTTCTTGATAATCTTCTCTGTTTAGTGGAAAGTTGATCATCCGAAAGATTAAACTGTTGAAAATGGCATGTTGGTGTTGTTTTGGGTTGAAACTGTTGTTCTTAATGTAATTATCTGTGTGTGTCGGTTTCCTGTAGATACCAAAAGTGAGTTTGTTGTTCATTTTTTTTGATCTTAATGTCCAAAAAGGGGAGCACACCATCCTCTTCTGTTTCCAATGTAAATTTTATAGCTGGATTTTGTATATTCAAAAGTTTAAGACCATCTTGTATGAGTTTTTTTAGGTACTATTGCAAAAATGTCAACATAGCGATACCACACTTTGAAATAATTTGGAAAAGCTTTTGTGATATGTGTTTCAAAAGCACTCATGAATAAATCTGCCAAGAAGGGAGACAATGGGTTGCCCATAGCCAGGCCCGTTTTTTGTTTATAGATCTGTCCATTAAAGCTGAAAAAATTTTGATTGATACAAATTTGTGTAAGTTGTGAAAGTTCTTCTATTTCTTCAGGTGTTATTTGTATTGATTGCAGCCATTTTTTGAGAAGTGGAAACTCCACCACCGGACATCTTTGACAAATACATCACGCCATCTATTGACAAAACAGAGAAAGAGGAAACCACTACAACTTGCACTAGTCGAGTATCAGCTGAGGATAGGAGCAAGAGCTCTTGAAACATGTCCTGTGAATAAACAGTGTGAGTGAAGCGATGTGTCAATATATTCTCGATTCAATTTTGTACTAATTTGTGCTTCACTGTCCCTACGCTTCTTTCAAGTTTATACTTTAAGTTTCTCTTAGTTTTTCCTATGTAGCTTTTTTCACAGGTTTCACAATTAATCTGATAAATTCCTGATTTCAAATTGTTGGGGATTGAATTTTTTAGTGGTTTATTTAGCAGGTTCCTCAGACTGAATTTGTTTTGGGGTGCTAGTTTTAAGTTTAGTTTCACAGTTTCACATCAACTAGCTGCCTTTAGAAGCCTAATTCACCAGCTATACAACATCCCACTGAGTAAGGAGGAATTTTTGAAAGAACAACAACACATAAAAGACATAGCGGTATTAAATGAATTCAACCCAGCCATCATAAGGAACATGATGAAGAGAAAGGAACAAAAACTACCACTCTCATCACTTAAAAATAAAAATTGGCAATATAGAAGATTCACCTACCATCCATGGGCTTTTAGAAAATTTGAACGAATCTTCAAAAGACTAAACTTAAAACTAGCACCCCAAAACAAGCTCAGTCTGAGGAACCTGCTAAATAAACCACTAAAAAATTCAATCCCCAACAATTTGAAATCAGGAATTTATCAGATTAATTGTGAAACCTGTGAAAAAAGCTACATAGGAAAAACTAAGAGAAACTTGTTAACCAGGCAAAAAGAACACCAGAGGAACATTAAGTTGAAACAGAACAATCTGCAGTTTCACACCATTTTTGGACAGAAAACCACAACATTGGCCACAACATAAAACTGTTAAAATCTTTAAGTACACCCATAGAATTGGATATTTGGGAAAAAATATTCATAAACAAAAAACGGCGATAAAGTTATAAATTTTGAAATACCGGCATTAAATGAAGTATTAAAACTTAATGCCCCTAACACCAGATGGCAGAGTGATCGGAGCTCTGTAGTAGTAGAAGAAGAGGAAGGTTCATTTAGTCACCAAACAGCTGAGGATGAGATCGAATGATCTTGAATACGTTTCCCAATTATACAACAACAAGTAAGTGAAGTTTGAGTGTAAACATAGTGACTCATAAATCAAACTAAAATATGACGCTTACTGTGTTGAGATGTCTGGGTTGCGCCAAGCTGATTTGCAATAAACACTTAAACACTATATATTCAATTCAGTTTATCATTCCTTATATTTCATACAGAGTATACGTCATTTTATAAGAAAACATAAAAAATATACCTAAAAGTCTACTATATACATTACTTAGAAACTAAAACGTACATTGTTTATTTTCCATTTTTTGCTTTGTACTCTTCCACACTATAAAAAGCTTGTTCTGACAAATACCTTTTTATATTTTTAATATTACATAGTTTATATTCTTTATTTTTCCTGGCAATCTATTATACATGTCTTTTCAGATGCTTTCTAATGATCTGTTGTTTAATGTTGCCGTTAGTGTGGTCCTAAAATAGCTTTATTTCTTACATTATATGAGTGTACATGACAGTTCTTTTTCATGTATTCCTTTCTATTACATATTTAATGCTTTCATATAGTAATAGTAATTTATTTCCTTTTACATCAACAAATGGAAATACAAAATCAAGATTACAATTATAAAATCCATACTGAAATATGCCATATATTCCTAAATCCCGAAAATCCTATCATGTTATCATGTTGCCCACCATTGAAAAATAATTCGGTCCCCATACACCTAACCCTAGGTTTTTGTGTATTGGAGGCCCTCTGCTCCTTTTTACACTTTCTGCCATTTCACCTATCCCACTCTACATTTTTCTCTTAATTGTTCTAAGCCATCTCTCTTTAACTTTTCCTAAATAATTCCCTACATTTCTCCTGTTCTTTTCTCCTTTTACTGACAACATTTTTCTAATTACTACTTCACCCCCCAAATTGTCCCATTTACGTAGCCAAGCCTGCTCTCTCCATATCTTTGTTTGACTACAATTTAATATACAATGGAAATCTGCATTCTCTTCTCCACACAATGGACATTTATCTAGCTCCCTCTCTTGACCTATACCTTTCAAGTTTCTCACTCCTGTTCTCGCCCAAGCAAAACCTTCTCGCCCTAACTTACTACATATATCTATATATCCTTCCCTCCCCCAGGTTGTTTTTTTTTCTCTATATAATCTCAGCGAGCTTTTGTCACTTGTATTGGCAAAAATGTCTTGTCTGTCAATATCTTTTAATCTTAGCTTAACTTCTTTCCAGAAGCCTCTATACCCATACTCTGCATTTATCCAAGAATGACCCATACCTATCTGCTTCAGCAAGTCATACATTTTATGTGCCCAAGACCCACCCCAGTTACTTCTCTTTTGAATATGAAAACATTCTTTAATTATATTGCCATCTTCCAAGTTAGTGATTCTGTATAAATATTTCATTGCCCTTGACAAGATTTTAATTTTAGTAGAATGCCTGCCTAGTTCTAATTGTGCTGCCCCATTAGGTGATGCTATTGGTAATCCCAATATGTATTTACAAAAGGATCTATGCACTCTATCAGTCTCTCTCCAAGCCTCATCTATTCCCCAAACCTCTGATCCATGTAACATTCTATTTTCTACTACTGCCGTATAAATCCTCTCCTACCATTTGACATTTATATCTGGCAGTTTACTGTAGCATGATCTTATCACTCTCATGGCCATTCTACCTTTAGCCACAGACATCTTTTTTTGTTCTTTCCAGCTGCCATCTGAACTCAACCTTGTACCCAAATAATCAAATCTCCTTATTACCTCTATTTCTCTTCTATTAACCTCCCATTTCTCATCCTTATGCAACCTGTATCCTTTTTTGAAGACCATAATCTTTGTTTTGTTTTCATTCACTTTCAAACCCCATTTATTGCAATAAGAATTGGCTGCCTCGATTGCTCTTCTCAGCCCTCCACTTGATATGGACCCAACTACTAGGCCATCTGCAAACAGTAGCCCCGGTATTTCTTTGCTTTCATATATGTATATGCATGGAACAGTTAAAATATTATGCTTCTTAAATATCTGCCTACAGCTAGATCTTCTCTCAACATTTTCAATTATTCGGATAGCTTTCTTTTGTAATCTGAAAATTTTTAACACCTCTTTTGCATTTATTTTACCCCATAAAGATATCCCATATTTTATATGTGAATAGATAAATGCATTATACACAATACACTTGTTTTAAGGTTTTATTATCCATAGTTCGTCTAACTTGTTTCATTATGTTGTTGACTAATGGCACAGGGGATTAGTTGATTTGCATCATTTTCCCCCTAGCTTCCCAATATAAAGCCTGTAGGTTCCCACTTTTGAGACCATTACATTTGTTAAAATGGTGTTCATGATGACATCCTCTTTACAGATAGTACATCTGTAACAGTAATTTTTATGATGAGTGTTAAGTTACCATCCTGCCAATTTTTGTGAGGAGTATAAATCTAGTGATTCTGAGGAGGACTGATCTCACTAGTATCAGACTAAAGTGCCTAATTGGTTAGACTGGTTTGAGGAGGCTTACCGTGTTGAGATGTCTGGGTTGTGCCAAGCTGATTTGCAATAAACACTCAAACACTGTATGTGATGAGTGTTAAGTTACCATCCTCCCAATTTTTGTGAGGAGTCTAAATCTAGTGATTCTGAGGAGGACTGATCGCGCTAGTATCAGACTAAAGGGCCTAAGTGTTTTTTTTTTTGTGTGTGTGTTTAACCTTTAAGTTGCTGTCCCATCCAAGTTTTAAGCAAGCACATTGGAAGGCTAAAAAATGTTAATTTGGAAATTGTATGTTTTGAGGTAATAAAACTCCTTTCTGCTTCAAATCTTTTATTAATTCCTTAATGTTGATCCTAAAGAACGTAAATACGAAGGAACCTCCCCCAGTTCCGAAAAGGTATGGGAATTATGATAATTTGAAATTGTGTGCTTATTTGGCACATTGCGACTGAACGAAGTCACAAAAAATGGTGCAACCGACGAAGGGTTAAAGGCAGTATACAATTATGGTAACATTGAAGTAGAGACTGTATTCACAATTGTTGAAAGTCACTCTTGTTTTACTGTAGCAAATGCCATTCTTTGCATTGAATGCATCTAATTTGCGAGTCATTTGGTTTTGTGTGCTTATGGACGATAGGTAAGTGAAATCTTCTCCAGTTCAAAGTTTTATGGTTCATAGATAGTCAACAGAAAAATTCAATGCCATGGCTGAGATTTGAACCACGAATCTCCTGGTTGCCGTCCAGCCGCTCTAACCCTTTGAGCTATCATGGCCAACGTACCGTCCTTACATTAAATTCTCCATTTGACTCGTATATTTCCCCGGTAAACCACTTGGGGCGCTCACATTCAAGATACACCATTCGTGGCGACTTACTATCGTAAGTACTTGAGTCCCAGACTTCATCATTTAACTCTTATTATTTTAGTTAATTGATGGATATTAATCATTTCTTCATACTAGCCGTATATATGTTGACTATCAAAAACCATAGCCTATATACGGCTAGTATGAAGAAATGATTGATTTCCATCAATTAAAATTATTGGGAGTCGATTAATGACACTAAACAACACTTACTTTTTACTGTCACTTACTTTGTGTCATTAATCGACTCCCAATAAATTTAATTTATACAACAACACTGTTTTCAACACTTCCATGAAAGGATTTATTTAATTTCCATCAATTAACTAAAATAATAAGAGTTAAATGATGAAGCCTGAGACTCAAGTACTTAGGTTAGTAAGTCACCAAGAACGGTGTATCTCAAATGCGAGAGCCCCTAGTGGTTTACTGGGCAAATATACGAGTCAAATGGAGAATTTAATGTCAGGACGGCACGTTGGCCAAGGTAGCTCAATGGGTTAAAGCGACTGGACGGAAACTAGGAGATCTGTGGTTCAAATCCCGGCCATGCCATTGAATTTTTCTTGTCGACCAAAGCATATGTTTACTTTCGGTGGCAGTTGCATTCTAGTTTCTACAGATGACACAGATTTGCTTGTATCTCATTCTATGTGCATGCTTCCAAGGTGAACACGTGGACACTAAAGTTATTATTCGGTTTAATTTGTTTCTACTGTAACTGTGAAGTAAATTAAGATGCCTAAGCAAAAGTGTATATATTTAGTGATTCTCTTAACCGCTTCACCGATGGCCATTTAAACCCTTCAGGGGCAGGAAACGCATACCCAATAAACAGAATAAGACATTTATATTGTTAAGTGCTGTAAAAATGCATCATAAATACAATCCCATATCTTCCATATTTATCGGGCCCAAATGACCTTGCTGTCGACGGGCCCTAAAACCCCACATACTCACTCACTCTTCCATATTTATTAAGTTACTTAAATGAAACAAAAACTGGTTTAAAACCCATTAAAGGCAGTATACATCTACAGTAACAATAAAGTAGAGACTACATTAATAAATCATTGAAATTTCACTACTTTGTTTCACTGTAGCAAAAGCCATTTTTTGTGCCAAATGCGCCTAATATTTGAATCATTTTGTTTTGTATGTATATATATAATAATGTATAGCTATGCAAGCAACTTCTCCGGTTCAAGGCTTTAGCTTTTAGTTTATGCAATACCAAGCGATAATCATACGAGTGTATGTTGCGTTACACAAATATACTGGAAAGAAAACTCTGTCAGCATCTATTATTACAGATCTGTTATTACAAAGTTTCTGGTAGCCTTATGCAGCTGTTTTCGCTCAGTATTTTAGTTATTTATACTCTTGTGCTCAGAGTGATTTCTTATAGCTATCAAGAGCTATGAATGACACATTTGAAATTGTTAAATTTCAATGTTAACCATGGCTTATTCTGGTAATGTAGCAAATAAATAAGCTTGCGTATGATGTATACAGGCTTCTGATATTACTGTTAAAAATCTGGAAGATTTGTTGTGTGATTATGAAGGAGATGTTTAGGATATAGGTAGCAGTGACGTGTACTGGTCTACAGATGACATGTTAGCTACTCCATTGTTTGGGGAAATGACAGGTCAAATATGGGTGATGCGGATCAGCTATTACTAGCTATCCCTCTTTACGAAAAACATTTAAATGGTAAAAGAAAAGTATTTTTATACCACTGGATGTAACCATGCACAATTGTTTAATAATTTTCAGAGCTGTAAATTCATGCAAGCCATTCATCTACCTGTACTTGCGCGTATAAATAGCTCGTAACCTAATTGAGTATTATAATATTCAGAGGCCTCTTTATACTGGGGGGGGGGGGGTAAGAAATTCACCACGACATCACCCCTCATACTTGAGAGAAAACACTTTCCTAAAAGGATACCAACAACCAAAAAAGTTGCAACCATTTCGAAAATGTCTAGTTAGTTGCAAAAAAGAAGTTCACAAGGAAACCAGTATTATTTGGTGTGAATCTGCAGATGTGCCCTTGGGTGTTTATCCAGGTTTGGAGGTATACAATTCAAAAAGAAACTTTTAAGGGTACATTTACATCCCTTATAGAACTAATTTAAATTTATTGTAAAATAGGAAGATTAAAATAATTGGCATTAAATGAGCATTGTATGAGTATGTGCAGGATGTCTATACACGTCCATATCGGTTTGGGGCATTTTAACTTGGACGTCATATGATGTCCATATCGGCGAAAGGGTTAAAAAGCAATTTTCATTTTTGAAGGAGAGTAGTAATGATAGTACTGGATCTGGATCTGAAGTTGAGTGTAATTTCTGCCACAGTGTTTTTAGTGTTAGCCATGGAGGGAAATCTGATATCAGGAATCATGTTCAATGCAATTAAGTTCAGCTAATGGTACTGTGCTGATATCTGTATTAATTCATTATTTATCCTATTTGTATGTGTAACAGGTCTTTCGGTTTTCTGATAACATAATGTCAAGGTATCCCTGTTTTTTCAGTTCAGAATCTGGGATATCTAAATACGATATGCAATAAAAAATTTCTGAGCATGTCTTTGTCAGTTAACATGCAGTAGACAGAATATTGTCAGAAAGTATAGCTTGTAACAAGAGTAGCTGGGGAAAGTCATGCGAGTTCATCACATAGATTTTTAATTGGTGGAAATTGTTCTTTCACACTAGCTGTGTGTACAGCAAGGTTTGGCTCACAAAGAATATAGAAATTGAGGGATTTAGTAGGGTTAACATTTTGCTCATCTCCCTCTTCTTCTACTTCTTTTTCTTACCCTTCTTTTTCCTCTCATTTTTTCTACTGCTTCGTACCCCTCATCTTTCTTTCCTTTCACTTCCTCCTGTTCCCTTTTCGTTTTCCTTGTTTTCCTGTACTTCCCCATGTTCCTCCTTGTCTTGTTCTGCTGCTTGTTGTAGTGCTCTAAAGTTATGTTAATGAATGCAACATTTGTAATAATTACAGAGAAGAAGAGGAAAGAGTTGATGATCCTGAAGAAGGTGAAGAGGAACCTGTTGCCCTGCCAGTTCCTCAAGTGAAGGTTGGTCCTGATGGTCAGATAATACTGGATGAACAGAGCCTTGTCATTGAGACAACTGGTGCAAAGAAGAATCGAGAAACCCTTGCTAATTCTACTGTAATTGTGGATACAGGCACTACAGGAAATGGATTCTATAAGAAGTATAACAAAGGGAAGGAATGGGACGCAGAAGGTACACATTTGCATTCTATCATGCTACCAGCAAGTACTGCATTCTACCCGAACATTTTACACCCACATTTTAGCAGAAATGCATGTTTGAGAATCCCTCCCCTCAGAAAAGGACATTTACATGTATCTACATCTATCTGTAACAGCATAACTCAAAAATCTAACAAACTGGTTATTTATGTTGAGCATCATTTAAGGATGTACCAAAATTTTCAAAACAATCTCCCTCTTCAAACTACTGGGGGGAGGGGGGATTTATCCCCTTCAGCTGCTGTGGTGCGAGTGCTGCAAACCCCAAGCACTTGTGGTACCTCTGACGTTACCAGAGGAACCTTGGGATGACCTGATTGCGAGTTGTTTGGATTGGTCAAAGTATAAACTTGAAAGAAGCGTAGGGACAGTGAAGCACAAATTAGTACAAAAGTGAATCGCGGACATTGAAATAGCAATATATAATTTGCCCGATACCAAAAAATCTACTATCAGAACACAGTGCTTAGAAACTCTAGATCATATTCAAAATGCAAATTCAAAAAGATATTCATATAAAAAATTAATCAAAACTTTAAATGAAAAACCGGTAGTCTACACAAAAGCAGACAAGGGTAACAAAATAGTAATATTGGACGAAGAAGACTATCGCAAAAAAATGGACAACCTTTTAAACAGAAAAGAATTTGTTAAACTAGAAAACAATCCATTAAAGAAAGCATGCAAATCTGTGGCATTAGCAATTATAAACAGTAAAATCATGACTAAAAGAGATAAATTGAACAATAAAATAGACAATCCAAAAACACCATACATATATGGTTTACCCAAAATACATAAACCTGAAATTACCCTCAGACCAATAATTAATAACATTGATGCACCCACTTACCAACTATCAAAATGGCTGGTTCAAATCTTCAGATCCTTCACAAAATTTGAAAATTTAAGTATCGAAAACTCGTTTGAATTGTTAAATCTCCTGAAGGACACAAAGATCAACTCTACAGATGCTTTAGTTTCCTTTGATGTCATTTCTTTATATCCAAGTATACCTACCAATGAGCTTATTCCACTTCTCAAAAAATGGCTGGAATCAATACAAATAACACCTGAAGAAATAGAAGAACTTTCACAACTTACACAAATTTGTATCAATCAAAATTTTTTCAGCTTTAATGGACAGATCTATAAACAAAAAACGGGCCTAGCTATGGGCAACCCATTGTCTCCCTTCTTGGCAGATTTATTCATGAGTGCTTTTTAAACACATATCACAAAAGCTTTTCCAAATTATTTCAAAGTGTGGTATCGCTATGTTGACGACATTTTTGCAATAGTACCTAAAAACTCATACAAGATGGTCTTAGACTTTTAAATATACAAAATCCAGCTATAAAATTTACATTGGAAACAGAAGAGGATGGTGTGCTTCCCTTTTTGGACATCAAGATCAAAAAAATGAACAACAAACTCACTTTTGGTATTTATAGGAAACCGACACACACAGATAATTACATTAAGAACAACAGTTTCAACCCAAAACAACACCAACATGCCATTTTCAACAGTTTAATCTTTCGGATGATCAACTTTCCACTAAACAGAGAAGATTATCAAGAAGAATACCTACACATAAAAAAAGTAGCTATATCCAACGGTTTCAACCCAAATTTAGTAGACAAAACAGTTAACAGACTCAACAAAGCTAAGAAAATTAAAGAAACCACCACCCTAGAACCTACAGGAGAAAAAGAGAAAAAACTTTTTAAAAAATTCACCTTCCACCCATCAGCCTATAACAAATTCCAAAAAATCTTCTCAAAACACAACATAACTCTTGCACCTCAAAATAGGTTTAATATCAGAAATTTGTTAAAAGGCCCTCCCAAAAATTCAATCACTACCAAAGAAAAAACAGGAATCTATGAGATCAAATGTGAAACCTGCCCTAAAATTTATATAGGAAAAACAAAAAGAAATATTAACATCAGAACTAAAGAACATATAAGAAACATTAAAAATGGTGAAACAGAAAAATCAGCAGTGGCTTTTCATTTTTTGAATACTAGACATGACATCAATTTGGAAACATCTCTAATAAAATACGTTAATCACCCCATAGACCTTTCCGTATGGGAAAAAATCTTCATTAACAAAAATCGTCATAGGGTCATGACTTTTGAAACTCCACCACCGGACATCTTTGACAAGTACATCACGCCATCTATTGACAATACGGAGAAAGAAGAAACCACTACAACTTGCAGTAATCGAGTATCAGCTGAGGATAGGAGCAAGAGCTATTGAAACATGTCCTGTGAATAAACAGTGTGAGTGAAGCAATGTGTCAATATATTCTCGATTCACTGTTTGGATTGGGTTGGACTTGAGGGGGCAGTGGTTTCCGATGCCCATGGGAGATTGAGTACCTCTGGCCAGGCTCAGGCCATCTGGAGGAGGCAGAGGGTTGCCTGAAAAGTCCCGGGTACTAAAGGTCAATAACTTAGAAAAGAATGGCATGCGCTTAGGTAGGGAGGACGCTTCCCCCACTGTGTTTTTTAACTCAAATCTTGGACAGTGGCCACTAGGCACAAGCGCATTGGAGACGTTTCCCCTTCTTCCTGCTGCCCAAGCAGAAGTGGGTAGACAGCAAGCAACGAAGGAGGGAGAGGAAAGAGTGGGTGAAGCAGTCCGTCAAGCAGCAATGGTAAGCAAACTTTCTTTTCTAAGTTACTGAGCTAGCCTGCAGAGCTAGTAGCTAGGTGTGCTAGATCATCCAGTGTCCCAACAAGAGTTGTTCAGTATTCCTGAATGGGCTGATGCATGTACTGGTGTATCCACTTCCACCCTTTAATGGGGGTGGGGTAGGGGTAGTGTTGTAGCCTAAGGTACATCCTATTGGAAAGGGCTGCATAACCGCCCTCAACTACTTGGTTATAATGGTAGAATGTTTGTCCTCTTCAAAGTACCATAAAAAATGTTTCAAAATTTTAATTTTCTCAAAAATGCTTCTTATGGGTTTAATACACTCTGGTCTGGACCTTACTTTGGCAGCTCTACCCTCCTAACTGGATGTTTTTAAAGAATTTTTAAAAAATGGTAACTTCTGAACTCTGTGATATAAATTCACTGCTTTTGTTTTTCTTTTTTCCCCATTCTTATTAATGAAGTTTAACTAAATAATGGCCATAGTAGCACAATGGCAGTGCGGCTGGACGGAAACCAGCAGATCCGTGGTTCAAATCCCGGCTATGGCATTGAAATTTTCATTCTGGCTCTACCCTTTCATAGTGCGTCCTACACACGGCTAGTGTGAAAGAACAATTAATTTCCATTAATTGTACCTAATAGTGGTCCGAACTATAAAGCCCGGGCCTTAAAGTACTTACAGCATAGTAAGTCGCCATCAAGGTAGTTGTCTCATAGAACTCCTCTAGAGAACTCCTAGTGGTGTACCGGGAGAAACACGAGTCAGATGGAGAATTTAATGTCATGTCGGCACGTTGGCCATAGTAGCACAATGGTAGTGCGGCTGGACGGAAACCAGCAGATCCGTGGTTCAAATCCCGGCTATGGCATTGAAATTTTCATTCTGGCTCTACCCCTTTCATAGTGCGTCCTACACACGGCTAGTGTGAAAGAACAATTAATTTCCATAAATAATGAATGTAAACATATTTTTAGATTGCATAACAATTGGAAAAAATAAAAATTAAATATTTTATATAAAATAAACAATTCAACAAAATAAACTATTTCTAGGAAGAAAATAATAAATCATATTTTTAACTAAAAAACTATGATGAAAACTATAATGAAGGGATGAAGTAATGAATTGCAACAGTAATGAATGGTAAATTACTATTTTGCAAACAGAAAAGCAAGCTTTCGTCGATCATTCCCCTTCATATTGAGGTAGATTCTCATTAGCATGATTTTCACGGCTGAGTACATTTTCTCCATTAATTTGGTGTGCTTCTGTAAATGGAAATGTTGAAGAAATATATTAAATATTTTCTTGAATGGAAAATAATTGTATAAGAAAATGCAAACACATTACATCCTACAATTTACTAGTAATAACCTCATTATCAAATTACAATGTAGAAAATTCAATAAAGTACTATTTAATATATTTTGAGTCGAACTAATCCTCATTGTTCCACTTATTGCTAGTATTTACCTAGAACACGTTTTGTTAGGATCTTCCTAACATCAGCTGTTGTCGACTAATGGACGTTGGTTTGGTGAACTCATTGGAGGAGATAGGTGCGTCTCTGTCGGTATCTTGATGAACTTGAAGTTTGGATTTTCATCAAAGGTAGTGTTGAAATTAAACAATTTTCTTTCATATTTCTTTATGAAAATTTTTTCCCACGTGGTTAATGCAGCTGGACCTTGGACACTTTTTAATAATTTAGCTATCTACAGCAGCATTTTCACTCAAAAAAAAAAAAAGAGACTGAAGTCTCCTTCATATCCTGAATCACTGAAACAGATTTCTTCTTTGGTAAGATATCACTTTCTTGAGCTATTCATCTCTGATCTGTAGACCTGCAGGCTTTCAAACAAAACTTCGTTATTTTTTCTAGTCCCATCTGCCATCTAGTGGATTCTTTTATTAACTAAAACATCTGGCTGCATAGTGCAACAAACAAAATGTGAGTATAGGCTGTTGTAAATTTGCTGGGTATTTTTATATTTCACTGCAAGCGTAGCCTGTCACGAGTCATGTATACAGAACTGCAAGCATAGTCCGCAGTTAAAGTGGAAAGTGTTAATTAAAATACTATATAAAGCTAATAAACTGAAACAAATATAATTCAGTAAATTATTACAGTTAGCAACTAATAAATCCATCTGTATTAACTTTGCTAATTGTTAACTATAAAATTAAGTATTTTTGACAATTTATAAGTTTAAGTATTAAACCTTCTTTTGAATTGGTTAAATAGATAAACAACACATTATTATCTGATAATAAACTTCTTTTTTATGCAACAACTTGTAACGGTAGTTTTTGTTTGGACTGAAAATGAGTTTTGTTTTCTGATCTGACTATTAGTGGGCCATGTAATGACAATATAAAAGAAAATGATGATAAAATCGATAATCTTCATAGATATATGTTCTGTAATCTTGTTTCATGAGGATAAAAAAAAATGTCGCGGTGAGTATAAAAGTTTTGTAACGGAAACTAAATAATCTTCAAAAAGAGATATAGTGATGAGTGGACATGCGGGAGTGAGGAATTTTATGTAATTTTATGTTATTAACAGAAACTATTTATTAAGGAAGTAAGGGTTTATCAATATGTTGGAGGTAACCTGCAATGGTTGACTAGGAAAGAAAGTTCGAGTAAAATGTAATCCAGATTACAGTTAAATTATATTATGAAATTGGGCTTATCCAAAATTTTATTTATCTCACTGGAAACCACACCTGAAAACAAGAGATCTCATGACTCTTTATTTAAGCAGACACAATCATCAAGAAACAATTCAAACTACAACAAAGTAACCCTGTTACATCTGGCTTCCCGACCTGGGTCTTGGAAACAGTCAACATGCATTCTGTCTGCAATGAATAGAAAGTCTGGTTACATATGGCGCCTAAACGTGTGGCTGATTAAGATGGAGAGAAATTAACAACGAATAAAAATATTGGTTACAAACTTTTATTTCGTAGCATTCCTAGAAAAAAGTTTTCAATATTTTGACTTTGTGGGTTGGTAGAATCAAGTCTTGTTTGCTGAAATTTAAAATGCTCTTTATTAAAAGAAAAAAAGGCTTTGTACAATCCTGCCAGCTGCAGAATGACGTTACACACAAATGCAGTCCTCAAGGTCGACTGTCACATGTCCACACAGCTGCTCACTCAATAACTCGCAACTCAATCGTTCTGACAGCTGCTGCGCTTTTATATCTCCACTAATTGTTCTAGAAAGCTGCCGACCTTTCAAGGCCTTTCACGGCGGCAAGAGAAGGAAAGAATTAGCCAGACATTACTCTGTCTCTTTCTCTCCCCACTTCTGTCTCTCTCGACGCTCGCCTAGTGCAGGCCGGCAGCAGCACAACAGTGTCTGGCGACTGCTCCTTCCTCAAGGCTGGTCATCCCAAACAGCACCATCGTAGCGGGCCAGACTATCCAGGTGTATCACCAACATCTTTCCTCGGGGCATCTTCTGGATGTGGTAGACCAGGTCGTTAATTCTCTTTACCACCCGGTACGGTCATTGGCACAGTTGTTGAAGTTTTGGGCAGCGTCTCTTGGTCCGGATAGGGCGGTACAACCAGACCAGGTCACCTTGCTGGAATCCTTGGCTGGTATCGTCTCAGCAGTTGTCGAACCTTCTCGAGCTGTTCTGCAGTCAGATGGTCTGCCGCTCTCTCCAGTAAGCCTTCTAGCCGGGGTCTCAGATATTGCGTCGGCAATGGCTTCTGGGTGTTGTCGATTGGTGTTATGCTGACAACGGGCTTGCACGTCCCCAACTCCGTCCCGGCCTGGATGTCGTTATCGGTACACTTTGGATTGAACAGCCTCACCGGCACCTCCTCTCAGCAGGGCAACAATGTCCTGGCTACACAGAGTTCGTGCACAGTCGTCTTCCGTCCAGCATCATGTTCTTCGTCCGCTGGCCTACCAGTCGCGCTGTCACCACCACCTTGCTTCTTGCGGGGACAACCACGTCTTCCTTCAGGATGACCCTGCAGTTTCCAATGTATCTTCGGGGTGCCGGAGTATCACCTCTTGTCCATTGATGCGCAGGACCTTCCTGCCAACTTCGACTGTCACCTAGTGGCTCTTGAGGCCATCCAATTCCAGTATCACCTCCTCAGCCACTTTCGCGACAAACACCCACAGACCCACGGCACTCCGTCCCAAGGTCAACTGCAGCAGGATCTCCCTCTCCACGGGCAAGGTGTTGTCGGATGCCGTCACTAGCTGGTATGGTCGGCTCTGTTTTCTCGACGGCAAACCCCAGGCTACGTCAGATCTGATGATTGTCACGGCTGCCTTGGTGTCCACAACCAGGCAGTATGGTCTCCTCTTTACCCAACTGTCCGCCATGAGGCTGTCATTCATAAGCCGGCTGACAGCGCGCAGTGTCACTCGGGATGGTGGTAATTGTGCCGACACACCCCTCACCATGCCGGCCCTTACTCGTTTTCCAGCTACTCTCCCTGGTGTGGGCAGTCTCTTCCAGGTATCTGGGCTGGCCACACCCCAGCACACGACATTTGGTCTTCGTCGGCACCCCTCGACTGGTCTTCGGTCTCCATTGTAGTGGATACTCCTTGTTCTCGAAGTCAGGGTAGCCGTCACCTTGGCTTCTCCATCCTTATTGCAGCCGTTAGCGCCTTGTGGATGGTCTTGTTACCAAGCATTAGGCACTGAATTTTGGACAGAATGTTTATCGAAAGTCTAACAATGTATTGATGAAAATGTTTTCATTTGGGTCAACAAAAGTGCTCTTCCTTCACATTTCATGATTATCATTATTATTATTATTATTATTATGATTATTATTATTATTATTATTATTATTATTATTATTATTATTATTATTATTATTATTATTATTATTATTATTATTATTATTATTATTATTACTATTACTATTATTACTATTACTATTATTACTATTACTATTATTACTATTACTATTATTACTATTACTATTATTACTGTTACTATTATTACTGTTACTATTATTACTATTACTATTATTACTATTATTATTATTATTATTATTATTATTATTATTTTAAATGTTAAGTAAAACATTCTGAAAAAAGTACACCAGGTCTGTACATTGTGACTTTGTGGGTTCGTGAAATTAAAAGTCCAAGTTGCACAAGTTCAGATGTTCTTTATTTCCGCCAAATTACACTTATACAGTTTAGGTACGCACCACACACAATTACATAACATACACAATTATGTAACATACACAATTATGTAACACTCACAATTATGTAACACTCACAATTACGTAACACTCACAATTACGTAACACTCACAATTACGTAACACTCACAATTGCAATTCTCTACTCGCCTTGCCTTAAAACACCGAAACAACTCAGACTCAAACTGACTGACTTGGCAAACCGTGCTTCTATTTATACATGGCTAACCGGTTCTAGAAGATTCTCTAAGATGGAGGCAAAGATGTAGAGAGACATCACGATATTTCCACGAGGAAGGCAGGAAAAGGGGAAACAAGTTACTTGTCTCCCTACCACATCTCTACTGAGCATGTCATCATAGCTACGCATTAGCGTAGGAGTGGCTTAGCACCATCCGCCTGCCCTACTCCCTGTTTCTCCCTCTCTCTCTCTCTCTCTCTCTCTCTCTCTCTCTCTCTCTCTCTCTCTCTCTCTCTCTCTCTCTCTCTCTCTCTCTCTCTCATGCCTCGTGACAATATGTTAACAATAAACCTTATGTCAATTATTTTGAGATTAACAAATATCATACAGTATTTTATCTTTGTTTATGATATAAATGTCTGTTTACTCTTAACATAAAACATTTTTGGAGTAGTGTTCATTATTAAAAAACATTTATTATAGTGGAATTGAAAATAGGACTATTTTTATTTAGAAAATATTTAAGAAATTTCCTCTGAAAGGAGCACGCTTAATCATGATGCTGGATTTCAGTTCAGCTCCTGTTGGAAACCGGCCTTAAAAATGGAAATTCGTCGAATTAAGAAGCAAAGATCAATACAGCTTGATAATCAAGTTAAGTAGTTACGTTTCTTTGACACAATTTTCTGTATTCACGCCATCTGAGCTGGCATTTAATTTACTGAAAAAGTCTTTCGTTCAGTAATTGCAAATTTTGATAGTGTTTTGTCTTTGTTTATAGTTGTGTTATATCCAGTGTTTCATTTCTGGTTATAACATTTTATAAATATCCTGATGTTGGGAGACATGCACACTCCTGAAACGTTGATATTGTCACCCGAACATCGGGACTTCCTGTGGAGCCGGCCGATGGTGGAGCCGGACGGTAGGCGTTCGGCCACGCCCACCCATTTGTCTTATAGCGGTAATGAGGGGTGGCTGAAAAAACATCACTGTGCCATCTCTTTCCCCTCCCCCTGCCGTCTCGAACCTTCGTGATGATTCACTGAACCGCGAGACTTCGAGAAAATAGCGATATTCCAATAAAAGGGGCTGCAGTGCCGAGTGAGTTCAGTTCTTGTCGAACAGTCGTGAGGAGCGCCCAGTGAGGGAACGGACTGTGTATGTGCATCGGAGAAGTGTACATAACTGTGTGCAGTGGACCTGTGACAGACGAACTGGTGAATTGTAATTGCATGCATTACATAATTCTGTGTAATCGGCAAGTGTTCCGATTGTAATTCGGTGGAAATAAAGAACATTTTTGAGTGGTGCAATTGGACGTTATATTTTACGAACCCACAAAGTCACAATATCTAATCATCTTTTCACCTGGCTGGCTGCCCGAGAAGAAAGTGAGTATTTGACAGTAATGAGTTGGTAATTCAAACACATCACTTAATTTAAGTGATGTTGTGTTTGAATTACAGACTCATTACTTTTAAATGTTAAATACATCACTGTCTCTAACCTTTTGCTTCAAATAATAGAAAGTGACTAGTTACTTGTTTGCATCTTTGTTGTCTTTTGAATTTATCAATTTTCTTTTTGACCAATTCAGCACTGAATCCATTGTAATCTGCAATGTAGCTTATTTTATTGTACTCTTTGATATATTCCATTAACCAGTCAGTAAGTTAAACTGTTTATAGCAGTATATTTGTGTTGTCTTGGGTTATAGCCATTCAATTTTATAAAATTGTATGGGTATGTTTCTGTCCTATGTATGCCAAATAACTATAAAATCTTTTTGCACATTTATCTTTTCTTCTTCAACCTTGTTTTCTGGTAAGCTACATGCACCAGGCCACAACTTTTTCCATGACTTTATCAAAATTTCTCTTCAACCTGGTTCCAGGGGTGAGATCAGTGAATTCAGCAGCTGGCAAGAGAATTTGAGTAATGTGCTTACTGAGAATAGTACTTTATCTTTGTAAAACAAATCTTCATGTATTACGCTAAACTTTTTTTTTTCATTTTTCAAAACTGGTCCTTGTTAATGAGGTTTGACTCCAAATAAATGCAATCGATTGAGCTTTGATGTCCCTTATGCATTACATCTAGCTATCTACAAGTAATGAATATCTTCTAAGTAAAAAAATACAAGATAAAATTAAAGCTAATCTTGATTCATATGAAATTGTTTGAGCTACAACTTGGAGGAGGAACTGCAGCAGTCAATCTTCACTGATATGGAAAGTCACCGAAACATGTTCTAGTATGTGAAGTTAGAGTAAACATTCCAAGTTTTGCATAGAGATGTTAAAGTTCAGTATTTATTCCTTATTTTGTTTTTGAGTTATGCTGTTTACAGATACACACATGGTTTAAATGGATGCAGAGTACCTCAAAACATGTAAATCATAAAAAAGTTTTGGGTGGAATGCGATACTTCCTCTATGTACGAGGGTGGGTCAAAAAGTAATGCCTCCTATTTGTTTTCCTTAAATAAGTTATGTGAAAACTTTGAATTTGGCGCAATTCCTCAAACCTTCTTCTCCAATCCCCTGCAGTAGTAACTTCCTAAGTCAACAGGCGGCAGCACTGCATCCTCTTGCAGAATGGCTGACATGGACATTCATATTAGACAGTGTTCTGTGATTGAATTTTTGACTGCGGAAGGTGAAACGCCAATTCACATTCACAAAAGGCTAAAAAATGGGTATGGTGATGCAACGGTGGATGTCAGCACTGTTAGACGATGGGTTTGTCGCTGTAACGAAGCTGAAGGGCAAACACAATTGGCAGATGAAAAGCGAAACGGCAGGCCGGGTGACCGCAGTGACTCCATGCAACATTCAGCAAGTCGATGACATCATTAGTGGTGATCGCCGGGTAACAACAGGTGAAGTGTGTCTCATTACCTCCCTCAGTAAAGGCAGTGTGATGACGATTATTCAACAACTGGGTTACTCAAAGGTTTGCTCACGTTGGGTACCAAGAATGTTAACTGCCCAAAACAAAGAAACAAGGAAAACAATAGCCTCTGAACACTTGCAGTGCTTCAATTTGGAGGGAGAGGAGTTTCTGGAAAAAATTGTTACTGGAGACGAAACGTGGATTCATTTTTTTGAACCTGAATCAGAGGCAGTTAATGGAATGGCATCACACAACGTCACCTAAGAAAAAAAAAAATTCAAAACTCAGCGGTCGGCAGGGAAAGTTATGGCAACAGTGTTTTGGGATGCAGACTTATGATTGATTTTTTGGAGCAGGGATGCACAATAAATTCTGTCCAATACGTCAGAACTCTCAAAAAACTGAAAGCACGTCTTCGCCAAGTTCGCCCAACAAAAACTATGGCGGATGTTCTTCTTTCACATGACAATGCAAGACTACACACCAGCCGTTACATCACTACAGAAATTGAGAAATTGGGATGACCTCACAGCCCTGACCTGGCACCATCAGACTTCCATCTGTTCGGGTCACTAAAGGAAGCTCATCATGGGATTCATTTTGAAGATGAGGCTGTGAAAACATCTGTGCATCAATGGCTTAGGAAGCAAGGCTGTGTGTTGTACCACACTGGAATACATGCCCTAGTTAAAAGGTGGACCAAAACTGTGGAAAAGGACGGAGATTATATTGAATAGTTACAAATGAATCGTCAATTACATAGAAAATGAAGCTATTTACAGTGGAGTAACAAACACTACACAAATAAAAATATTTAGTAAATATTCTCCACTTAACTTAAGAAGCCGATGACAATACTTCTATTATGTTTTTGCAAAATTAATTTCATAGACAATATTGGGAAAAAATATTTATTTAAAAAAATAAAAATCACGTAATGAATTTTGACATACCGGCAATTGATTCTGTTTTTCAGTTTGTTTCGTCTTCAGATGTTGGTAATACGTAAATACGTAAATGCATGGTATCCTTGACAACGAAGTGTGTTGACTGAAGATGTGGGCAAATGTCCATGAAATTAATTTCGCAAAAACATAATAGAAGTATTGTCATCGGCTTCTTAAGTTAAGTGGATAATATTTACTGAATATTTTTATTTGTGTAGTTAATTGTCAGTGTTGTAGTTTTCAAGCTATGTAAATTGGATTCAATTTTCTTGGCAATTAAAAGAAATAAAAAATAGGAGGCAATTACTCTTTGAGCCATCCTCATAGTAAAGAAAGTAAAACTGTTACATATTTGACAATATGTGTTTGGACCACTAGCAGTAAGTTGCTTCCACTATACTCCTGTTGGTTTTAGCTGGCAGCTTGATGTAAACAAAAAAGCACAAAATACTGTTGGAGCATATGTACTATCTGAACATACATGCTTCTGATCTGAACCACGTGGCTGATATAAATGTGTATTCTCAATAATAGCATCTTTCAATTAACACACTTTGGAATAAAAGTTGTAACTTGTAAGTTTTATTCACCTTAGAAATATACAATATTCATGGCTTCGTCAAATTTTTACCCATAAGAATAATACATTTCTTATGAGTTGAAACATTTTACCACCCAAACTTGAGTTTACACAACAAAGAACACAGAAAACAGTGCAAACAAAAACATTAAATACAGTAACATAGCCAGGATTGGAACCAGACCTCCCAGTCCCCATCTGTTTACTTTTAACCATTGAGCTACCATGACCAACATGCCAGTGTGATATTCTCGAACTGACTTGTATTTTCCCGCTAAACCACTAGGAGTTCTCATATACAATGAGATACACACTGTTTGTTCTGACTTACTATGTTGTAAGTTCTTAATTCTCAGGCTTTATAGTTCAACCACAATGTTTAGGGTTGAGGGCAACTGAATGGAGTGATATCTGTGGTTCAAATCCTGACCATGGTATTGAATTTTTCAGTCTGGCTCTAGCTATCCAATCATTAGCCTACATAGAGCTAATGTGGAAGAACAATTTCCATTCAATACAATAATTTTTTCTCCACTTTTCGAAATTCTCTCTTTGGGATGTTTTACTTATACATTTTGATTACTCGTAATAATTATCAACCTTAACCACAGTGTAATAAACAATTTGAAAATGAGCGAGTGCCGCTAAATGCAAGAAGACTGATCAACTGTATCTTAGTGAAAATGAGGCATGTGTATATCTGCATTCATTTAAGTTTTTATTTCAAGGCGTGTCTGTAAAATAAGGTCTCAAATTTTAATATAGAAAACATGTTTATTGTCAATGAATGTTAAATTGATGGAATGGCGGAACTTGTAGCTATTTTTCAACGTAATTGCCATTGCAAACAATGCACTTTTGCATGCACTGTGGCAGTTTTTGTATACCCTTGTCATAGCACTCTCCCGCCAAATTGCACAGGTAGCGCTAAACTTCGTTTTTCAAATCATCGTCGGTCTGGAAGTATGTTTCACCCAGGTGTGATCAGCCATTGCATGTGCAGTATAGGGACCCACCTCGCACACACTTTGTGATAATGCAAATGTTCAGTCAAAATCTTGTCAATCGTAGTCTTACTGACTTCAGAGATAAGTTCGCACAGCTCTTGAACTGTCACACGCCGATCTTTAAGCATTTCTTGCTCTACTTTTGCAATTGTTTCAGCTGAAACCGAAGGCCGATCAGACCGCTCTTCGTCATAGACGTCTGTACATCCGTCTTTGAACTCTCTGACCCACTTTCGCACGTTTTTGACGTCCATACACTGTGGCCCATAGACTTCGCATAACTGACGATGAATTTCAGTGGGGTTAGTGCCTTTGACACTGAAAAAATGGATCGCTGCACACAACTTGCACTTGGTGGCAGAAGTGATAGGAAGCTCCATTGCAAACGGCTGCCCAGCCAAGACTAATGGTTGTTGTGGTGAGGATTAGAAAGGGTGAAACCAAGCTACACGCCAGTGTTGCCAGATCTCGCGTAATAGCGTTCCTCATGACTCCAGTGCCTTAGAGACCTTATTTTACGGACACGCCTCGTAATTACATGTTTTTTAAAGTGGGATGTGAACTAAAATTTAATATTTTAACAATGGTTTTTATTAAAATAAACTCTTATTATAAACAAAAAACAAAATAAATTTCTGTAGTCCAACATGAAACTACTTTGTTTTAATCAATGGCTGATGCACACAGGTTGCTACATGCTTTACATAAGGTTGCTTCTAAGGCTGTTAGGATTATAGTTTAAAGTTTTCAAAGATATTTGTGTGGTACTGGATTTTTAACTAACTTTATTATGTGGATTTTGTTACAGAAACATTGAAATTCTACCGCGCTCTAAATATAATAGGGACAGATTTTCTAGTGATGCAGTCCATCTTCCCAAAACGTTCTCGAAGAGATTTGAAGTTGAAGTTCAAGAGAGAAGAACGTACAAATTACACCCTGGTGGAGAAAGCTTTGCGCAACCCACTGGAGTTTGATCTCACTGAGTTGGAGAAAGAATTAGGTTAGTAGAATATTAAACATTACTGCATGGCCCTTCTGCTTGTTTGGTCTACTGTTTTTGAAGTGTGGCTTTGAAACCCAACTGTCTATGAGCTGCAGCGTTATACACTTGCTCTGTTTCTCTGAATTCTTTTTTGTTTCCCCAAAATACAGGGTGAACCAGAAGTCATTTGTATGAAAAAAGTAAGGTTTTATAGCTATCTATATATTAAATATGCAAAATAGGTAGCTCAGATGAGTCTGCAAAAGATTTTGCATATCTGATGCATACAATAGCCTTTAAATTATAGGAAATTAGATTCATTCTGTAACATACTACTTACAAACCTTTATTTTCATCCATATGATCCAAATACATAGGATACGTCAACAGGTTTAACAAATACAATCTGTACATAACAATATTAAAATAATAAAATATAATAAAATATGCAGAGGGTACCTTTACTATTTAAGCTTTAATTTAACCTTTTATACTCATCTATAGAGTAGACTGGATTTTCTACAAGGTACTTTTTAATTGCTTTAAGTTTAAATTTTTCTTCTGTTATCTGTTTTATTTGATTCGGTAAATGATTGTACAATTCTTTAGATTTATTTTCTATATTTTTGTTACTTAATGTTCCTCTTAATCTGTTTAAGAAATAATTTTGTTTTGTTCTTGTGTTATGTGTATGTATGTACATGTTTTTATTTTGGTTGCTAGAATTTTTTGTTACGTATTTAATGCACTCATATATATACAATGCTGTAAATGTTAATATATTTAATGTTTTATAGACATTTCTACACGAATCCTTCCTTTTTAATCTACAAATTATTCTGATGGCATATTTCTGGAGTCTTAATATTCTTACCATTGCTTTTTTCTGTACATTTCCCCATAATACCACCCCATAGCATAAATGAGAGTGTATGACTGCATAGTAAATTTGCTTTAGAGTTTCTCTATCCATTTGTTGTGCTGCCTGTTTTAAAATATATAGTCCCATATTTATTTTCTTTACTACTTTTTCAAGGTGTTGTTTCCAATTTAGTTTGTTATCTATTATTAGTCCAAGGAAGTTAGTTTTTGTTACTTCGAGTATTTTTTTATTATCTAATGTTAGTTGCATATGTGATTGTGTTTCTTTGTTTAAGGTGATTTGCATCCATTCTGTTTTGCTTGTATTTATTACCATGCCTAGTTTTCCTAACTCACTACTAATTTTTTCAAGTATAAGATTTGATTTATTTTGTACTTCACTTTGCGTTTTTCCCTTCACTATGATTGTGGTGTCATCGGCATATCCGATGGCCAATTCCCCTGCTTCTACTACTGTTTTGAATATACTGTTTATATATATAAGGAATAAATAGGGCCCAAGTTTCGAGCCTTGGGGTACACCGTAAGTTATTTTCTTAAATGAGGATCTAATTTTGTCCAATTTACCATTTGAATTATGTATAATTTCCACACACTGCTCCCTGTCCTGAAGATATGATTTCAGCCAATCTAATGGTATGCCTCTTATCCCATAATTTTCTATTTTGGTAATTAGTTGATTTATGTTTACGCAATCAAAAGCTTTTGTCAGATCCAGAAAAATTGCCACTATATGTTCTTTTCTGTTTAATGCATTTATAATGATGTCATTTCCTTTACATATTGCCTGTCCAGTTGATTTCTTTTTTTGAAAACCGAATTGATAGTCTGAAATTATTTTATATTTCCTACAAAAACCTTGTAACTGATCTAGAAATAGTCCTTCTATTATTTTTGAAAAACTTGAGCACAATGTTATAGGTCTATAATTTTCTAATGCTAGTTTTGACAATTTTTTCTTATATATTGGTCTAACTATTACTTTTTTTAGTGCTTTAGGAAATGTTCCTGTTATAAATGATTGATTACTTATATATGTAATTACATCAGCAAGTTCGTATTTACAGTACTTTAACATTTCATTTGTGAATTCATCTAATCCACACGAGCGTTTACATTTTAAGGAGTTTATCTGTTTTAAAGTTTCCTCACATGTTACTTCACGTAATACCATTGAGTTAGAAATACTGTTCTCAAATTTTTGATCAGACTGGCACTTTATGACACCTAAGGTCTTTACTACATTGATGTAATAATCATTAAATTTCTCTGTTAAGGTTATTGGGTTCTCTATTTGTTTATTTTCAATCTCAATGCAAATATTTTCTTCCCATTTTTGTTTTGTTTCTTTGTGTAATGATTTTATAATATTCCATGTTGCTTTGGTTTTATTTTCTGCATTTTGTATCAGTATTTTATTGTGTTGCACTTTTGCTTCGTTTATTACTTTATTAAGAGTCTCTCCGTATTTTTCGATATAATTGTATGATTTATGATCTAGTTTTGGGTGTTTCAGGCTATTTAGAAACTGCATACGTCTTTTAGATATAGTTATAGCTTTGGTAGCCCAGTTTTCACACTTTTTTAGCTTTCCCTTTACCCTACGTTTAGGCATTACTGTATCTAGACATTTTTCTATATTTTTAGCAAAACTTCCATATTTTTCATTAATATTAGATTTTTCGTATATCTCAAGCCATTTTGTTTCTTTGATATAGTTTCTTAATATTTCTAGGGTGTTTTTGTTTACTTTTCTTTTAAATTCTACCAGATTGTTTATTTTATTTTTTATTTTACCTAATATTTTACTATCTACTAGTTGGCCATAGTGGTCACTTATTCCGTTTCTTATTATTTTAGTTTCATAACATTCCTTGTTTAAATTTGATATCATGAGGTCAACACATGTCGCAGAGCTTCTAGTTACCCTTGTTGGTTCAGTCTCAGTCAGAGTAAGATTATTTCTGTCTAGCATTTCTAACAATAACCTTTTCTTTTTATTTTCTATTAATACGTCTATATTGAAGTCACCTATTACTATGGTGTCCCTCTTTTTATTTGTGGTGCTATTTAGACATTCTTCCAATCTTTGGAGAAAGGTATCTTTTTTTGCATTTGGAGGACTGTATACCCCTATTACTAACAGATTTCTGTTTTTTAACATTATTTGAACGGCTGCGATTTCACTGCACATTTCGTTGCAGAAATTTTTACAGTCTATCTCTTTGTATTTAATCCCATGCTTTACATAAATTACTACCCCTCCACTTTTATGTTTTTCCCTACAGAAGCTAGACCCTACTGTATAATTTTCATAATTATTTACATTTATTTCGTCTATTTTCAGCCCATGTTCTGTAAATATTAGTACATCTGGTTGCATATTTACTATATTCTGCTCTATTAAAACCCTTTTGTTTGTAATACTTTGAACATTTTGATGAAATAGGCTAAAATTATTACGTTTCTTTCCTACCATCAAAGTTTTATTTAAAATGTGTGCCTCTTGAGTAATATTATTTGTACAATCATTTACCTTATCTCTAAATATATAAATACTGTACAAGGTGATCGTTTTTTGGGAAACACCAGGAAAATATAGGGAAATTAAAACACACAATTTATACAGGAACAATGCAGGAAAAAGTAATTACAACTCAAAATATTATTCTACGAGGGCTGTTAAATAAAGAATGATCATAATTTTTTTACGGTCATAATTTTTTGCATTAAAATTCAATCTTATATTCTGTTAGCTTATGTGAAACAAACATGCCGTAGTAGTTTCATTGTTGGTACTCCTGGTTCCTGCCTGTGAGAACCAGGCAAGTTCAGGCATGTTCAGTATCACCTACTGCTGCAATGGAGATAACATGCGAGGAGCAATATGAGGCTTTGAAATTCTGCTTTCATCTCAAATCTTCAGTTGAGACCTATAAAATGTTACAGGAGGCCTATGGAGAGTCTGTTCTTCCCTACAGCACAGCTCGAAGGTGGTTTAAAATTTTTAAAGAGGGGAGACAATTTCAAAGGAAGGTGAACCTGGTGAAAACATCAACAGAACAACATCAACACTGCTGATGCCATTTTGAGAGAGATTCGACGTATTACCTTAAGATCACTTTCTGAAATACTGAACATTTCATTGGGCGCCACCCGCACGTTGGTGACAGAAACATTACACATGAGACGTGTTTGTGCGTGACGGGTTCCAAGACTGTTGATTCCTGAACAAAAGGACATTCGCAAGCAGGTCTGTATGCAGTTGAAGTTGATCTTAAAGGAAGATTCGGAGTTTCTTTCAAATGTAATCACTGCTGATGAAACGTAGCTACCTCATTTTGATCCTGAGAGAAAACAGCAAAGCTCAGTGTGGAAATCTGCTTCATCACCAACCCCCCAAAAAAGCAAATGTGGTTGCTTCTCCTGGGAAAGTTATGGTCATCTTATTCTTTGATATTCATGGAATGGTTTATCACCATATTGTACCGGCATACACATCAGTAACTGGACAATACTACAAGGATGTCCTGAAAACATTGCAAGTCCATATCAGGCGCAAAAGACCACATTTCCGTGAAGCAGGCTGGATGCTGCACCACGATAACCCACGGCCGCATATTGCCAATGTTGTTGCTGAATATCTTTGTAAAAATCAACGTGAAGTGCAGCCCTCACTCTCTATAGGTCGGATTTAGCCCCATGTGAATTTTTTCTATTCCCTAACTTGAAGAAATGCCTTGGTGGGCGACATTATCCATCATCAGAAGCAGTGGTGAAGGCTGCGGAGGCGATTTTGAAGGATCTCTCAAAAAGTGGTTTCCAGCATGTCTTTGAAGACTGTCAGAAACACAGGGAAAAGTGGATCACATTCAGGGGAGACTAGTTTGAGAAGGACCATCAAAATTGAGGATGAATAAAGGTACGTTGTCAAACAAACAAACAAAAAAAATTGTGATCATTCTTTATTGAACAGCTCTTGTATATTGAATATGTCTACTCTCTGTTTCATATAACCTTGCCTGGCTGAAATGTATCACTCCGCGTTCAACAACCCTCCCCCTCGCCCTAATTGGCTAATGCTTTCGCGTCATAGGCCATTGGCAGTGCCTTCCCGTCACATTTAAACCTGCAGTAAATGTAATAATTGCCGGGAAGATAAATAAAATCATACAAATAAGGATATGAAGGCATGCAAAAATAAAAGTTTATAATGAACTGAGCAAATTGAAACAGAATGGCTGAGCAATGAAACTGAAAGAGTTTATAATGAAAGACATTTGGCCTTTTCCACTGGGATTTTTTAAACCAGCACACATACCTTCCAAAAATGCTTGTCTTTCGTCTTAAAAGTCGTGTCACACCATACTTTACTTTTCGTGTGTTCTTCGTGTATATTTAGCGATTTGTATCTCGGTGCAGTGTGGTTGTCCTTAAATAGCGTCTTCGCCACACAGCAATATCGCCTCTGTCTTTTAGCACATTTTTCTTGCCTCTTTTTTCATTCACAAATCCCAGCTGTATAAGCAATCTGCTGAAATTTGGTAAATCTGCATCCTCATTTACAGCAGACGAAATGTTACTTATGTTAGGGAGTTCGTTTCTAAAGAAAAACTACACACATGACGACGCACAACACTTTTCACGTATTTTCTCCGAGCACACACTTTTGTTTATTCCTGCTTTTGCCTGGAGTGGTAAGTTTTTCTGTTTCCTCAATTTAATGTCGCGATGTTCCTACGGATCTAACACTCACACCTGTAACTTCATAGCACAGCTGTTCGACTTCTCTCACTGACAAAGATGGATTCTTCTCTGTGAGTGCATTAAACACATGCAACACAATTCTTTTTTCGCCTGTTTGTAAATAATTATCCTTGCGATACTTAAACGAAAAACTGGCGGTAGACTCTGCCATTATACATATAATACATGCGCAATAAACAATCAATAAAATAATTTAGCTCCCGCACTCTCGAATGGCGATGAATGACTAATCCAGTTCAAAACAAGGTCAGTGATAAAAGTCATAAACAAATGTCACCACTACCGCTAAATCACGTGCTATCGTGCCATGTGCTTGAGAGCAAAGGAACCTCCTCTTCGTTTAAGAATTAACATGCATTTCAGATAAATAAACTCTGTTGCGTAATATATTTAATTAAAACAGTTACGAAAATATAAATTTGACAATTCTCTTCCAACATATAATGATATATCACCATGTTAAATAACGAACTAATTTTTACCATTGAAAACTTATAGTTAAGTATCTGCTGTCAGTTATGCCCTAGCGCCATTTAAGGAGGTACTATGTCGCAATTTACATGCCTATGTGCAGGTGGGAATATCCATTTAATTGCCTTTGTTAGCTCATTGCAAGAAAATTAGTGGACTCCTCATGTTTAAACTACATGGTTAGATTTCAATCCTTTGTGGTAATATGCGGAGACATCTTGTAGATGTTTGTAAAAGCTACTGAACACTGCAAGCATTTGGTCACGTTTATTCATTTGGCTTTCTTTGTGATCCACATAGTTTTGTAAATATGAATAATGAATAATTTGGTTTTCATACATATATAAGCCATGGAATGCAACTTTAGTTAATATATGTAGTTTAGAAAGGAATGCAGCATCACTTAACATTATTTTGCTTTCTTGCTGCAGCAGTATCTAATTAATACCTTCTTAATCAGTAAGGATTATTATTAATTACCACAACAGTTTGAACTTTTTTTTGTCCACCTCGGTAGCATAGATGGTAGCGTGTCTGCCTCATTCAAGAGGTCCCGAGTTTGAATCTCGGTCAGGGTGAGTTTCCTGGATAAGGTTTTTCCGGAGTTTTCCCTTATCGTGATAGAGGAATGTCTGGTAACTCTAAGCTCCATGGCCCCTGAACTCATTTGAGCATAATTTCACCATTTCATTCATCGTCCAATGTGACTTAATGTTGGAGGACGTAAATTGGAGGGGGAAAAAAAAACTTTTTGTTGCTCACGGAAACTAAAATAGGTGATTTTAGTTAATTGGCATATGCTAATTTTGGATTTTAAGCCTCATTTTCTCCATCACCTAACAGTTTTTTTGTGAGGACATGTTGAATGTTTTTCATTATATTTCATATATTATTGCTTCTCTGTACTTAGTTTCAATTTTTTTTGCAGTAATATTGTGACTTTGTGGATTCGTAAAATTAAAAGTCAAGTTTGCAGAAATTCAAACTGCTCTTTATTTCCGTAGAAAGTCACTTGTACACACATGTACGAAATCTTCAAGTTTGTCTGCCGTACGTCTCTCGAATGACTGCTTCTCTGCACACTCTCGGCTCCTGCCAAATTCTGCCTCTCGCTGACTGGCCGGGGCTATTTTGTACCTCCACTTGTTCTAGAACTCACTGCATCGCTCGAAAGTTGCCCAAGTTTCACGACGCAGTTAGAAAAAGAGAGAAGCATCCAGAAGGCACTCCGTCTCTCCCTCTCAGCCACTCCTTCAGCAAATGCCAACCAGTCACACGTGTGGGCTGGCTTGGGCGCTATCTGTCTTTCTTTCCAGCCAGCTGGTTTGTCGTTACTTCGACGATCGGGTGACACTGCTCGCTCCTCAAGGCTGGCCACGACCTTCCTCAGGTGTTCTTCTAAGTTCTTGCTGACAATGATAAAGTCCAGGTATAACAGGCAGGCGTAATAAGTCATCACTGACTCCATGAGGCATTGGAAGGTAGCTGGTGCGTTGCAGAGACCAAAGGGCATAACTGAATTGCCAAAGCCCTTGGCCTATCGAGAATGCAGTCTTCTCCTTATCTCTCGGGTCTAGAACTACCTGCCAGTAACCCGACTTTAGGTCCAGCGTTGGGAACCACTGCGCACCAGCTAGCGTGTCGTCAATCCGGGGTAAGGGGAAGCAGTCCTTCCGGGTGACAGCGTTCAGCTTCCTGTAGTCCACGCAGAAGCGTAGCTCGCCATTCTTCGTCAGCAAGGGCTGTCAGACTCGTCAATCACTCCCCTGGATCTCATGTCCCGTATCGCCTTTTGCTTTGCCAGCGGAATGCGTCTAGGTAGTTGCCGAATAGGCCGGGCGTCTCCGATATCGATGCAGCGAAGCACTTGGTCCGTGCAGCCGTAGTCGCTGTTACCCGGGCTGTAGGGGAGGGGATCCATCCCCTTCAGCTGCCGTGGTGCGGGCGCTGCGGACCCCTAGCACTCGTGGTACCTCTGACGTTACTAGAGGAACCTAGGGCCATACATTCGAGCCCCTCCCTGATTGGGAGTTGTTCGGATTGGGTTGGACTCGAGGGGGCAGTGGTTCCCGATACCCTTGGGTGATCGGGTATGCCTCCGGACGGGGTTGAGGTAAGCCATTAATATTCCCACGTTCTAGCCTGCACAGATCACCAGGTGGTCCCACCGAGGTCATATCGGTAGCCTTCCCATTTTGGAGTTGGCGCGCGTAAGTGGCTTATCCACTTCCATCCTGTCTTGAGTCCACAGGACCAGGTGGAGGGGGGGGGGTTGTTAGTCTCTAGGTCTTGCCCTATGGAAAGCCCCACGGAGGTGCCAGGCGCCCTTTTGGGACAGCTCGGTAACTCCCTGTTCGAAGGAGGCCCGTGTCCTTGGTCCTATGGGTCCAGGACTAATGGGAGTAGCTGGCGGCCCTACCAAGGTTTTTGGTAGCTGGTTCATTAAGGACCGGTGCGTAAGTGGCGTATCCACTTCCGTCCTGTCTGCCGTGTGCAGGCAGAGGGGGGGCAGTTTATAAAATAGGTACTGTCCTACGTAAATAGACCCGAGAGGCCCGGGTTCTGGTCCTACGGGGCCAGGACTAATGGTAGTAGATCCTCACATTTACTTTACCTCTGGCATTAACGTGTTACCCTGGCTAAAAACATGCTATCGTCTCAGTAGTTGTCGAAAATTTTCTAGCTGCTCTGCGGTCAGGTGATCAGCCGCCCTCTCTAGTAAGCCTTCCAGCCGGGCCCCCAGGTGTTGCCTCGGCACCGGCTCCTGTATGTTGTCGATTTGTGTTACGCTAACCACGGGCTCGCACGTCCCCAACTACGTGCCAGCCTGGACGTCGTGATCAGTGTCTGCCAGGTTGAGCAGCCTCACCGGCACCTCCTCTCGGCACAGCAACAATGTCCCGGCTACACAGAGCCCGTGCACAGTCGTCTTCTAGTCCAGCATCATTATCTTTGTCTGCTGGCCTTCCAGTCGCACCGTCACCACCACCTGGCTTCTTGCGGGGACAACCACGTCTTCCCTCAAGATGACCCTGCAGATTCCAAGGAGCTCTTTGGGCTGCCGGAGTATCACCTCTTCTCCATTGAGCCGCAGGACCTTCCTGCCGATGTCGAACATCGCCTTGTGGCTGCTGAGGCAGAAGACTTCGAACGTTGACGTGCTGTTGTACTTTGGTGGTTTGATGCGCGCAGATGTGTTGCGTCCTGGCGCATCGGCCTTCAAATCTTTCAATCTTATACCAACGATATCCTCCACCATAGCATTCTGTGACTTGGTGTTACTGTCGGCCTTTCGCTCTAAGTTGTTAAGATGCTCATCCACTTGCCCAGCTCCGCAACATTATCCCTCACGCCGATTAACTGCTCTTCAAATTTAGCGACGAGTGCTTCGTTCGCTGCCTTCATTACAGTTAATTCGGCTTTCACTTCGGTCATTGTCGCGGCCAAGTGTTATTAGCCGTTTCCATTTTTTCGGCCAAGCTGTTATTTTCTGCTTCTGTTTTAGCAGTTATTTTAGATATTTCATGTTTTGTTAGGAATAGTCAGAGATTAGTATTTGTAATAAAATAAAGAAGTAATGTAAAGCAGGTAATGGTGTAACCATGACAACGTAACATGATAAGTTAAATGTTTTAAAAGATTTTGTTCTGCTTATGAAAGTCTTAGGGGTAAGACGTATATTTGTCTATCCGAGTATGTGCAGAAACAATTTGGTGTGTGCCCGGAGGGCTTCCAAAAGCCAGGTCACAGCGGAGGCGTAACTCTCGGCCGAACATTAAGCTGGCTGGCGTGATCCCCGTGGTGTCGTGTGTTGATGAGCGGTAGGCCAGCAAGAACAGTGGCACCTTGACGTCCCAGTCTGGCTGATGGCTGGCCACGACCTTCCTCAAGTGTTCCTCTAAGGTCTTGATGTACCTTTGGACCATGCCATCTGACTGGGGATGTAGAGGTGTTGTGCGGGTCTTGTTAACCCCAAGTCTCTCTAGTGCCTCCTTCATCAGGTTGGACTCAAAATTGGTGCCTTGGTCACTGCAGCTCTAATGGTACCCCAAATCGGCCAAACACTTGCTCCACGAGGCAGTCTGATTGTCCTTGTCTCTTGGTTCGGAATGGCATACACCTCCGGCCACTTAGTGAAGTGGTCCACGACCTCCATCAGGTACTTGTTGCCTCGGTCGGATATTGGGAACGGTCCAGCAATGTCAACGGCGATCCGTTCGAATGGCGCTCCGACGTTGTACTGTTGCATGCGACCCCGACTCCTAGTCTGGGGGCCGCGACTCGCCGCGCACGCGTGACACTGACGGCACCATCTCTCAGCGTCTGCTCGGAGCCTCAGCCAGTAGTAACGCTGCCGTAGTTTGTCAATCGTCCGATTCGCTCCCAGGTGTCCTCCTGAAGTACCGGCGTGCACTTCTTCCAAGACTTCCGCGACCTTACTCCGGGGAAGTACCAACTGTTCTCTCTGCGTCTTCCCATCGGGTGATTCCCATACCCGGAACAGCACACCCTCTCTGGTCTTCAACGAGTCTCATTGGGCCCAGTAAGACTTGTAGGTGGCGCTCCTCGGTGCGATGTCCGTCCAGGTTGGTCTCGTCCCTGCCTCCACTTCCCTCAAAAGTGGCCCCAAGTCTGCGTCCGCCAGCTGCTCCCTCCTCAGGCCTGCGCCATCCCAGCCATCCGCAGGCACTGCCGTGACTACTCGAACTGCTGTGGCACGCTCCTTCTCCACTCTTGTGCATTGGCCGCACTCTTCTGGACAGGGTCTTCGGGACATAGCATCCGCGTTACCGTGGCTCTTCCCTCTACGACGTTCCGAGGTGAAGTCGTACTCCTGCAGCCTCTGAACCCAACGTGCTGTCTGGCCTTCCAGTTTCTTAAAGCTCAATAGCCAGGTTAGGGCGGAATGGTCAGTCCTCAGGTGGAATGGCTGACCGTACAGGTACTTGTGGAAGTGCTCCAAGGTCTTTACTACCGCCAATAATTCTCGTCGGGTGACGCAGTAGTTCTCTGCCTTGGATAGCGTCTAGCTGTAGTAGGCTATCACCCGCTCATGGCCGTCCTGGATCTGCGATAGGACACCTCCAATGCAATGGTCGCTGGCGTCGGTGTCCACAATGTAGGTGCCACCTGGTTGTGGGAAACCCAAAATTGGAGCACTGCACAGGGTCTCCTTTAGGTGCTGGAAAGCGTTTTCGGCATCCTCCGTCCACATATAAGGCCGGTGTTCCTCTGCCAGGCGGGTGAGGGGTTTTGCGATGTTGGAGAACCCCTTTATGAAGCGGCGGTAGACAGACCCTGCACAGACCCAGGAAACTGCGTAACTCTTTCTTATCCTTTGGGCGAGGCCAATCTCTCACAGGCTGTGTCTTCTCCGGGTCTGTGGCCACTCCGGTTGCTGAGACTATGTGGCCCAAGTAGTTCACTTCCTTGCGGAAGAGCTGGCACTTCTTCGCATTCAGCTTCAAGTTGGTCGCCTGCAATCTCTCTAGCACCTTACTCAGATTCTCTAGATAGTCTTCAAAAGTTTTACCGACGATGATGATGTCGTCCAGGTATAGCAAGCAGGCGTCGTAAGTCAGTCCTCTCATCACTGACTCCATGAGGCGTTGGAAGGTAGCTGGTGAGTTACAGAGGCCAAAAGCACAACTGAACTGCCAGAGCCCTTGGCCTGTCGAGAATGCGGTCTTCTCTTTGTCTCTCGGATCTAGAGCTACCTGCCAGTAGCCCGACTACAGCTCCAGGGTCGAGAACCACTGCGCGCCAGCTAGCGTGTCCAGGGTGTCGTCAATCCGGGGTAAGGGGAAGCAGTCCTTCCGGGTGACAGCGTTCAACTTTCTGTAGTCTACGCAGAAGCGCAGCTCGCCGTTCTTCGTCACCAAGACTATAGGGGAACACCAAGGGCTGTCAGACTCTTCAATCACTCCCCTGGATCTCATGTCCTCCAGCATGTCTCGTACCGCCCCTTGCTTCGCCAGCGGAAAGCGTCTATGTGGTTGCCGAATAGGCCGGGCATCCCCGGTGTCGATGCGGTGAAGCACTTTGTCCGTGCGGCCGTAGTCATTATCGCCTTGGCTGAAGACGCGCTGGTATCGCCTCAGCAGTTGTCGAACTTTCTCCAGTTCTGCGGTCTGGTGGTCGGCCGTCCTATCCAGTAAGCCTTCTAGCCGGGGCCCCAGGTGTTGCGTCCGCACTGGCTCCTGTGCCTTGTCGATTGCTGTTACGCTCATCACGGGCTCGCACATTCCCAACTCCGTCCCGGCCTGGACGTCGTGATCGGTGTCCGCTGGATTTAGCAGTCTCACTGGCACCTCTCGGCACGGCAGCAATGCCCTGGCTACACACAGTCCGCGTACAGGTGTCTTCTGGTCCAGCATCATGTTGCTGGTTCTCTTGCCTTCCAGTTGCGCCGTCACCACCACCTCGCTTCTCGCGGGGACAACCACGTCTTCGTTCAAGACGACCCTGCAGATTCCAAGGCGCTCTTAGAGTTGACGGAGTATAACCTCTTCTCCGTTGAGTCACAGGACCTTCCTGCCGACGTCGACCGTCGCCTCGTGGCTCCTGAGGGCATCCAGTCCCAGAATCACCTCCTCAGCCACCTTCGTGACGAACACCCACAGACGCACGGCACTCCGTCCCAAGGTCAGCTCCAGCAGGGCCTCCACAGGCATGGTGTCGCCCGATACCGTCACAAGCTGGTATGGTCGGCTCGACTTCCTCGTCGGCAAACCCTTCGCCACGTCAAGTCTGATGATGGTCACGGCCGCCCCGGTGTCCACCAGCACGCGGCACGGCTTTCCTCTTACCCAGCCGCCCGCGATGAGGCTGTCATCCATCCGCTGGCTGACGGCGCGCAGCGTCACTCGAGGGGACGGTGGTGATGGCGCCGACGTGCCCCTCTCCACGACGGCCCTTACTCGTTTTCCGGCTGCTCTTCCTGGTGTAGGCAGTCTCTCTGCAGGTGCCCGGGCTGTCCACACCCCAACACAGGCCACTAGGTGTTCGCTGGCGTCCCTCGGCTGGTCCTCTGTCTCCCGCGTAGCGCACACTCCTCGTTCTCGACGACGGGATAGCTGTTACCTTGGCCGCCTCCATCCTTAATGCTGCCGTTAGCGCCTCGTGGATTGTTTTATAATCGCCGAACATTAGGCGCTGACGAATCTCCGTGTCCCGTACCCCGTCAACGAATGTGTAGGCAGCTTCCCGGGATACGAATTCTGTTGGGAGGTCGACTAGGGCCTTGTTAGCCAGTTCAACTGCCAGGGCGAACTCCTGCAGCGTCTCCCCTGGCTGCTGCGACCTTGCCTTCAGCTGGCTGCGGTACGGTGCGGCTAAGCGGTGGTTCCCAAAACGATTCTCCAGGGTCTCCGAGATGTCCTTGGACGCCGCCGTTGTCTACCGCGTTTAGGACTTCCGCGGCCTGACCCTGGAGGCTGGCTATTAACGGTGTGGCCTCCTCTGGTGACCATTTGTTGTGCTTGGCCACTGCGTCGAATTGGCTGCGGAAGACCTCAAACGTTGACGCGCCGTCATATTTTGGAGGTTTGACGCGCGCCAATGTGTCGCGTCCCGGTGTGTCGACCTTCAAATCCTTTAACCTCCTGCCGACGACGTCCTCCACCATGGCGTTCAGGGACTTTGCGTTGCTGTCAGCCTTTCCCTCCAGCTCCTCAACGCGGCTCGCCAGGTCTTCGACGCGCACGCCTAACTCTGTGACGTCCTCTTTTACGCCGGTCAGCTGCTCTTCGAACTTCACGGCAAGGGCCTCGTTTGCCGCTTTCATCTCCGTGGCCAGGCTGTCGTTCGCTGCCCTCATTTCTGTGGTCAGTTCGGCCATCTTTGCGGTCATTGTCGTGGCCAAGTTGTTGTTTGCCGCTTCCATCTTCTCGGCGATGTTGTCTTAGGCCGTCTTCATTTCTTCCATTCTGTGTAAAATCTTTTCCAGTGCCGATTCCATGGCCGTTATCCCACTTCTGACGTCAGTTGTGACTTTGTGGGTTCGTAAAATTAAAAAGTTCAATTACATCTCTCAAAATGTTCTTTATTTCCACCTTATTCCAATATCACAATTACAATTTAATGTACACAATTAAAACTAAGCCAGTTGGTCTTTACACGTACGCTCAGCGCGACTACACTTCTGCCCGCCGCGGCTAACTCAACACAACTGACTGTCGCCTCCGGTATTGATCGCGCCCGAAGTTTCCCGAGACTCCTTTTATGGAGGGGAAAAACATTCTCGAAGCTTCGCGCTCCTTCGAGCGGAAGGAGGAGGGGTAAACGAAGTCTCCCCTCTCTCCGCCGGCCGTCGTTTATTGATCGGCATCGTAGGCTGCCGCTTAGGTAACAATATACATAGAATATACGTGGCATGAAGGTATTGCCATTCTCTCTGATACCAATTTTTATAGCAGAACTTCTCCTTAAAGGTGAACTAGAGTTTATCTCTGTACTCTACATTATGCAATGTTGTTTACGTCCTTTAACTTTTTAAGTCATATCGACAATGAATGGAATGGGTGAAATGATGCTCAAATGAGCTCAGGGTACATGGAGCTTAGAGTTACCCGACATTTCATCTTATAAGGGAAAACCCCCAAAAAACCTTATCCAGGTAACTCACCCTGACCGAGATTGGAACTCGGGACCTCTTGAACGTGAGGCAGACATGCTACCATCTACGCTACCGAGGCGGGCATTATGATTTTTGTTTTCGTTTTTAAGTGATTTAGAATCCATAGCACAACATTTCATGATAACCACTTTTAAAGGTAAATTTATGACAAGTATTTATTATGACTAAGGATAAAATATATATTAAATTAGAGAGGGAATTCAATAATAATATATTTATTATTATTATTATTATTATTATTATTATTATTATTATTATTATTATTATTATTATTATTATTGTTGTTGTTGTTGTTGTTGTTGTTGTTGTTGTTGTTATTGTAACTTTGTGGGTTCGTAGAATTAAAAGGCCGAGTTGCAGAAATTAAAAATCTATTCAATTCTCACGTAAGAACATCACATATACACAGTCTTCCAAGGTCGATGACAGTAACAACAGTGACAGCACATCAGCTCTCGTTACAATAACACTTCCAGCTGTCTCTCTGCTTACTCTGTTTCACAACTAACTGACTCATCACTAGCCATGGCTTCTTTTTATACACCTAATCGATCATTCTAGACTGTTCTCGACTTTACTCTAAAATGTCACCAGATAAAACACGAATGTTCTAGAATGTAACTATAGATGCCGGCAAGTCTTTCACCTTTGTGATAAACTATCCATCTCTTGTTTATCGGCGCTATCGTTGATTGTTTATGCAAGCTCCTTATTACCACACTGCTCGCCTATCAGTTCCTTTTGTGTGCGCAAGCCGCCTTATCGCGATCGAGTTCGCAACATTATTGTGACTTTGTGGGTTCGTGAAATTAAAAGTCCAATTGCACAAACTCAAAATGTTCTTTATTTCCACCGAATTACAGTTGAAACACTTGCCGATTACACGGAATTACGTAGTGCACACAATTATAATTCGCCAGTTCGACTGTCACAGGTCCACCCTACACTCACAATTACGTGCAACTCCTCTGATACACGTACAGAGTCTTCCGGTCCGTTCACTCACTTGGCGCTCCTCACGGTTGCTCGCCAAGAACTGAACTGACTCGTCCACTGCAGGCCTTATATAGGGATGATCGCCGTTTCTGGAAGTCTCGCGGTTCAGTGAACTTCCCGATTGTTCCAGACGTCAGGGAATTATTGTTATAATTATTGTTATAATTATTATTATAGTGATAATTATTATTGTAGTTATAATTATTATTATAGTTATAATTATTATAATAATTATTATAATTATTATTATAATTATCATTATTATTATCATTATTATTGTTGTAGTTTTGTTGCTGCCATGGTTTTTTAAGTTATCAAGTACTTCTGATCAGAAATAGAGAATTTAAATGTAATTTTAGGGCAAATAAAATTTGCATATCCTATCTGTGGCTCTAATATTTTCTTTTGTTGATTACAGAGAAAGAGAAGGCGGAGGAGGAAGCAAAAAGAAAAGAAGTAAAAGTTAAAGAAGTAAAAGTTAAAGAAGTAAAAGTTAAAGGAAAAAAAGCAAGGAAGCGAAAATCGGAAAAGAAAAGTAAGTTATATGTGGTTAATTCTTCTATAACTTGTGATGAAGGCATTAATTTAAGGGTTGAGGAGATATTGAATTCCATTCAAACATTTTATACCAATTATTAAATTATAGATGAGTGTATGTATTACACATCAGCTTCACTTACATACCTATATTGAGGGCATGTTTTGCGAACTATCATTCGCATCATCGGCTCTAATGCGACTAAAGCTTGATCCAGTGGTGTATGTAGTTCTGGAGTTGCTGCTGCCATGTGTTGATTTTGTGATGAATTTAAATGTGGGGTTGTCTTCTGGCGGGATTTCAAAGTTCATTAGTTGGTTTTTATGTTTCTCTATGTATATTCTCTCCCATATGATTCCCCCAGGGGACTACTTCGGTAGGTACGGGTTTGGCGCACCCGGGGTCCCGAGCCAACAGCCTCACTGTTCCAAAAAGTATTCAAGAAATACAATATAACATTGGCACCAAAAAACCATTACAACATTAAAAACCTACTTAACAGTAATAATACTGATAAGATAAAACCAGAAGAAAAGTCAGGCATTTACAAGATTGTAAGTGTAAAGACTGCGAAAATTTTACGTAGGGAGGACAAAAAATAAATAGGCACTAGAAAGAAAGAGCACTTCAGGCACTTAAGATACTAAAATATTGATAAGTCCGCAATAGCAGCTCATTTCTGGTCTGAAAATCATGAAATTGAAGATAGCACCAAATTACTAAAATACGTACATAAACATAGTGAACTCGTTATATGGGAGAGAATATACATAGAAAAACATAAAGACCAACTAATGAACTTTGAAATCCCGCCACAAGAGAACCCCACATTTAAGTTCATCACTAAATCAACAGATGGCAGCAGCAACTCCAGAATTGCCACACCACTGGATCAAGCTTTAGTCGCATAAGAGCCAACGATGCAAATGATGGTTTACGAAACATATCCTCAAAATAGGTACGTAAGTGAAGCCGATGTGTAATAAATACGACTCATCTATAAATTAATAGTTATTTCGTTTCACTGTGGTGTTCCAATACACTTAAATGTCAATATATTTGTAAATATTTGTTTGCTTCACTGTTAATAGCTTCATATTTTACGTATTTAATGTGTAACATGTCTGTCACTTGTTTGTCTTTACAAACGATGCCAGATGTGTTAACCATGGTGTCGTTTATTGCTGCTGCTGGCCCACCTTATTTTGTTATTGAAACTGACCCTCCTTAAACTCCTTGAACCATCAAAGTGCTGTGGACTGTGACAGAACATCCTATGCCTCTTGCAACATTCTGTAAGCTTCCATGCCAGATTTCTGCAAATGAAAGCAAAATTTCAATGCAGCACATTGTTCTTTGCATTTCATCTGCAGGCGACTGGCGAACTGACTTTCTTCATTCGTCCCCTGTGTACAGATGCATGCTGACGTGAGCATGTGCTTTGTCCATCAATCAGAGCTGATCCGTTGGTATCATATAAAGTTGTTTCCACAATGTGCCCTGTGAGCGGTTAAAAAAGACATTGGGTGATATGCATAAAACTCAGCAATTGCTTTTGCTTGCACTCTAGCAAATGATCGAAGCAAAAGCAATTGCTATAAATTGTATGCATAAAGCACGTACTTTTGCTTGAAAGCATTTACTACCCATACCTAGCAATTGCTTCCTGCCTACCAGACCACTGCAAGTGATAAATCTCTTAGCGCGCATGCGCATGTTTCGCTACGTCATGAAAGCAGACGAACTGTACGTAGTTTTTATCAGTTTGTATACACGTATTGTGCCTATTGGTGTGTGCTTTTGAATCAGTTACTTGTTTTGTTAAAATCTGCAATATGTCCTCAGATAGTTCTGATACGGAAGCAGACAATGAGTTTAATGACGTGTTTGTTAGCGTAATTAAAAAAAAGATATAGCGATTGGACAGGCAGTTACGGAAATTGAGCAACTTTGTGGTAAAAGAATGGAGTCAAAACAAATCACAAAGAAAATCAGTAATATGAAAGCTGTAGTAAAACAAAAACAAAAAAAAGAAAACAAAAAAAAGGACGCGAAGGCAACAGGAAACAAAAAGATTAAACTGAATCATTGGCAGCAACAACTATTTTTGCTGATGTCATCAGATAATGATCCAACCTTAAACAAGATTCCAGGTGGTATTTTGAAATAAATAATTTTCCTCATATAACAAATGCATTTCTATTTCATTATATGTTGCGTACTCTATAAAATTTCGAAGGTAAAGAAGGACATTTTGCAGTATTTCATTCTTTTTTGTGGTACAGGTGCATGTGAGGGAGGTGTGCCAGGGAAAGAGGGTCCTTCCTTAACACCAGTAGTATCACAAAGCAGGCCCGAGAGACCTACAAAACGTCAGCGCATGTGTGATTTTGAAACTGAGGAAAGTAGAGGTCTGTCCACCCCTGAGTACCAGAGGCTACTGATCAGTGAACAGCTGAAGTTAACAAGATTACAAATGGACTATTTTTAAAAAAAACTAGAACTTATGAAAAACAAGAATAACTAGCCATTAAAGTAGCCATATTGTTACACTTTATTTAAATATATACATGTATAACATTTTCAGATATTGGAATTAAAGTCTCTCTGTTTTAACTGAATAATTGATTTACAAATCATACATAATTTCAGCAATTTCATTTCGTTTTCTCAACCCTTCTCTATGTATTGCAGCATCATCACCAACATTTTCAACGCCATTTACATTTTCAAAATCACCTGCATCACCATCAAGGTCGTCGAAATCATAATCATCAAGCAAGTACTTAGCCACGTTATGTAGGATGAAACAACTTTGTATAAGTGTTGGTGTGTGTACTAAATTGAGTCTTACTCCGTAATGAAGAATTGGAAAACTTTTCTTTAACTGTCCAAAACAGCGCTCGATTATACCACGTTCTACCTTTAAGAGTTTATTAAATGCAATTTCTTGTGGTGTAACAGGATTGTGATATGGAACCATTAACCAAAGTGCCACTCCGTAACCCTCATCTGCTATCAACAAGGAGTTTATGCTTGTCTTCATTACTGCACACGGTGCACTGTTACGCCATATGCGTGAGTCATGCACTGACCCAGGCCACTGAATATCAATGCTGGTGAAACATTCCTCGACATTACATGTAGCTTGCATTAACCTTTGCAGTTAATGCATTCATCTCCGTGATGATTTGGTTTTGGAATTTTCACATGTGTACAGTCGAGAACACCAACTGCAGATAAGAAATGGTACTTCCTCTGCCACTGAAGTTTAGCATCGTGCATACTCTGTTGATCTGAAGGAAACGACATCCAAAAATGGGTTTTTTCAACTAATTTGCTTGCTACGTATGTGACAGTTCTTGACACTGTACTGTGGTGTATACCCATGTCTTCTCCAACTCCAACCTGGAAACCCGGGTCTCCAACATATCTTAAAAAAGTCCTCATTTTCTGCTGACCACTCAAAGCTCTTCCGCGCATTTCGTGATTTTCTCCCACAAAATAATCACTTTACCACGTAACATTTTCACTGCTAAATCTATATAACTTTTTGAAATCCCGTTCTTCGGGGTTCCTCCTTTGCCTGTAGACCTTTCTTTCCCGAATATTCATAAACGCAACCATTTCTGCTTCCGATAAACCTTTTGCTAAGCTAGTGAAATCAGCATTGAGGCAGACTTCAGTATTTCATAGCAATTGCTATGAAGCAAAAGCAATTCCTAGGTGTTATGCATACAATTTTTAGCAATTGCTACTCGTCATAGCTTTTGCTTAACTTGGCCTACATGACCTAGCCTTTGTTAAAGCAAAAGCAATTGCTAGATATATATCGAAGCATTAGCTAGATTTTGCTACAGATTTGAAGGAAAAGCAATTGCTTAGTTTTTATGCATACCACCCATTGTTTTTATTGACTTTTCCTCGTACAATACATATTGTACAAAACTTGTCTGGCAGGCGTAAGATTAGTGTGACCTTTGTTGTATTTCCCTAAGTACATGTTCCTACATGTGTAGTGGTTCTCACATGTGCATCAGTTTTACTTGTTCTACAGTCCGGCTGCTGTATCTCTGGCTCTGACATTTTGCAATTGCAAGAGGTGGAGGGGGGAAAGTTAATAGTACCAACATACAGTAATTAGAAATTGAAAACATATCCTTTAAAATTATCTTTAAAATGAAAATATAGGACTATATTAGTTTTAAAACACTGAAATACAACTTATAATTTCATATATCGAGATTTATGAAGCTATGGGAAGCCCGCTATCACCATTTTTGGCCAATCTATACATGAGCTTTTTCGAAACACATATAACTAAGGCCTTCCCTCATATGTTTAAAACATGGTACAGATACGTAGACGACATCTTTGCAATAGTGCCCTACAAACAAATAGATGATGCTTTGAAACTACTCAACCTGCAAGAACCCAGCATACAATTCACAGTGGAAACTGAAGAGGACTGTACTCTACCTTTTTTAGACCTTAAAATCAAAAAAAGCAATGAAAAACTAGAATTTGGCATCCATAGAAAAGCAACACACACAGATAATTACATCAAAGCAAATAGTTTCAACCCAATTCCACACAAACATGCAACCATCAACAGTGTCACACACAGATTAGTAAATCTACCCCTCAGCCAGCAAGAATATCAAAACGAATGCCATCAAATCTTAAAAACTGCAATTAAATATGGATATGGAAAAAACCTTGTAGATAAAAAACTAAAATCATTCAAACTTCAAAAGAGATTAAAACAGATCACAGCTCTCACACCAATAAAACAAGAAATTAGATTTGCTAAATTTACTTACCACCCCTGGGCCACAAAAAAGTTCCAAAAAATATTCAAGAAATACAATATAACATTGGCACCAAAAAACAATTACAACATTAAAAACCTACTTCACAGTAATAATACTGATAAGATAAAACCAGAGGAAAAGTCAGGCATTTACAAGATTAAGTGTAAAGACTGTGAAAAAATTTACATAGGGAGGACAAAAAGAAACATAGGCACTAGAAAGAAAGAACACTTTAGGCACTTAAGATACAAAAATATTGATAAGTCCGCAATAGCAGCTCATTTCTGGTCTGAAAATCATGAAATTGAAGATAGCACAGAATTACTAAAATACGTACAAAAACGTAGTGAACTCGTCATATGGGAGAGGATATACATAGAAAAACATAAAAACCAACTAATGAACTTAGAAATCCCGCCAGAAGAGAATCCCACATTTAAGTTCATCACTAAATCAACAGATGGCAGCAGCAACCCCAGAATTACCCACACCGCTGGATCAAGCTTTAGTCGCATAAGAGCCGTAGATGCAAACGATGATTTGTGAAACATGTCCTCAAAATAGGTACGAAAGTGAAGCAGATGTGTAATAAATACGACTCATCTAAAAATTAATAATTATAATTTCATTATCATGCAAGATATTTATTACAACACCACTCTATTCAAATATTTCATTCACACCTCTCACACACACTAACTGCATCTGTTGGTAGTACTGGGAGTCTGTACATCCGGTGTTATGGTCAGGAAGTTAAAACTGTCTGCTAGCGCCAATCAGCATTGTCGCTGCTAGGTGTGGCTCCCCAACCCAACACCGTGTTGCCAGGTTAAATTTGTTTGAGCCACGTGGCTTTAGCTGCTTGCACTGGTGAACTTTCTTTGGTATATTTTGCATGCATGAATTCCGATTTTTAGTGTTCGTATGTCTTATTATTATTATTATTATTGCTATTATAATAATATGGCTACTGGTTCGTGAATAATGCAGATATGTGAAATATTTAAAATATGCATTGTTCCTCTGCTTGAAATTCCCGCTAAAGAACTGGCAACAGCCTGCTTCCCCGCTCTAGAGAAATGTCAGAGTCGGAGATAGAGCGGCTGAACTGTAGTGGAGTTCACAAGTGAATAACACCAAGATTGTTTAGAGGTTTAGTTTTGCATGAAGTGTTTTCAGAATGCCTCCATCGCAGTTTACAGTACAACAAAGTGTATAAAAATTATTTGTGGTTGGTTTATTGACACTCATCACTTACTTTTTCATATATTTATGAGAGACTAGTTTCAAAGGCCCTGGCCTCCATTTTCAATCTCTTTCCAACTGGCATCTGTTGTTGTCTGCTCTCTCTGGTGGTGGAACTATGAACTTTTTTGTCAAATTATCTACTGGCGGGATTTCAAAGTTCATTACGCGATCCTTATTTTTCCAGATGAATATGTTCTCCCATGTTGTCAATCTATTTTGGTTTATCACTCCTTTTAATAATTTTGGATTTGGATCAATGTCATGGTTTTCATTCCAAAAATGAAATGCTACTGCTGACTTGTCTTCTTGTTTCAATCTGATGCTTCTAAAGTGTTCTTTGACTCTGGTTTTTAAATTTCTTTTTGTTTGACCTATGTAGCATTTTTCACAATTCTTACAATTTATTTGGTATATTCCAGATTTGTTACCTGAAGGAATTTCATCTTTTGCTTTTGAATTTAGTAATTTTAAAATTGAGTAGGTGCCAAGATGATATTTTGTTCCTTGAATATCTTTTTAAATTTATTAAATGTTTTTGGATGATATGTGAATGAACTGAATATGCTGTTGCTTTCTTTTTCTTTAATAAATGTGGTTGCTTCCTTAATGGTTTTCTTTAGTTTAGATTTTCTAATTTTCTTCAACACCAAACTTTTGTTGTATCCATTTTCTTCTGCTATGTGTAGTATTGTTTTTTGTTCCTTGAAATATTCTTCTTTTTCCATGGGTATATTGACTAGTCTGTGTGTAAGGCTGTTTATTATTGCATGTTTATGTGTAATTGGGTTGTGGCTATTATTTTTTATATAATTTTCTGAATGTGTTGGCTTCCTGTAAATTCCAAATTTTATTTTTGTATCATTCCTGATGATATTTAGATCCAAGAAAGGTAGTTGTCCATTGATTTCCTTTTCTATTGTGAATTTGATAGTCCTTTCTTGCAGATTGAGTAATTTTAATGCATCATCTAAATGTTTACTTGGTACAATTGCAAAGATGTTGTCAACATATCTATACCAAACCTTGAAGATCAATGGGAAGGACTTTTTAATTTGTGTTTCAAATGCACTCATAAATAAGTTAGCCAAAAAAGGTGAAAGTGGATTGCCCATTGATAATCCTGATATCTGCTTGTAGTGTTTTCCATTAAAGCTGAAGAAGTTTTGTTCAATGCATATTTTTGTTAGAGAAATATATTCTTCTGCTTCTATTGCTTCCATATCAATTGTCGCTAGCCATTGTTTTAACACAGTCTGCAATTTTTCTGTTGGTATGCTTGGAAATAAAGATGTGACATCAAATGAAACCAGTCTGTCATTTTTGTCCAAATTTATATCTTTGATTTTTTCTACTAAATCTAAAGAGTTTCTTAAATTTGCACTTTCAAATTTTGGAAAACTATTAAATTTACTTACTAACCATTTGGCCAAATTATATGTGGGGGCATTTATGCTACTAGTAATAGGTCTCATGCCTTTCCCTGCTTTATGAATTTTTGGCAGCCCATATACTCTTGGTAATGTTGGATTATCTACTTTAATTTTGTGCAATTCTTTTTTGTTGATTATTTTGCTCTCTTTTAGCGTTTTATTTGTGGTTTCAATGCAGTACTTTAATGGATTAGTTTCTACTTTTTGGTAATTACTGTCTTCTAACAAATCTTCCATCCTCTTTGTGTATTCTTCTTTTTCCAGAATTACTAGTTTAATGCCCTTGTCTGCTTTAGTATAAATAACCGGTTTCTTTTTAAGAGCTTTTATGATTTGGTTACTAAAATTCTTTTTCTTTTCATTTTTAATCTCTTCTATTTTGGAGCATTTGTTTTTTACTGTGTTTTTACTTCATTAAGTGTTTGTGTAGCAATTTGGATGTCAGCAATGTAATCTTCAATTTGGTTGGAATAATCTACACATGTCTTTAAACCTAGATTCAGCATATTCAGTTCTGTTTTTGTAAAATTTTGGTTTGATAGGTTAACCACATTGTTTAGATGATCTTTTAGGTTATGTTTGTCTTTTTGATTTATCTTTTTAAAAGTGCCTGCTTTCTGGCATAAATTTTTTAATTTATTCTTTAACTTTGCTGTTTTTGTCTTCATTTTTCTATTAAGATATGCGAATAAATTGTTTTCAAAATTTTCCCAAAATATACTTCCTAATTGTTTGGTAAGTTTTTGATGCAAATTGTACAATTTTATTTCCAGCGTGTTCCTATTTCTATAGTGTTTATTCTTTTCTACAATTAATACTTTTCTCTCTGCTGCTTTTTGTTGTCTACTATTTTTATCAAATTTTACTACTTTTCTTACGAAATTAGGCACTACTTTTTTCTTGATACATAAATTTATGAATCCTCCAAATCCTCCAAACACACATCAGGAAAAGAATTCGTTAAATTAGAAAACAATCCATTAAAGAAAGCATGCAAATCTGTGGAATTAGCAATTAAAAACAGTAAAATCATGACTAAAAGAGATAAATTGGACAATAAAATAGACAATCCAAAAACACCATACATATATGGTTTACCCAAAATACATAAACCTGAAATTACCCTCAGACCAATAATTAATAACATTGATGCACCCACTTACCAACTATCAAAATGGCTGGTTCATATCTTCAGATCCTTCACAAAATTTGAAAATTTAAGTATCAAAAACTCATTTGAATTGTTAAATCTCCTGAAAGACACAAAGATCAACTCTACAGATGCTTTAGTTTCCTTTGACGTCATTTCTTTATATCCAAGTATACCTACCAATGAGCTTATTCCACTTCTCAAAAAATGGCTGGAATCAATACAAATAACATCTGAAGAAATAGAAGAACTTTCACAACTTACAGAAATTTGTATCAATCAAAATTTTTTCAGCTTTAATGGACAGATCTATAAACAAAAAACAGGCCTAGCTATGGGCAACCCATTGTCTCCCTTCTTGGCAGATTTATTTATGAGAGCTTTTGAAACACATATCACAAAAACTTTTCCAAATTATTTCAAAGTGTGGTATCGCTATGTTGACGACATTTTTGCAATACTACCTAAAAAACTCATACAAGATAGTCTTAAACTTTTGATTATACAAAATCCAGCTATAAAATTTACATTGGAAACAGAAGAGGATGGTGTGCTCCCCTTTTTGGACATCAAGATAAAAAAAATGAACAACAAACTCACCTTTGGTATCTACAGGAAACCGACACACACAGATAATTACATCAAGAACAACAATTTCAACCCAAAACAACACCAACATGCCATTTTCAACAGTTTAATCTTTCGGATGATCAACTTTCCACTAAACAGAGAAGATTATCAAGAAGAATACCTACACATAAAAAAAGTAGCTATATCCAACGGTTTCAACCCAAATTTAATAGACAAAACAGTTAACAGACTCAACAAAGCTAAGAAAATAAAAGAAACCACCACCCTAGAACCTACAGGAGAAAAAGAGAAAAAACTTTTTAAAAAATTCACCTTCCACCCATCAGCCTATAACAAATTCCAAAAAATCTTCTCAAAACACAACATAACTCTTGCACCTCAAAATAGGTTTAATATCAGAAATTTGTTAAAAGGCCCTCCCAAAAATTCAATCACTACCAAAGAAAAACCAGGAATCTATGAGATCAAATGTGAAACTTGCCCTAAAATTTATATAGGAAAAACAAAAAGAAATATTAACATCAGAACTAAAGAACGTATGAGAAACATTAAAAATGGTGAAACAGAAAAATCAGCAGTGGCTTTTCATTTTTTGAATACTAGACATGATATCAACTTGGAAACATCTCTAATAAAATATGTTAATCACCCCATAGACCTTTCCGTATGGGAAAAAATCTTCATCAACAAAAATCGTCATAGAGTCATGAATTTTGAAACTCCACCACCGGACATCTTTGACAAGTACATCACACCATCTATTGACAAAACGGAGAAAGAGGAAACCACTACAACTTGCACTAGTCGAGTATCAGCTGATGATAGGAGCAAGAGCTCTTGAAACATATCCTGTGAATAAACAGTGTGAGTGAAGCAATGTGTCAATATCTTCTCGATTCACTTTTGTACTAATACAGGATGTATATAAATGAATATCGGGGTTTTAACTCTTTATAATATTTATTATATTTAACTTAGTTATAAATATGTCAAATGAAAAAGCAACTCAAACAGTTTTACCAAGACCTTATAAAATGTTCAATGTGACTACCCTTTATCACACGGCACACATCTAGTCTATAGCAGAGTTCTTCCCAAACGTTGATAAGTGTGTATTCAGTAATTGTAGCAACAGCTGCTTCAGTCCGGTTTCTTAATTCAGAAAGGTCAGCTGGTAGCGGAGGCAAGTACACACGATCCTTGATGAAGCCCCAAAGGTAAAAATCGCATGGTGTTAGGTCAGGAGAATGTGAAGGCCATGCACACCCTTGCGGCCTATCCAGCGCTAGGGTACAGTGACGTTCAACCAATCGCATACTTCGTTATGCCAGTGAGGTGGCGCACCATCTTGCTGCAAAATGAAGTTCTCTGGCTCATTTTCTTCCAATTGAGGGAAGAGTCATTGCTCTAGTGTATCAAGGTAAGAAGTGCCAGTTACAGTAGGTTCACCAAAAGGAAAGGCTCATAAGCTTTTCGCTGGGATATGGCGTAAAAAACATTCACTTTAGGGGAATCTCATTGCATTCGTACCATCTCATGAGGATTTTCTGAGCCCCAGATGTGCACATTATGAGTGTTAACATGTCCACTAAGGTGAAAGGTCGATTCATCACTAAAGACATCATGATCCATAAAGTCGTCATTGTCATGAAACATGTCGTTTGTGAAGTTGTGGTCTGTCAGCTTTAGAGCCTGGAATAACTGTAAACGGTAAGGGCGTAGCCATAAGCGTTTTTTTTACAACTTTCCAAACAGTCGACACAGGAACTTGTAATTCACAAGTAGCCTTCCGGACTGATTTCTTTGGGCTACAAGTGAATGACTCTCTCACTCGCTCAACTGTCTCTTCACTTACTCTTGGTTGTTCCGTGCTCTTCCGTTTTCAAAGGCAGCCGGTATCTTCAAACTGATGATACCATCTACGAATGTTAGTATCATTAATATCTGTTTCATATAACCTTGCCCCGCTGAAATGTATCACTCCGCGTTCAACAACCCTCCCCCTCGCCCTAATTGGCTAATGCTTTCGCATCATAGGCCATAGGCGGTGCCTTCCCGTCACATTTCGTAATAATTGCCGGGAAGATAAATAAAATCATACAAATAAGGATATGAAGGCATGCAAAAATACAAGTTTATAGTGAACTGAGCAAATTGAAACAGAATGACTGAGCAATGAAACTGAAAGAGTTTATAATGAAAGGCCTTTGGGCTTTTCCACTGAGATTTTTAAACCAGAACACATACCTTTCAAAAATGCTTGTCAATCAGTCTTAAAAGTCGTGTCACACCATACTTTACTTTTCGTGTGTTCTTCGTGTATATTTAGCGATTTGTATCTCGGTGCAGTGTGGTTGTCCTTAAAATAGCGTCTTCGCCACACAGCAATACAGCCTCTGTCTTTTAGCACATTTTTCTTGCCTCTTTTTTCATTCACAAATCCCAGCTGTATAAGCAATCTCCTGAAATTTGGTAAATCTATATCCTCATTTACAGCAGACAAAATGTTACTTATGTTAGGGAGTTCGTTTCTAAAGAAAAACTACACACATGACGACGCACAACACTTTTCACATATTTTCTCCGAGCCCGCACTTTTGTTTATTCCTGCTTTTGCCTGGAGTGATAAGTTTTCCTGTTTCCTCAATTTCATGTCGCGATGTTCCTACGGATCTACCACTCACACCTGTAACTCAGAGCACAGCTGTTCGACTTCTCTCACTGACAAAGACGAATACTTCTCTGTGAGTGCATTAAACACATGCAACACAATTCTTTTTTCGCCTGTTTGTAAATAATTATCCTTGCGATACTTCAGCGAAAAACTGGCGGTAGACTCTGCCATTATACATATAATAAGTACATGCGCAATAAACGATCAATAAAATAATTTAGCTCCCGCACTCTCGAATGGCAATGCATGACTAATCCAGTTCAAAACAAGGTCAGTGATAAAAGTCATATAAACAAATGTCACCACTACCGCTAAATCACGTGCTGTCGTGCCATGTGCTTGAGAGCAAAGGAACCTCCTCTTTACTTTGTTTAGGAATTAACATGCATTTCAGATAAATCAACTCTGTTGCGTAATATATTTAATTCAAACAGTTACGAAAATATAAATTTGACAATTCTCTTCCAACATATAATGATATATCACCATGTTAAATAACGAACTAATTTTTACCGCACGACAGTCATTATCACAACAGCAACCAATGAGAGGTGATTAGGTCACGTGACCGTTAAGAGATACTGGGCAAGCTTACGTGAAACAAGGTATAGGAGGATCACAACCGAACTTAATGCATAATGCACGTCACAGGAACTACAGATTCGGTCTTGGCAAACTGCAAAACACAAAAAGCTTTCAGTTTACTAGTCACCAACTTTGGTACTACTGCTGTCTAGCAGATTGCAGCATAAACATTGCACACATGCGCAGTGGTGCCAACAAACAAAACTGTTTGAGTTGCTTTTACATTTGACATATCATTTATAACTAAGTTGAATGTAATAAATATTATAAAGAGTTAAAACTCCTTTTTTCATTTATATACACTCTGTATTTCTAACATCTCCTGTAATAAGGTGTGTTTTGTGTTTACTCTGACAAATGTTAATGGGTTTTGAGATTTGATTTGATGTCCATGTATATGTGAATGTTAGCCAAGTCATACTGTGCGTAACCAGGAGATGGGCCAAGGTTTGTAGAATGCATGCTGTACTAAGTCTTTCTATTTGAGTTTAGCATCTTTCAAGGATGTGACACAAACATTGTCAAGAAAATATGAACTACCTGTTACAACTAAAACTTAAATTGGGGAGGAAAAAAAAAAAAAAAACGTTTTTGTAGTCTGCTTTTAACAGTTTTTTTTTCACATTTCTACAGAGTGCCCCACAAAAAAGCAGGAAATTTCTTTTAGATTCTGTAATATGAGTTGGACACACATTTTCATTCATACTTTGACACTGTCACTTGAATGTTCATAATCAATGCAGGTGCTCAAAATGATTCCCTTTGGCTTCCATTGGACGTGCGTTATAGGGACACTTCTATTAAACCAAAGCCACCTGGTTTTCGTTTCCGGGAGCTCCTTAGACATCTTAATACTGAAATGCCCAAGATGTATCCTAGGGGGGAGAGAACATACCCTCCTTGGTTGTGCAGAGCGTCCCACGTTGATCTGGGCATGACCACACATGATAAATCTACCATGTCTATGTCTAGTATCCGCACATGCTTTTTAGAATTTTTATTGCGATACCAGGACCATGTTAAAATTTACACCGATGGGTCCAAGAATTCCGATGGTGTAGGTTGTGCTTACGTGTGTGGAACCGAACCCTATACATTCGGATTCCACACTAGCACTTCCATTTTTACCGCAGAGCTCTATGCAATATACCGGGCCATTTTACACGTACGTCGACGAAAGTTGGGGGACTGCTTAATCCTTAGTGATTCCCTCAGTGCACTTCAAAGCCTACGGCAGCTGTACAACTACCACCCTATTGTGCAGCAGATACAGGATGCCCTCCACGTTTTACACGCTTCTGGCGTTAGTGTGCATGGATCCCTGGTCACGTAGGCTTGTGGGGGAATGAACTGGCGGATTCGGCAGCCAAGACGGCTACCATGAAGCGCAGGGTTCGAGTACCATGTGTGACATCGGAAGATTTTAGGGCCGTATTACGGAGAGCTGTGCAAACCTGCTGGCAGGAAGAGTGGTCCGCTCTCCGCAATAATAAACTTAGATCTATTAAAGAACTTCCGATTCCCTGGGTTACCTCCTGTCGGTCATCTCGTCGCGAGGAGGTGACTTTGGCTCGGTTGCGCATTGGGCATTGTTATTTTAGCCACAGCTTTTTATTGAATAGGACCCCGGTTCCCGTTTGCCCACTGTGCAGTGCTGACCTGACTGTCCGTCACTTGCTTTTAGATTGTTTTAGCTTGGCACGTCTCCGCAGGTCTCTCCAGCTGCCAGCCAGCTTGGCGGAGATCCTCACGGATGATGAAACGGCGGTGGGCAAAGTTTTAGCGTTTGTTTCAGCTGTGGATTTTAGAATTTAACCTCAAGTATCTTGTTTTTTTTTTTTTATAGTATATATGTGTGTGCAGTTTTAATAGGTTTATATGTAATCTATATTTTTAGAAATTTTTATATCTGGCTTTTGCCATGACTTGTTTTTTTTAAAGGGCGCTGATGACCGCCGTAGTTGAGCGCCCCTATACACATCATCATCATCATCATCATCATCATCATCATCATCATCATCATCATCACACAGCGACATAAATATTGTAACCAATTTCGGGTGGCATTCTGGATAGTTTGAAGTGTAATGTTCTAGGTGTCTTGTCATCAGTGTTTGTGATGTCTCTCCTGTGTTCTTGAACATTCTGTAGCTGTATACCCCAAATGCAATAAAATCATCATCCATCACATTGAGATCTAGACTTTAGATGGCCAGTTGTTAGGTTTGATGAAGTCAGGAGTCACAGTATCCATTACTGTATGGGTCTTTGCACCATCTTCTTGCCATGTCCATTCGTGATCGCCCATAACTGTGTTAATGTCTTGTAATATACACAGTGGAACAATACAAAACTATACAACTGCACATCACACATATTATTGCACATACAATCGCTCTCGAAGGTATGACTATCATTTGTTGTCATCTGCTCCTTTCTCTCTGGTGGTAGAACTATGAACATCTTTGTCAAATTATCTACTGTTTTTTTTGGTAATAAATTAGACTAATTACAACTGCATATGCTCATCTAGTATATTCATTTGATATAAAATTCACTGTTAACCCTTTCACCGATATGGACGTCATATGACGTCCAAGTTAAAATGCCCCAAACCGATATGGACGTGTATAGATGTCCTGCGCATAGATGCATTTGATGCTCATTTAACGCCAATTGTTTTAATCTTCCTATTTTACAATAAATTTAAATTAGTTCTATATGGGATGTAAACATGCCCTTAAGGGTTTCTTTTTGAATTGTACAACTCCAAACCGGGATCAACACTCTAGGGCACATCTGCAGATTCACACCAAATAATGTTGGTTTCCTTGCGAACTTCTTTTTCGCAACACACTACACATTTTCAAAATGGTTGCGACTTTTTTGGTTATGGGTGATATTGCTTTTAGTAAAGTGTTTTCTCTCAAGTATGAGGGGTGATGTCGTGGTGAATTTCTTACCCCTTACCTCTGAGTATTATAATACTCAATTAGGTCACGAGCTATTTATACGCGCAAGTAAAGGTAGATGAATGTCTTGCATGAATTTACAGCTCTGAAAATTACTAAACAATTGTGCATAGTTACATCCAGTGGTATAAAAATACTTTTTTTTTACCATTTAACTGTTTTTCGTAAAGAGGGATAGCTAGTAATAGCTGATCCACATCACCCATATTTGATCCACCAGTTCCCCCAAACAATGGAGTAGCTAACATGCCATCTGTAGACCAGTACACGTCACTGCTAACTATATCTTAAACATCTCCTTCATAATCGCACAACAGATCTTCCAGATTTTCTACAGTAATATCACAAGCCTGTATACATCATACGCAAGCTTATTTATTTGCTACATTACGGGGATAAGCCATGGTTAACATTGAAATTTAACAATTTCAAATGTGTCATTCATTTAGCTCTTGATAGCTATAAGAAATAACTCTGAACACAGAGAGAGTATAAATAACTAAAATACTGAGCGAAAACAGCTGCATAAGGCTACCAGAAACCTTGGTTGAGAAACACTGTAATAACAGATGCTGACAGAGTTTTCTTTTCAGTATAACGCAACATATACTCGTATGAATATCGCTTGGTATAGCATAAATAAACTAAACTTGAATCGGAGAAGTCGCTTGCGTAGCTAAACATACATACATTGGTTCGTATATGCACAAAACAAAATGATTCAAATATTAGGTGATTCAAATATTAGGCGTGTTCGGCGCAAATAATGGTAGTGAAATTTCGTTAATGTAGTCTCTACTTTATTGTTACTGTAGATTTATACTGCCTTTGATGGGTTTTAAACCATTTTTTGTTTCGTTTAAATAAGTTAATAAATACGGAAGATACGGAATTGTATTTATGATGCATTTTTACAGCATTTAACAATTTAAATGTCTTGTTCTGTTTATTGGGTATCCGTTTCCGGCCCCTGAAGGGTTTAAATGGTCATCGGCGAAGCGGTTAATGGATGGCCCTCCAGAGAGGACTCCCATATCATTACACACACTATATCTTGTGGTCCCTTGACAAGTCAAATGTTTTAATTCTTTTCAATCATCTCACATGACACTTTCACCATTTCGGTATTTACCTGTTGTTGCACTCTTTTCAAATGTTTGCTGGCTGCCTTTCTTTCTTCAGCTGGCCCAAATGACCTTGTTGTCGACGGGCCCTAAAACACCACAAACTCAAACTCTTTCTTCAGCTACCGTATTCATTTTATGATCCCTGTGTAGGTTATTTCGTACAAACCATGGTGCATTAACTTTTGCTCTTAGAACTTTATTTTGAAACTGCTGTATACGTTGTACATTACTCTTCCTTGCACAGCCTCAAAGCTGCATTTCGTATGTCCATACTAGTTTTAACACCTGTTTATATAGTAATAACTTGTTATAAGGTTCAAGTACAGAATTTCTCCCAATGAGCCAATAAAGCTTCCTATATGTAACTCCTTTCTTTTGTTTTCAATGTGCGTATCTACTGGAGATTTCAAAGTTCATTACTTGGTATATACAAGTATAATAATTTGTAACTTAAAAAAACTTCACTTATCTTATAAGAAATGATGACCATTTTCTTATAAATTGACTAGGATCACGATTTCGTGAATATTTTATTCACATCATCAGCTGGAACCATTAACAATCTAGTTAACGTTACCATTGCTAGATGTCTGAAAATCAAACAAATTTAAAAATGGAATCGACTGACGGTATTTCAAAATTAATTACGTGATTATTAAATTGAAGACATGCCCGGAAAAATGGGCTAAACCTTAAAATAAAAAAATTTGCGGTAAGTGCTGCCCTCTGTTGCTGCAACAGAGAGCTATCTTTTCTTGTGTTGGTCTATCCTCCAGCGATCATATTACGCTAAGTAGAGAGAGGTGAAGTTCTTGCGTTTCTTGATATCCTTCTCATATAATGTCAAAAATGGGTTAACCTGTTCAGCTCTGTGCCTGTCATCTAGTGGCACTCATGGTAACTAACATATAAACAGGATAACCAACAGAGCTACAAACGTTTTAAATGCTTGTATCCTTTCAGTTTAACTATCATTATATTTTATGAGACCAGCATAGTTTTAGTTATAAGAATAAAGCAATACATGGAAAATAGACAAGTATTTAGCCCACTTCATAAATAATAACTACCACAAATCGTAGTGCTTCAACAGTGCGTTATGTTGGTAAACTCTACTGTGGATGTAAACAAACAATGGCAGAACTAGTATGCGGTCATACATTTTTGCCTTGTGATCGTGACTTCGGCCTCATAGAGAAAAAGAAGAGGCAAGCGGCTTATATTTATGTTCCAGATCAGTGGATGGAACTACTGAGAAAAACCATTGTAAAGAATCCTTTTCATTATTAATTTTTAGATGAGTCGTATTTATTACACATCTGCTTCACTTTCGTACCTATTTTGAGGCCATGTTTCGCAAATCATCGTTTGCATCTTCTGCTCTTATGCGACTAAAGCTTGATCCAGTGGTGTGGGTAATTCTGGAGTTGTTGCTGCCATCTGTTGATTTAGTGATGAACTTAAATGTGGGATTCTCTTCTGGCAGGATTTCAAAGTTCATTAGTTGGTTTTTATGTTTTTCTATGTATATTCTCTCCCATATGACGAGTTCACTATGTTTTTGTACGTATTTTAGTAATTCTGTGCTATCTTCAATTTCATGATTTTCAGACCAGAAATGAGCTGCTATTGCGGACTTATCAATATTTTTGTATCTTAAGTGCCTGAAGAGTTCTTTCTTTCTAGTGCCTATGTTTCTTTTTGTCCTCCCTATGTAAACTTTTTCACAGTCTTTACACTTAATCTTGTACATGCCTGACTTTTCCTCTGGTTTTATCTTATCAGTATTATTACTGTGAAGTAGGTTTTTTAATGTTGTAATTGTTTTTTGGTGCCAATGTTATATTGTATTTCTTGAATGTTTTTTGGAACTTTTTTGTGGCCCAGGAGTGGTAAGTAAATTTAGCAAATCTAATTTCTTGTTTTATTGGTGTGAGAGCTGTGATCTGTTTTAATCTCTTTTGAAGTTTGAATGATTTTAGTTTTTTATCTACAAGGTTTTTTCCATATCCATTTTTAATTGCAGTTTTTAAGATTTGATGGTATTCGTTTTGATATTCTTGCTGGCTGAGTGAACTCGTCATATGGGAGAGAATATACATAGAAAAACATAAAAACCAACTAATGAACTTAGAAATCCCGCCAGAAGAGAATCCCACATTTAAGTTCATCACTAAATCAGCAGATGGCAGCAGCAACTCCAGAATTACCCACACCACTGGATCAAGCTTTAGTTGCATAAGAGCAGAAGATGCAAACGATGATTTGCGAAACATGTCCTCAGAATAGGTACGAAAGTGAAGCAGATGTGTAATAAATACGACTCATCTAAAAATTAATAATTATTTCGCTTAACTGTGGTGTTCCAATACAGTTAAATCTCGATATATTGAAGTGACGTCAAGTCAAGAGGAACACGCGAAAGTTAGATCCAGCCAATTTTAAAAACCGGACAACATGGAGGTAAGAAAGTTCACATTTGAAAATTTCAACGAACATTTCGGCAACAAGAAAGAAATAAAACAATATTTGAAACTAAAGACAAAAAGAAGGTTAATATCAGCGGACATAAAATTTATCAACAATTGCCTAAAACAAAACATTTCTCCGAAATTTGTAAGAAAAATAGTAAAATTTAACCACAACAGTAGAGAACAATTAGCTGCTGAAAAAGCCGTGTTAAAATCCGAAAAAGCAAATCACTACAGAAAACTAACTAATATAGACCTCTCATTGTACAACCTACATTTGAAACTGGTAAAATTACTAGGAAACACAGCATGGGACCATTTAGAAACCAAATCATTTGAACATATAAATTATAAAGTCAGAGAGAAAGTTTATCGTCAAAAGAAGAAACTAAAGCATAACCATAATCATTGGCAACCAAAACATAACAAAATTTCAGCAAAGAACACATCCCTAGACAATGTAATTAATCTCTCAAAGCAAAATTTTAACACTGAAGAAATAGATGTGCTTAACCAAGGCCTAAAAACATGTATAACATACTCCAGCAACCCGGATGAATTCATTGCAGATATAGAATTAGCAGTAGAAGGCTTGGAAACCATGGACAAAAATATAATTAGGAAAAAATCATCTCCTATATTGGAAAACTTAATAAATAAAAAACCAGGAAAACATTTGAAACAAATTAAGATAATTAAATCTTTAAGGAAAAAGGATGTAATCTTCTCAAGGGCTGATAAAGGGAACAAAATAGTAATCATAGATACAGCTACATATAAGGGAAAAATGTTAGAGTTACTACAACAAAAAGAATTCCAGGAAATAGATTCTAATCCACTCAACCGATGCATAAAAGATGTACAAAAAACCATCAAAATTTTAACAACTGCAGAACAAAAAACTATCAAACCGGACAACCCTACCCTTGCAAGACTATATGGTTTGCCTAAAATACACAAACCCAACATACCCATGAGACCCATTGTAAATAATATAAACACTCCTACTTACCTTCTGGCAAAATGGCTGTCCAAAAAATTTCAGTCCTTTCTACAATTCCATACTCTGAGCATAAAAAACTCTTTAGACCTGGTAGAAAAAATTCAAAATCTTAAACTAAAACCTCATGACACTTTAGTATCCTTTGATGTCCGCTCCCTCTTCCCTAGCATTCCATTAGACAAACTTTTGATTCAACTGAAAAAATGGCTAAATTCCATAAACCTAGATGCCAATGCAATAGAAGAATATTTGGCAATGACTGAAATATGTATACATCAAAATTATTTTGTCTTCGATGGAAAATATTATGAACAAATTTCAGGACTAGCTATGGGAAGCCCGCTATCACCATTTTTGGCCAATCTATACATGAGCTTTTTCGAAACACATAACTGAAGCCTTCGCTCATAGTTTTAAAACATGGTACAGATACGTAGACGACATCTTTGCAATAGTGCCCTACAAACAAATAGATGATGCTTTGAAACTACTCAACCTGCAAGAACCCAGCATACAATTCACAGTGGAAACTGAAGAGGACTGTACTCTACCTTTTTTTGACCTTAAAATCACAAAAAGCAATGAAAAACTAGAATTTGGTATCCACAGAAAAGCAACACATACAGATAATTACATCAAAGCATGACAACTAAACATTAACATGTTCATCTCTGCAAAGCCTCTTGTCGACAAAGTACAGAAAAGAACAGCTTCAGAATCTGGGCAAAAGGTATTCTTGAGCAAGGTGACATGCATGAAAGTATTTAAAGACCACCCCTTTAAATTATATTTTAAATACACTTACGATATTACGATGGGGTTGAGGATTACGACACTTTGGACATTCGAAGGAAAATATCTGGCAAACCATCCCTTTTGTGACATTTCCTCCAAAATACAATGGTCCAAGACCTATAAATCCTGAAAAATTAAAGGACTTACAGGATCTGATGAATTATATCCCACCAATTTGTCATGAGTACTATAAAACTCTTAAATCTGAGACCACAGCTTCTGAGAATATTACTGATGAAGCATTTTTTGATCAGCCTGACTTCAGCTAAAAAGCTTGTACCTAGTTTCCAAAATGATATACTTATTGAAAAGTGGAATAATCCAAAGTATACCATATATAAATATTCCAAAAGACACACCTATTAGTTTCACCTAAAATTGTAAAATGTATATAGAATAAAACTTAAGTAAAAGCTGACAAAGGTTTTCACTTTATTTTCATTATTTTATTTTTATTGTTATTAGATCAGTCATGTTTTGGGTTCTATTAAGGATAACCCTGTAATATATACTGTATTCTTGACTCATATTCTCGGAAATGAAATAAAATAATATTAACAATTTTTTTTCAGCCTCATTCACTTAACACCTGTTCTCTCCATTTTTAAAGAATGTGGGTTAAGCCGTTTTTCCGGGCATGTCTTCAATTATAGATGAGTCCTATTTATTACACATCAGCTTCACTTACGTACCTATATTGAGGACATATTTTGCAAACCATTGTTCGCATCATCGGTAATCATTATAAATAATACAAAGGAAACACCCACAGATAAAATCAGGTGTGTACCGGATAAACTGCAAAGGCTATGGCAACTTTTACATTGGAAAAACAAAAAGGAACTTGAACATTGGGCTTAAAGAGCATTTTAGGAACATCAGGAACAAAGAAATAGATAAATCGGTGGTAGCATACCATTTTTGGAAGGAGAATCATGATATAGAATGAGAAATCCACTTATTAAAGTGTCCAAGCTCCAGCTGCATTAACCACATGGGAAAAAGTCTTCATAAAGAAATATGAAAGAAAATTGTTTAATTTTATTTCGACACTACCTTTGATGGAAACCCAAACTTCAAGTTCATCAAGATACCAACAGAGACGCACCTGTCGCCTCCAAGGAGTTCACCAAACTAACGTCCATTAGTCAACAACAGCTGATGATGTTAGGAAGATCCCAACGATACGCATTCTAGGTAAATACTAGCAATAAATGGAGCATTGAGTATTAGTTTGACTCAAAATTATATTAATGGGAGAACATATATGGAAAAATAAGGACTTCATAATGAACGTTGAAATCCCACCAGTAGATAATTTGACAAAGAAGTTCATAGTTCTACCACCAGAGAGAAGAGGGCAGACAACAACAGATGCCAGTTGGAAAGAGATTGAAAATGGAGGCCTTTGAAACTAGTCCCTCAATAATATAAGAAAAGTGACGAGTGTCAATAAGCCAACTACAAATAGTTCTATGATTTATCTGATGTCTTTTGCAGAAATTCTCCAACCATACATTAGGTGCTTTAAATTCAGTCTTGCCCAGTCTTTCGGCTACCTTTTTAGCATATTCCTCTAACATAGGCCGTGATATAGTGATTTTTTGCATTGATACTAACAAACCACTCCCATACTATTTCATTAATGTCCTGGTTTTCAATTTTCTTAAGTTTTCTCTTTATTTTCCCACCAGCACAATTTTCCCACCACTTTGGAATTTCCATTTTCTTCTCTAGAATCTTGTAAACTTGAGTTTTGCTTATGCTGCTTTACACTCAATTTATCTCTTCTCTAGGTATAAATCCCTTTCACTCTCATGTTAAGATCTATTATGTGTTTCAAATGGGAAGGGTTCTGGAGTCCAACTAATCAGATGCCATATCACACTCAGCGTTGCCAGCTTGTTACCCCACTCCTTTTATATTTCCCTCTCTCTCTCGCACACTCTACAACATAAGAGACAGACGTAAGGGTAAGGGTAAGCAAATTATATTTTACAAACTTTTACAATGATGCAGTTGCCAAAATCAAAATTGGAAAAAGCATTTTTGCAAATTATGTATATTTTTTAAATACTGTAACTATAATTATAGTTTATGAATTACCTGTTTTTCTATTCCAATGGAACTGCCAGTGGCTCATCCATATCGCTGTCAATGTCACTTCCGTTAAGAGACAATTCGTCATTGTCACTGTCTTCATCGTCTGAGTCTTGGAAATTTATGATTATAGGTTCCAAAATCTCATCACATGCTATTTCTTTCTTAAAATGGTCTTCTTGAAGGTTTTCTACATGCCTCACACAGTTTTCCCAGTCCTGTTGTGTTACCTTGTCAATTTCTTCGTGAACAAGTCGTTTAACATTCGTCAGTTTAAAAGTATTATTTCTGTTTGCAATCCCCCTTTTTATTTGAGCCCACACCAACTCAATTGTATTATATTGCCAGTGGTAAGGTGGGAGGCGTATTACCTCGTGTCCCATTTCAATTCCAAGTTGATCCAGCTGATACAATTTTTCCGTGTTTTTAAACGGAAGTACTCTTTGCAATAACTCATTTTTAGTTTCTGTTTCCGAAAATTTTTGAAGAACGTGTACACCTTAAAAATAATACTTCGAGCCTGACTTCGCAATACCAACCTTTTTGACTCGCCACTAAATTCACCGCAAGAAGCCATTGCACTATTTAACTCTTACTCTACTGTTGTGTAAAGAACAACTGAATGATATTGATCTGAACTCTCCAAAGTAAATAAACACTTCTTATACAGCATTCATTCATAAATATAAGCATACAGCATTCTACAGGCTAACAGGAAAAGAAGTGTTTGCTCTTTCTCGAATTTAACACCTTGACTTATTCACAGTAATTCTTTTATCTGTCATGTGAGTAGTTTAAATTTCAGTTCTGAGTAGTGAAAAGTATATGTACATACATACACACCAACCACTTTGAACCCTCTAGAGTAAATAGAGATTACGAACCATTCAAAAACAAACTTATAATGTGACCAGACACGTTCTGCCAGGACAACAGGAAATTTGTTTCCTCACGCTGGAATTGGATTATTCAAAGTAATTGTTTTATCACGTCATGTCGAACATTTATGTTTCAGTTCTGAGTAATTACAAATATACGTACACGCATACATGCCAACTAATAATGATATTCATACAGTGCTTACGTTGCGATTTATTGTTACAATACGAGTAATATTGTTTTATTTATTTGTATTAGAAAAACTATTTGAGCTAAAATTATGGGGTTTTCATGGTTGTTGGATACATTACTCTCTACCTTCTACATGGGTCAGTTTCGGCAAAATCTGAATTTTTGTCGTAGCGCAAACAATATTTCATACAGATTGATTAGGTTGGCACTTGTCACACACCACTTAGTGGGAATGCAGTACGACAACACTGCAGGACTCCTATTGCTTGCTCACCTAGTAGCGCTCAAGGACAAACACCTTCGCATTTGAAACACATAATAGTACAACCCTTGTTTTCGAAGCCATAGTGGCTATAGGAAATAAACCACCACCTTTGTTTAAGTTTAGAGGTGTGCTGTTATGCTTAAATATGCAGTGAAGAATGACTGACAGATTTCTCAGTATTCATACCGTCATTAGTGCACCCCATCCTAGATAGGTAGCATGATAGGTTGTCCATGTAAGACAATTTCCATTTAATAAAAGAAGTTTAACATTTTTTTCACTCCTAATTTCACGGGACACAGCAAGATTTCTGCTTAACCAGGGTTCCTTTAAAGGCAGATTTTACTGTATTTAGATACCTGGAAGTCGTCAGGAAACATGACACAATCATATGTGTTTAGAGGAATTTAGTAACATTGACGTCAAAATTAATCGCAAAAACTATTTGTAGTTGGTTTATTGTTAATATAAAAAACTAGGTGACAAGTATCAATAAACCAACTACAAATTACATAGAAAATGAAGCTAGTTACAGTGAAGCAATAAATATTACACAAATATAAATACTTGCTGCTAAATCTCCACTTATCTTAAGAAATTGATGTTAATAATTCTTTCTTCTTTCTAATGGAAATTGATTTCGAAGGCAAATTGCATTCATCCTCAGTCCATCAAACACAAACTCCGTTGTCAAGGAAATCTCGGTTACCATGTTTTTTCTTTTGTTGTTGTTTTCAAATGCTAGGCTTTGGCAATGAAGCCATTAGCTCTCTTGCTCTCCAATATTTCTGTGTAGTGGATCCGGCAGGTAGGGCTTCACAGGTTGTCATTTTCTCTTTGTTGCACAGAGGACAATTTGGACTTGTATAAATTCCTATTCTGTGTAAGTGTTTGGCCAAATAATCATGTTTCGTAAGTAATCTAAAATTTGATTGCAGCTTTACGTGGGATTTCTGGAATAATTTCTGGATTTTTAATTAAAATGTTCCATTTTTTATCTTTGGCTTTGTTAGATATTGATTGGTCTTGTTTTTTTTTTTTTTTTTTTTGCTTTTGATTATTCTTTTTATGGATGTAAAGGGTAAGTTTTTATTTTTGTTCTGAATTAAATTTGCACCTTTTTTGGCAATAAAATCAGCTGATTCATTTCCAGCAATTCCACAATGTGCAGGTATCCACTGTAATATAATTCTTTTCTGTAGTTTTTGAAGTTGCTGGATCATTTTGTGACATTCTTTAATTTGGATTGACCCCATTTTATATGAACTTATTGCACATAATGCTGCTTTAGAATCAGAAAGAATGACAGCATTTTTGAATTTATCTATTGAATAGCCGTTACTTCTGCATCAAAATTTGTTGTGTAGTATCCTGCTGGTTGATAGAATGAGAACAGTGCACACTTAATTGGTGCTCCTGAGTTGTTTTGCAAGTTGGATCCATCTGTGTAGATATGTAACCATTCTTCAGGTGGGTATCTATTGTTCACAGTTTCTAATGCTAGTGCTTTTAGTACAGGTTTGAAAGTTTCAGATTTTGTAACTATTTGTTCTAAATCTAATTGAGTATTAATTGGTTCAAAAGTCCGTGGGTTTTCTTTGATTAAAATGTTTTCTTTAGAATTAGGAAGATTCAGATCTGTTTTTAATTCCATAACTTTGTGTAGGAAACTTGTTTGGGTTTTCATCTTGATTGGTTGTAGTAATCTTTTCTCCCATTTTGTTGTTTTTAACTGCAACATTTTTTCATATTGTATTAGTGCCTGCTCCTCTAAAGTTAGATGTATTGGATAGTTGCGAGTTGGTGTGGGTTCTTTTTTGGTTTGTTGTCCTTTTGAGTGCTTGGTTAGGGATGGAGTATGAAGGGTTTGACGGTGAGATGGAAAGGTTGGTGTTTTGTCTAATTGTCGGTGAGCTGGGATCTCTTTCTCAGGGTTCGGTTATGAAAAGTCGTGCTGACCGTCTCTCAATTTCTTTATTTTTCTTTAACCTGGCTCTCTTAACTCTCTTGCTAACACTTTCGTTGTCTTCCTAATTTTCCTTCCCCTTTACGATGTTTTTACGTTGCTTTGCGAACTCCCTTTTATTCCCTATATTTGCACTGTCTTCAAGACCATAACTCTAATTCGGACTGCAACATCGGATCCTACTTCTCTCCCAATAACACGTCTTCTTCCCTATCGTAGTAAGTACCAGAGTGACGCTCTTTCCCCCGTCGTATTCCCAGCTTCTATTCTAGCTTTTCTCGCCTATCACCGCCCATTTTCTATTCCTTTACTATTTTGCGCCTATCACGTGGTTTACTCTACATTTTATTGGCAGGGTTTGTTTCTTTAATTTTCTCTTATTGGTCACCTCCGTCTGTCTTTCCTATGCGGCAGTAATATTTTCCACCCCTTTGGGTTGTATGACCTCTCAGCGTCATAACGGTATTCTATCATGCTTGGCTGAATTTCCCTTAAGCTTCGCATACCTTACTGGCGTCTCGGTGTCGAGGTAACCTTCGATGGCTTTTGTTCCATTGTTATTATTTCCTGCCTCGCGTCTGTGCTCAGAAGCAACTCCTGTCCGATTTTTCCTTCATTTACACTATATTGCTATTTCGAATATTCTTTTTAACTTTATTTCTTATATAATTTATTCCCTTTTTATTCCCATTATGCTTATTTATGATCTCTACTGTTGTATTAATTTCTAGTTATCTTTTCCCTCTTGGAACCTGACGTTTGTGCTTCAGAGTTAAGGCTTACATTGCCATGATTGGAGTTGATTTTGCTGCACAAGTTATTAGTCACGGGGCCTGATTGTTTCAAAGGAAGTATCCTGTCATGAAAATGTCACTAGGCATTTGGTCTCATCCATGCCTTGCAGAATGAGGGTAATAATAGAAGCAGAGGGTTTACACAACCGATACTAAGTTAATTTCTAGTTTTATTTGATTTTACATATAGGAATAAAACAGAGTAGAGCGATTCAGTTTTTATGTGTGAACCTAAATGCTATAAAATCAAGTAACCTTAGTAATTGCAAGTTATTTCACAAAATGCGTAAGACACATTTCATATTTCTACAATTAAAAAAAAAACCAAAATGAATTTCAGGATTTGAACCTTTATAGGTCTAGCTCCTACATACTTGTGTATAACTGCTCATACTGTAGCCAAGACTCCTTTATGAGAGGATTTAGTAGAATAAAGCAAAAGAGATGCATTCTGTGACATCATTGTAAACCAGCTGTAGAAATGATGTGGACTTAGAAAAATCTATACTTCTTGACTTTTTTTTAAAAAAGGGTGTACATACAGTACACACAAATTTTCTTGAGCACTGGATTAACGGTGTGGTGCGGGCAGAGGGGAAGAAGCAAGAGCTAATGCTCTTTTATCGAGATTTAACTGTATTGGAACACCACAGTGAAGCGAAAAATTATTAAATTTTAGATGAGTCGTATTTTTTACACATCTGCTTCACTTTCGTACCTATTTTGAGGACATGTTTCGCAAATCATCATTTGCATCTTCTGCTCTTGTGCGACTGAAGCTAGATCCAGCAGTGTGGGTAATTCTGGGGTTGTTGCTGCCATCTGTTGATTTAGTGATGAACCTAAATGTGGGATTCTCTTCTAGCGGGATTTCAAAGTTCATTAGTTGGTTTTTATGTTTTTCTATGTATATCCTCTCCCATATGACGAGTTCACTATGTTTTTGTACGTATTTTAGTAATTCTGTGCTATCTTCAATTTCATGATTTTCAGACCAGAAATGAGCTGCTATTGCGGACTTATCAATATTTTTGTATCTTAAGTGCCTGAAGTGTTCTTTCTTTCTAGTGCCTATGTTTCTTTTTGTCCTCCCTATGTAACTTCAGGCACTTAAGATACAAAAATATTGATAAGTCCGCAATAGCAGCTCATTTCTGGTCTGAAAATCATGAAATTGAAGATAGCACAGAATTACTAAAATACGTACAAAAACATAGTGAACTCGTCATATGGGAGAGGATATACATAGAAAAACATAAAAACCAACTAATGAACTTTGAAATCCCGCTAGAAGAGAATCCCACATTTAAGTTCATCACTAAATCAACAGATGGCAGCAACAACCCCAGAATTACCCACACCGCTGGATCTAGCTTCAGTCGCATAAGAGCCGACGATGCAAACGATTTGCGAAACATGTCCTCAAAATAGGTACGAAAGTGAAGCAGATGTGTAATAAATACGACTCATCTAAAATTTAATAATGCTCTTTTGTTTCTGCGTGTGGTCAACCTTGAAAAACACAGTTCAGCAAAATAGCATGTAAGATAAGCAAAGATATCACAAGTAACATTGCATCCTCTGAAAACATTCCTTAGTTCTGCCCATGCCAGCTGAATTGCATTCAGATCACAGTTATACGGAGGTAGACGAATGATAATGGTTCCCTTTTGAGAGCGATAACATCCACAAATGTTCATACAAATATAAATCATTTTCAAGTAAATGCTGATGTACATTACCACCACACTCGTAACAAGGATAAACTGGCAATTCGAGCGCACCAAACGAGCCTTTATGAAGGAAGCTGTAACTACAAAGTGATGCTATACAATAAACTTCCAAATTCATTTAAACAAGCTGCATCATTAAAACATTTCAAGAATAAGGTTAAGAAATTTTTGCATGCACACTGTTTTTAAACAGTTAATGAATTTTTAGAACTATAACCATGTAAATGAGCACTGGGAGCATAGTACATTCACAAACCTGTAATATTTATATTATGACATTTCTTGTAGAAAATTTGTCTATGCAAATACCACATGAAACCATAGAAAAGCTGCTTACTGTGTATATTGTATCTAATCTATATGACTTTATGTATATACTGTATTTATATATTTTGACGTGGGGCTCTCAAATACGAGATACACACCTTTTGAGGCGACTTAACTAATTCTGTAAGTGTTTTTTTTTTTTTTTTTTTTTTTTTTTTTTGTTTGGGAAAACGGGAATAAAGGTAATAGGGAAAACAGCAACAAGGTATAATGGGTATGTGGATAGGAAGGGTATTGGGAGAGATGTTGTTCTGCGGTGATACTGTTTATTTGGACTCTGGTGCATATTTAATTTGGACTATGTTGGTGAAGTTGTTGGCCGGCACCGCCAAAGCAACCCGGCTGTTTGTGGGCGATAACTCAAGTGTTGCGGTATGTCCACTGTGGTGAAAAGGTAACAGCCATGATCCAATGGACCCTGACTACGACCTTGCTGCGGTGGTGAATTCTGTTGAGCAGTGGTGACTGCTTACTCCATAGTCATTGTGGCAGTTTTCTTGATAATTTGCGGTGTCTAAAGGGTATCGGTGAGGCAGGTTGGGGGGTGGCGTTCTAAGGGCGCGGGTGTCTCTGCAAGGCTGGAAGTGTGGTGGTGGGAGGGTGGGCACTTTGCATGGGCGCCAGTTCTCTTGTGAGGTCTCGTATGCTATCAGAAATGAAGTTCTGATGAGCACGGAGAGCCCCCTTGAGCTTCGAAGGCATGAAGAGACATGTGTCATTGACATATCCTACAATACTTTCCAGTTTGGCCTTGCAGTAGTCTAGCGTGTCTGAAGTGTCGGCACTGCGCAGTGAAGCCTGGGCGACCTCCTTCACCTCGTCCAATGCACGAAGAAGGGCTGCCTCCCATGTTGCCACCTTCGCCAGTAGGCTCCCTGAATGCTGTCTGCATATCCTGAAGTGTTAATACTGAAGGTCTGGAGCAGTTCCGTGGCTGTCTCTGTGCTGGTGTGTGAGGCTTGGAGTACGGTGTTGACGTTTTGGAGAAGCTGGGGGTCTGGTTGTTGAGTGAGGACTTTGGCATATGTGAGGTTTGGTTGTGTACGGCGGAAGTGAATGTGGCTGTGAGGATGTTGATGTGGAAGGTGTGGTTGTTGGTGTGGCCGGCTTCCCCTCGGGCTTCTCGGGCACGTTGCCTGTCCAGTGAAGTGCCCTGCTGTGTCGCAGGTGGCACAGTACAGCGGGCAGCATGTCAGGTCGTGACCGGTGCAGGCAGTGGTGAGGCTCGCGGCACCACAGTAGTGGCAGCGCAGTTCGTTAGCACAGGAGTCGGCGGTGTGTCCATACTGGCAGCAGCGGCGGCAGGGGACGGGACGACTGCTCAGGCTGGCCTCAATCGGGAGCACCTACCCGAAGGCTGGGAGTGTATCTTTCAGCGCAGCCTGGAAGTTGTTCTCTTCGATGAACTCTAGGCGAACTAGAGGTGAGGGTCCCCAGAGTGTGTGGATGCGCAAGGCCCTCCATAGAGATGGCCAGCGGTGTCTGGCGGCTCGCAGGATATACATATCCGTGAGATGTCTTACACCCTCCATATAACTGCACTGTAAGTAGGCAGTGTTGCGGCGCAAGGAGGCACTGACAGCTCGAGTGCGTTCAGCGGTGAGGTTGTTTCATGTGATGCCAGCGGCGCGGCTTCATCTCCAGCTAAGTCTCAGACTTTTTAGTCACCACTTTTAGGTTATTTATTGGAAATTTTAATCATTCTTCCACACCAGCCATTGCTTTGAATTTTTCAGTCTGACTCTATCTGTTCAAATCTTAATGTACACACACCTATTATGGAAGAATGATTAAAATTTCCAATAAGAAGGTTATGTTTCTTCATGGTTACCTTTTCCAAAGAAGTTAACATATTTAACTTTGGAATGTGGAATCTGACTACTTAGCAGCTTCATCTCAATTTCTATTTATATGTTAAGGGACTATGTTTTTATGTGATTACTATGGAGCCTTTGTTATTCAGATGATCTAGTTGTGGATGGACCCTTAAAACTCAAGTCACTCACACACTCACTCACTCACTCACTCACTCACTCACTCACTCATTTAATCACTCCCACACTCATTGAACAATGGGACCAAAGAAAATGTACAAAGTATTAAATTTTTGCTTGCTGTAATTATCTAACAAGTAATTTGTCTGGTTGTTGCATCAGCATTTCCAAAACTTGGAAGACCTTTGAGGGGAGATTATAAAACAGTATTCTGCTATATCGAGATTTAACTGTATTGGAACACCACAGTGAAGCGAAAAATTATTAATTTTTAGATGAGTCGTATTTATTACACATCTGCTTCACTTTCGTACCTATTTTGAGGACATGTTTTGCAAATCATCGTTTGCATCTACGGCTCTTATGCGACTAAAGCTTGATCCAGCGGTGTGGGTAATTCTGGAGTTGTTGCTGCCATCTGTTGATTTAGTGATGAACTTAAATGTGGGATTCTCTTCTAGCGGGATTTCAAAGTTCATTAGTTGGTTTTTATGTTTTTCTATGTATATCCTCTCCCATATGACGAGTTCACTATGTTTTTGTACGTATTTTAGTAATTCTGTGCTATCTTCAATTTCATGATTTTCAGACCAGAAATGAGCTGCTATTGCGGACTTATCAATATTTTTGTATCTTAAGTGCCTGAAGTGTTCTTTCTTTCTAGTGCCTATTTTTCTTTTTGTCCTCCCTATGTAAATTTTTTCACAGTCTTTACACTTAATCTTGTAAATGCCTGACTTTTCCTCTGGTTTTATCTTATCAGTATTATTACTGTTAAGTAGGTTTTTAATGTTGTCATTGTTTTTGGTGCCAATGTTATATTGTATTTCTTGAATATTTTTTGGAACTTTTTTTGTGGCCCAGGGGTGGTAAGTAAATTTAGCAAATCTAATTTCTTGTGTTATTGGTGTGAGAGCTGTGATCTGTTTTAATCTCTTTTGAAGTTTGAATGATTTTAGTTTTTTATCTACAAGGTTTTTTCCATATCCATTTTTAATTGCAGTTTTTAAGATTTGATGGTATTTGTTTTGATATTCTTGCTGGCTGAGAGGTAGATTTACTAATCTGTGTGTCAGACTGTTGATGGTGGCATGTTTGTGTGGAATTGGATTGAAACTATTTGCTTTGATGTAATTATCTGTGTGTGTTGCTTTTCTATGGATATCAAATTCTAGTTTTTCATTGCTTTTTTTGATTTTAAGGTCTAAAAAAGGTAGTGTACAGTCCTCTTCAGTTTCCACTGTGAATTGTATGCTGGGTTCTTGCAGGTTGAGTAGTTTCAAAGCATCATCTATTTGTTTGTAGGGCACTATTGCAAAGATGTCGTCTACGTATCTGTACCATGTTTTAAACATATGAGGGAAGGCTTTAGTTATATGTGTTTCAAAAAAGCTCATGTATAGATTGGCCAAAAATGGTGATAGCGGGCTTCCCATAGCTAGTCCTGAAATTTGAATTTGAATTTTTTCTACCAAAATCTTAAACTAAAACCTCATGACACTTTAGTATCCTTTGATGTCCGCTCCCTCTTCCCTAGTATTCCATTAGACAAACTTTTGATTCAACTGAAAAAATGGCTAAATTCTATAAACCTAGATGCCAATGCAATAGAAGAATATTTGGCAATGACTGAAATATGTATACATCAAAATTATTTTGTCTTCGATGGAAAATATTATAAACAAATTTCAGGACTAGCTATGGGAAGCCCGCTATCACCATTTTTGGCCAATTTATACATGAGCTTTTTCGAAACACATATAACTAAAGCCTTCCCTCATATGTTTAAAACATGGTACAGATACGTAGACGACATCTTTGCAATAGTGCCCTACAAACAAATAGATGATGCTTTGAAACTACTCAACCTGCAAGAACCCAGCATACAATTTACAGTGGAAGCTGAAGAGGACTGTACTCTACCTTTTTTAGACCTTAAAATCACAAAAAGCATTGAAAAACTAGAATTTGGTATCCATAGAAAGGCAACACACACAGATAATTACATCAAAGCAAATAGTTTCAACCCAATTCCACACAAACATGCAACCATCAACAGTCTCACATACAGATTAGTAAATCTACCTCTCAGCCAGCAAGAATATCAAAACGAATACCATCAAATCTTAAAAACTGCAATTAAAAATGGATATGGAAAAAACCTTGTAGATAAAAAACTAAAATCATTCAAACTTCAAAAGAGATTAAAACAGATCACAGCTCTCACACCAATAAAACAAGAAATTAGATTTGCTAAATTTACTTACCACCCCTGGGCCACAAAAAAATTCCAAAAAATATTCAAGAAATACAATATAACATTGGCACCAAAAAACAATTACAACATTAAAAACCTACTTCACAGTAATAATACTGATAAGATAAAACCAGAGGAAAAGTCAGGCATTTACAAGATTAAGTGTAAAGAATGTGAAAAAATTTACATAGCGAGGACAAAAAGAAACATAGGCACTAGAAAGAAAGAACACTTCAGGCACTTAAAATACAAAAATATTGATAAGTCCGCAATAGCAGCTCATTTCTGGTCTGAAAATCATGAAATTGAAGATAGCACAGAATTACTAAAATACGTACAAAAACATAGTAAACTCGTCATATGGGAGAGGATATACATAGAAAAACATAAAAACCAACTAATGAACTTTGAAATCCCACTAGAAGAGAATCCCACATTTAAGTTCATCACTAAATCAACAGATGGCAGCAACAACCCCAGAATTACCCACACCGCTGGATCTAGCTTCAGTTGCATAAGAGCCGACGATGCAAACGATGATTTGCAAAACATGTCTTCAAAATAGGTGCGAAAGTGAAGCAGATGTGTAAAAAATACGACTCATCTAAAGTTTAATAATGCTCTTTTGTTTCTGCGTGTGGTCAACCTTGAAAAACACAGTTCAGCAAAATAGCATGTAAGATAAGCAAAGATATCACAAGTAACATTGCATCCTCTGAAAACATTCCTTAGGTCTGCCCATGCCAGCTCAATTGCATTCATATCACAGTTATACGGAGGTAGACGAATGATAATGGTTCCTTTTTGAGAGCCATAACATCCACAAATGTTCATACAAATATAAATCATTTTCAAGTAAATGCTGATGTACATTACCACCACACTTGTAACAAGGATAGACTGACAATTCGAGCACACCAAACGAGCCTTTATGAAGGAAGCTGTAACTACAAAGTGATAATGTTAAACAATAAACTTCCAAATTCATTTAAACAAGCTGCATCATCAAAACATTTCAAGAATAAGGTTAAGAAATTTTTGAATGCACACTGTTTTTAAACGGTTAATGAATTTTTAGAACTCTTAACCATGTAAATCAACACTGGGAGCATAGTACATTCACAAATCTGTAATATTTATATTATGACATTTCTTGTAGGAAATTAGTCTATGCAAATACCACATGAAACCATAGAAAAGCTGCTTACTATGTATATTGTATCTAATCTATTTGACTTTATGTATATACTGTATTTATATATTTTGACGTGGGGCTCTCAAATACGAGATACACACCTTTTGAGGCGACTTAACTAATTCTGTAAGTGTTTTGTTTTTTTTGTTTTTTGTTTGGGAAAACGGGAATAAAGGTAATAGGGAAAACAGCAACAAGGTATAATGGGTATGTGGGTAGGAAGGGTATTGGGAGAGATGTTGTTCTGCGGTGATACTGTTTATTTGGACTCTGGTGCATATTTAATTTGGACTATGTTGGTGAAGTTGTTGGCCGGTACCGCCAAAGCAACCCGGCTGTTTGTGGGCGATAACTCAAGTGTTGCGGTATGTCCGCTGTGGTGAAAAGGTAGCAGCCATGATCCAATGGACCCTGACTACGACCTTGCTGCGGTGGTGAATTCTGTTGAGCAGTGGTGACTGCTTACTCCATAGTCATTGTGGCAGTTTTCTAGATAATTTGTGGTGTCTAAAGGGTATCGGTGAGGCAGGTTGGGGGGTGGCGTTCTAAGGGCGCGGGTGTCTCTGCGAGGCTGGAAGTGTGGTGGGGGGGCACCTTGCATGGGCGCCAGTGCTCTTGTGAGGTCTCGTATGCTATCAGAAATGAAGTTCTGATGAGCACGGAGAGCCCCCTTGAGCTTCGACGGCATGAAGAGACATGTGTCATTGACATATCCTACAATACTGTGACTTTGTGGGCTTGTGAAATAAAAAGTCCAATTACACAAACTTAACAATGTTCTTTATTTCCACCTTATTCCAATTAAAGTTTACTATACACAATTACGATTTTCCAGTTTGTCCGTTACCGTTCCGATGCACGTACACAATTGCTATTTAATTTACACCATTCAACCTTGCCAGTTCGTCTTTACCCGTCTGCTCAACTTGACTACACGTCTGCCCGGCTCATGGTCACTCACTCAACTCACTACACTTCCGCACACCGCGACGTCCTCCACTCAAACTAACCGTCGCCTCGCTTGTATCGATCGCCCCGAAACCTCTGGATTCTTCCATTATGGAGGGGGAAATCATTCTGGAGCCTTCGAGCACCTCTGCGCGGTAGGAGGAGGTGCCACCCCTTGCATCCCCCCCGCCGCATTATCGATTGGCAACGCGAGTTCGCCTTCTGCGTCACAATACTTTCCAGTTTGGCCTAGCAGTAGTCTAGCGTGTCTGAAGTGCCGGCATTGCGCAGTGAAGCCTGGGCAACCTCCTTCACCTCGTCCAATGCACGAAGAAGGGCCGCCTCCCATGTTGCCACCTGCGCTAGTCAGCTCCCTGAATGCTGTCTGCATATCCTGAAGTGTTAATACTGAAGGTCTAGAGCAGTTCCGTGGCTGTCTCTGTGCTGGTGTGTGAGGCTTGGAGTACGGTGTTGACGTTTTGGAGAAGCTGGGGGTCTGGTTGTTGAGTGAGGACTTTGGCATATGTGAGGTTTGGTTGTGTACGGCGGAAGTGAATGTGGCTGCGAGGATGTTGATGTGGAAGGTGTGGTTGTTGGTGTGGCCGGCTTCCCCTCGGGCTTCTCGGGCACGTTGCCTGTCCAGTGAAGTGCCCTGCTGTGTCGCAGTTGGCACAGCACAGCGGGCGGCATGTCAGGTCGTGACCGTTGCAGGCAGCGGTGAGGCTCGCGGCACCACAGTAGTGGCAGCGCAGTTCGTTAGCACAGGAGTCGGCGGTGTGTCCATACTGGCAGCAGCGGCGGCAGGGGACGGGACGACTGCTCAGGCTGGCCTCAATCGGGAGCACCTACCCGAAGGCTGGGAGTGTATCTTTCAGCGCAGCCTGGAAGTTGTTCTCTTCGATGAACTCTAGGCGAACTAGAGGTGAGGGTCCCCAGAGTGTGTGGATGCGCAAGGCCCTCCATAGAGATGGCCAGCGGTGTCTGGCGGCTCGCAGGATATACATATCCGTGAGATGTCTTACACCCTCCATATAACTGCACTGTAAGTAGGCAGTGTTGCGGCGCAAGGAGGCACTGACAGCTCGAGTGCGTTCAGCGGTGAGGTTGTTTCATGTGATGCCAGCGGCGCGGCTTCATCTCCAGCTAAGTCTCAGACTTTTTAGTCACCACTTTTAGGTTATTTATTGGAAATTTTAATCATTCTTCCACACCAGCCATTGCTTTGAATTTTTCAGTCTGACTCTATCTGTTCAAATCTTAATGTACACACACCTATTATGGAAGAATGATTAAAATTTCCAATAAGAAGGTTATGTTTCTTCATGGTTACCTTTTCCAAAGAAGTTAACATATTTAACTTTGGAATGTGGAATCTGACTACTTAGCAGCTTCATCTCAATTTCTATTTATATGTTAAGGGACTATGTTTTTATGTGATTACTATGGAGCCTTTGTTATTCAGATGATCTAGTTGTGGATGGACCCTTAAAACTCAAGTCACTCACTCACTCACTCACTCACTCACTCACTCACTCACTCACTCACTCCCTCAGTTAATCACTCCCTCACTCATTGAACAATGGGACCAAAGAAAATGTATGTATGTATTTATTGACTGCAATTGGGTACTACCCGGTTGCAGAGTTAAGAATACAGATCAAATTACAATTACTAGATTTACAACAATAACACAATAAACAATACAAACATGATATTATTTTACTTTAGTCACTTAAAACATATCTAATTACTTCTCTATTTACATAATATATACCATTATAATTCAAAAGTTAAACTATAAACCATCTAGATTTTTTCTAAATTTCTTCAGCGACAGGGGACAGCCCTGAAAGACTGCTACAGGCAATTCATTCCATTCTTCAATGGTTCTATTAACAAAAGAAAATTTTCCTACGTCGGTTCTGTATCTTCTACCCTTAATTTTATACCTATGATCGTTTCGTCCATAATAATCCGGATTACCTAACCTTACAGTAATGTCCACCCATGCCTTTACACTAGCATTAGCTTTGAATAATGCTACCAACCTCTGTTTTTTACGCCTAATTCTTAATTCCTCCCATTTAGTCTCATCTCCTTTTATAGGCCCAAAATACTTGCCTCTTTTTATGAATTTTACTGCCCTCTTCTGTATTTTTTCTAATGAATCGATTTGGTTAGCTCTATACGGGTCCCAGCATGCTACTCCATGTTCCATAACCGGCCGCACTAAGGCCTTGTAGGCAATTTCCCTGGACCTAGCGCTCCCCTTTTTCAATATTCTCATTACGAAATGTAATGGCTTCCACGCATTCCTAGATGTGGAATTTACTTGTTCGTCCCATCCAGCATTACTTGCCAGGTACACTCCCAAGTATTTGCAGCTGTCCACCTGTGGAATTTGCACCCCTCCCATATGATAGTTAACAATAATTTTGCCCTTAGTTCTACTAAAAACAATGGACTTACTTTTCTTGGCATTAATTGACATTTTGTTAGCCGCAGCCCAATTACAGATTTCATTTAAATCATCCTGAAGAGCGGTTTCATGCACTGTATTCTGAATTTTGTTATAAATGCTACAATCGTCTGCAAACAACCTTATCTGGCAGTTAATATTAACAGCACTGTCATTAACAAAAACGAGAAACAGTAAAGGCCCTAGTACTGAGCCTTGCGGCACACCTGAACTTACAGTTCCACTATCGGACAGCTCTTTACCTTCTTTAACTTTTTGCGTTCTCCCTTTCAAAAAATGTTTAACCCATAATACTATGCGTTTATCAATTCCTGTATTAGCTAGCTTACAAATAAGCAAACTATGTGGCACTACAGCAAAAGCTTTAGAAAAGTCAATTACCACTGCATTAGTTCTTCCCCCTGCATCTACCTCATCTGCCAAATCTTGAAATAATGAAGTAATTTGACTTTCGCACGAATACCCAGGTCTAAATCCATGTTGCGCTTCATTAAACCACTTTTTATTTTCTAACTCCTCTCGTATATATTCTGCAATTAAATGCTCCATTAATTTACATACTACTGAAGTTAGACTAACTGGCCGATAATTATTTATTTCTGTTTTATTACCCCCTTTATAAATCGGAACTATAATAGCTGTTTTCCAGTCTTCCGGTAAGGCACAGTTGTTCATTGCCATGTTGAACAAGAACATTAGATAGGGAATCATGGCTTCACCCCCAAGCTTTAATATTTCAGTAGGTATATTATCTGGTCCCCTTGATGCAATGTACAAAGGATTAAATTTTTGCTTGCTGTAATTATCTAACAAGTAATTTGTCTGGTTGTTGCATCACCATTCAGCATTTCCAAAACTTAGAAGACCTTTGAGGGGAGATTATAAAACAGTATTCTGCTATATCGAGATTTAACTGTATTGGAACACCACAGTGAAGCGAAAAATTATTAATTTTTAGATGAGTCGTATTTATTACACATCTGCTTCACTTTCGTACCTATTTTGAGGACATGTTTCGCAAATCATCGTTTGCATCTACGGCTCTTATGCGACTAAAGTTTGATCCAGCGGTGTGGGTAATTCTGGGGTTGCTGCTGCCATCTGTTGATTTAGTGATCAACTTAAATGTGGGATTCTCTTCTGGCAGGATTTCAAAGTTCATAAGTTGGTTTTTATGCTTTTCTATGTATATCCTCTCCCATATGACAAGTTCACTATGTTTTTGTACGTATTTTAGTAATTCGGTGCTATCTTCAATTTCATGATTTTCAGACCAGAAATGAGCTGCTATTGCGGACTTATCAATATTTTTGTATCTTAAGTGCCTGAAGTGTTCTTTCTTTCTAGTGCCTATGTTTCTTTTTGTCCTCCCTATGTAAATTTTTTCACAGTCTTTACACTTAATCTTGTAAATGCCTGACTTTTCCTCTGGTTTTATCTTATCAGTATTATTACTGTTAAGTAGGTTTTTAATGTTGTCATTGTTTTTGGTGCCAATGTTATATTGTATTTCTTGAATATTTTTTGGAACTTTTTTTGTGGCCCAGGGGTGGTAAGTAAATTTAGCAAATCTAATTTCTTGTTTTATTGGTGTGAGAGCTGTGATCTGTTTTAATCTCTTTTGAAGTTTGAATGATTTTAGTTTTTTATCTACAAGGGTTTTTCCATATCCATTTTTAATTGCAGTTTCTAACATTTGATGGTATTCGTTTTGATATTCTTGCTGGCTGAGAGGTAGATTTACTAATCTGTGTGTGAGACTGTTGATGGTTGCATGTTTGTGTGGAATTGGGTTGAAACTATTTGCTTTGATGTAATTATCTGTGTGTGTTGCTTTTCTATGGATACCAAATTCTAGTTTTTCATTGCTTTTTTGATTTTAAGGTCTAAAAAAGGTAGAGTACAGTCTTCTTCAGTTTCCACTGTGAATTGTATGCTGGGTTCTTGCAGGTTTAGTAGTTTCAAAGCATCATCTATTTGTTTTTAGGGCACTATTGCAAAGATGTCGTCTACGTATCTGTACCATGTTTTAAACATATGAGGGAAGGCTTTAGTTATATGTGTTTCGAAAAAGCTCATGTTTAGATTGATTCAAAATCTTAAACTAAAACCTCATGACAGTTTAGTATCCTTTGATGTCCGCTCCCTCTTCCCTAGCATTCCATTAGACAAACTTTTGATTCAACTGAAAAAATGGCTAAATTCCATAAACCTAGATGCCAATGCAATAGAAGAATATTTGGCAATGACTGAAATATGTATACATCAAAATTATTTTGTCTTCGATGGAAAATATTATAAACAAATTTCAGGACTAGCTATGGGAAGCCCACTATCACCATTTTTGGCCAATCTATACAGGAGCTTTTTCGAAACACATATAACTAAAGCCTTCCCTCATATGTTTAAAACATGGTACAGATACGTAGACGACATCTTTGCAATAGTGCCCTACAAACAAATAGATGATGCTTTGAAACTACTCAACCTGCAAGAACCCAGCATACAATTCACAGTGGAAACTGAAGAGGACTGTACTCTACCTTTTTTAGACCTTAAAATCAAAAAAAGCAATGAAAAACTAGAATTTGGTATCCATAGAAAGGCAACACACACAGATAATTACATCAAAGCAAATAGTTTCAACCCAATTCCACACAAACTTGCAACCATCAACAGTCTCACACACAGATTAGTAAATCTACCTCTCAGCCAGCAAGAATATCAAAACGAATACCATCAAATCTTAAAAACTGCAATTAAAAATGGATATGGAAAAAAACCTTGTAGATAAAAAACTAAAATCATTCAAACTTCAAAAAAGATTAAAACAGATCACAGCTCTCACACCAATAAAACAAGAAATTAGATTTGCTAAATTTACTTACCACCCCTGGGCCACAAAAAAGTTCCAAAAAATATTCAAGAAATACAATATAACATTGGCACCAAAAAACAATTACAACATTAAAAACCTACTTCACAGTAATAATACTGATAAGATAAAACCAGAGGAAAAGTCAGGCATTTACAAGATTAAGTGTAAAGACTGTGAAAAAATTTACATAGAGAGGACAAAACGAAACATAGGCACTAGAAAGAAAGAACACTTCAGGCACTTAAGATACAAAAATATTGATAAGTCCGCAATAGTGGCTCATTTCTGGTCTGAAAATCATGAAATTGAAGATAGCACAGAATTACTAAAATACGTACAAAAACATAGTGAACTCGTCATATGGGAGAGGATATACATAGAAAAACATAAAAACCAACTTATGAACTTTGAAATCCCGCCAGAAGAGAATCCCACATTTAAGTTCATCACTAAATCAACAGATGGCAGCAGCAACCCCAGAATTACCCACACCGCTGGATCAAACTTTAGTCGCATTAAGAGCCGTAGATGCAAACGATGATTTGCGAAACATGTCCTCAAAATAGGTACGAAAGTGAAGCAGATGTGTAATAAATACGACTCATCTAAAAATTAATTGTATTCTGCTGTTGTTTAACCTTTTTTTGTAAATACCAAGGGAAGTTTAATCTGTTATTAGAAATGTCTACAACTGTACAAAATTATATTGTATATTAATTTGGATAGAGTCAGTCCAAATCTTAGCCTACACACGGCTAGTATGGAAGAATGATTAAATATCCATTGTATATTAATATTATAAAGAAAACAGCAAGGTAAATGAAATTAATTCATCATTTGAGATGAAAAGCTCATTTTGGGCGGCCAGCTATGTAATATATTTTTCCTTTCCTTTCTCTTAAGAAATATTTATCATCTGTTTGCAGGTTTCCTTGGCCACTGTATGAATCCTGAAAACTTTAAGAAGATCACATTGAGAAAGAAAAGGAAAAGGAAGTTAGCAGCGAACAGTGAGTCAGATGAGGAAAATGATATAGATTCCGACATAGAGGTCCAAAAGAGGCTTTCTGAAAAAGGGGAATTGGAAAATGAGACAAAAGGGGATACTCCAATGGAAGTAGAAAGCTCACTGACTAAGGATGGGACAGAGGTGGAGAAGGAGAAGGAGGAAGATGATGAAGAAGAAGAAATAAATAAGGAGCTGCAGTTCTTGACTAAACCTCCACGTCCAACAAGATGTGGCCGCATGCCACAGCAAAAACGTCCTCCAAGTATTGGACCTCTAACCGCAAAACCTGCTGGACCAAAGCAGGTTAAGCAACCATTGCTTCCCTTAAAGGATTTATCAAATATAGAACCAGGATCATTGGTGGTGATTGCCACTCAATCACCAACAGATCCTAATCATCAGGTATATAAAGTGTTCATGGTGGCTCCTCCACCAAACACAGTAAATACTCCTGCAATAGCTCCAGTTACTTTATCACCTAAAGTAGTTCAACCGGATTCAGAATCTAATCTTAAGTTATGTAGTAATGAAACATTATGTTTCACAAATACACAGTCTACATGTCCTGCAGCAGCAGCAGCAGCACCACCACCACCAGCACAACCACCACTACCACCAGCACCACCTGCTTGCTCAGGGTTGCTCACTACTTCATTAGGAAACAGTACTTCAGCAAAACATGGGCAACATTATTTGAACACATCATTGCAAAGTGTTATCTCAAATCCACAGGAGCAAACAAGCTTTATTACAAGCAATACACATGTGTTAACTCATGTTACTGCACCAAAACAACATATGATGTCCATAACAACCTCTGATGTACCCCCATCAGAGAGTACTTTCATTCCAATATCTAGTCGGCAGAGTTTGTCCTCTTCACAGAAGGTTGAACCTTCAGCAAATCCACAGTCAAAAACTTCAGTAGGTTTACCTACACAAGCTTCTGAATCAAACAGTGTCATTCCAACTTCAAATCCACGGAGTTTGCCTATATCACAAGATGCTGAAACTTCAGAAGATTTACCTATGGAGGTTTCTGACTCAGACAGTTTGATTTCAATTTTAAGTCGTCAGAGTTTGCCTTCTTCACAAGAGGCTGAAATTTCAGAATGTTTACCTATGCAGACTTCTAAATCAGAGAGTTCGATTTCAATTGCAAGCCCTCGGAGTTTGCCTTCACAAGAGGCTGAAATTTCAGAATGTTTACCTATGCAGACTTCTAAATCAGAGAGTTCGATTTCAATTGCAAGCCCTCGGAGTTTGCCTTCACAAGAGGCTGAAATTTCAGAATGTTTACCTATGCAGACATCTAAATCAGAGAGTTCGATTTCAATTGCAAGCCCTCGGAGTTTGCCTTCACAAGAGGCTGAAATTTCAAAATGTTTACCTATTGAGGTTTCTGACTCAGAGAGTTTGATTTCAATTGCAAGCCCTCGGAGTTTGCCTTCACAAAAGGCTGAAATTTCAGAATGTTTACCTATGCAGACATCTAAATCAGAGAGTTCGATTTCAATTGCAAGCCCTCGGAGTTTGCCTTCACAAGAGGCTGAAATTTCAAAATGTTTACCTATTGAGGTTTCTGACTCAGAGAGTTTGATTTCAATTGCAAGCCCTCGGAGTTTGCCTTCACAAAAGGCTGAAATTTCAGAATGTTTACCTATGCAGACATCTAAATCAGAGAGTTTCATTTCAATTGCAAGCCCTCGGAGTTTGCCTTCACAAAAGGCTGAAATTTCAGAATATTTACCTATGCAGGCTTCTAAATCAGAGAGTTTCATTTCAATTGCAAGCCCTCGGAGTTTGCCTTCACAAAAGGCTGAAATTTCAGAATGTTTACCTATGCAGACATCTAAATCAGAGAGTTCGATTTCAGTTGCAAGCCCTCGGAGTTTGCCTTCACAAAAGGCTGAAATTTCAGAATGTTTACTTATGCAGACATCTAAATCAGAGAGTTCGATTTCAATTGCAAGCCCTCGGAGTTTGCCTTCACAAGAGGCTGAAATTTCAGAATGTTTACCTATGCAGACTTCTAAATCAGAGAGTTTGATTTCAATTGCAAGCCCTCGGAGTTTGCCTTCTTCACAAGAGGCTGAAATTTCCGAATGTTTACCTATTGAGGTTTCTGACTCAGAGAGTTTGATTTCAATTGCAAGTCCTCCGAGTTCACCTTCTTCACAGCAGGCTAAAACTTCAAATCCACAATCAAAAAGTTCAGGACGTTTAACTAGGCATGTTTCTCAATCAGACAGTTTCATTCCAATGTCAAGTCCTCAGCGTAGTTCGGAGCAGGCTGTGGCAAATTCAGTCTTGAACTTTCTCCAGAATGAAATGAAACAACAATAATCTCTATTCCATTTTCAAGCCCTCCGTCTTAATTACAGCAGCCTGAAACTTCAGTAACCTTTGTTCATATTTCAAGCCCTCAGTGTTGTTTACAACTGGTTGAAACTTCAGTAAACTTTGTTCCAATTTCATGTTCAGTGTTGTTCAGAGCAATTTAAACTTACGTAACTCTGTGTATAAATGTTGTAAGTTATGTATCCTGTTCTATGTTAGTTCAGATACCAGAAGAACAGCCCAATAGATGCCCCTCGGAATCCTCCTGTTATGTACAAGACAAATGATAACTATCCTAAGCCTAAAATAAGACCTGAAGCTTTCGTGGCGATGAATGTGCTCACTTTCTTCTCGGGCCTCACTTTCTAATCGGGCAGCCAGCCAGGTGAAAAGTTGATTAGATATCAACGTTTCGGGAGTGTACATCTCTCCCATCATCAGGATATTTATAAAATGTTATAACCACAAATGAAATACTGGATATAACACAACTATAAACAAAGACAAAACACTATCAAAAATCACATTACTGAACAAAAGACTGTTTTCAGTAAATTAAATGCCAGGTCAGGAGATGGCATGAGTATAGAAAATTGTGTCAAAGAAACGTAACTTCTTCATTTGACTATCAAGCTGTAATGATATTTGCTTCTTAAGTCGATGTATTTCCATTTTTAAGGCCGGTTTACAATAGTAGTTGAACTGAAATCCAGCATCACGATTAAGCGTGCTCCTTTCAGAGGAAATCGCCAAAGCCTCCTTAGTTCTCCGCTCCCAGTAACTGTTGCATTTTTCCAAGATGGTCGTCTCTCGAAAATTGGTTCTATGGTCGTTATCCAAACAATGCTCTGCCAGCCCAGACTTCTCAGGTTGCATTAAACGAATGCTCCGTTCATGTTCGATTATTCTAATAGTGATGGTCCTCCCGGTTTGTCCTATATATGGTGTTCCACATTCACAGGGAATGCGGTACACTCCCGGAACTTGGAAGTGCAGTTTGTATTTCACTGATCTCAACAGCTATTTAATCTTCGGAGGTGGCTTGTGGATGGTCCTGATGTTGTATTTGGCGAGAATTCTGCTGATTCTGCCGGATAGGTTGCCGGTAAATGGGATCAGGCTGTAGCGGTAGGCTTATCTGATGCTTGCTGTATTGCAGAAATAATACAAATATTACAATAATCTGTAATACAGCGTCAGATAAGCCTACCGCTATAGCCTGCATCCCGTTTACCGGCAACCTATCCGGCAGAATCAGCAGAATTCTCGCCAAATAACAAATCAGGACCATCCACAAGCCACCTCCGAAGATTAAACAGCTGTTGAGAACAGGGAAAAGACAAACTGGACTACCAAGTTCCGGGAATTTACCGCATTCCCTGTGAATGTGGGACACCGTATATAGGACAAACCGGAAGGACCATCGCTATTAGAATAATCGAACATGAACGGAGCATTCGTTTAATGCAACTTGAGAAGTCTGGGCTGGCAGAGCATTGTTTTGATAACGAGCATAGAGCCAATTTTCGGGAGACGACCATCTTGGCAAAATGCAACAGTTACTGGGAGCGGAGAACTAAGGAGGCTTTGGCAATTTCCTCTGAAAGGAGTACGCTTAATCGTGATGCTGGATTTCAGCTCAGCTCCTCTTGGAAACCGACCTTAAAAATGGAAGTCTGTCGAATTAAGAAGCAAAGACCAATACAGCTTGATAATCAAGTTTAGTTACATTTCTTTGACACAATTTTCTATACTCACGCTATCTCCTGACCTGGCATTTAATTTACTGAAAACAGTATTTTGTTCAGTAATGCGAATTTTGATAGTGTTTTGTCTTTGTTTATAGTTGTGTTATATCCAGTATTTCGTTTGTGGTTATAACATTTTATAAATATCCTGATGATGGGAGAGATGCACACTCCCGAAACGTTGATATCTAATCATCTTTTCACCTGGCTGGCTGCCCGAGAAGAAAGTGATAGTATCCTAAGCCTACTTCTTCATTTCCAGTTTCTGAATTAGTGGTCCACTAGTTTAGCACTACTGTTGAAAATGCAACTCGAGATTGATACCTCTGTTGAAGGCTTTGAGCTGCAGAATCTGCAGCTTTACCAAGGAAACTTCTCCTGGTGTCAAAAGTCGGAACCATAGGCTCACAATCTGCAACTGAGGGTTGATCTTTGAGTTTGATTTGAACCATGCAAAATAACTGAGCTGTCATATTTAAGGTACTCAAGTGTTGGCTTTAAATTTCCGTAACCCCCAAGATGTATTAACGTTGTGTGCTTGAAATAAGAGTATTGTATGTTGACATTCCTAGCTAGATTCATCGTATTTATTTCTTATTTATAGTAAAGAAATGGATTGTCCTGTACACCTGCGTTAGTAATGGTGCAGCTTGTTATTGTTTTATTTGCTATTTTCCATATACTCTCAAAGAATGTGGTTACTTTTCATTTTGTAATCATATATCAATATATTTAAAACTGTATCAGCTTTTGATGATATTACCAAAAATATTTTTGTTGAATTGTTTAATTTTGTAAATATAATTGTACAATAAAGTGAATAGTTAATTTAAATTTATTGAATACTTGATAAAGGTAAAAGAATGTATTTGTCATTAAATGGCTAAATATAATTGTTGCTTATTTTTGTAAAAACCTTGTTATAGCAATTACATTATCCAGAATTAAGAATGGTGATGAGAATGGCAGTGCATATCGATCACAAAGTGGTAAGTCTATTTTCCACATTGTGATATTGATGTTTTTTAATGTGTCATTGATGTATTTACTTAATCTACTACTTACAGTAACTATAGAAAGTATTGTGCTCCACCCAAAATTCAATACCGATAGTTTACTGGATATACATGTTTTGAGACACTCAAGTCCAAAAGAGCATTTTTAGAATAAGGTGCGTCTATGTGAGAACAATGTAATTGAGAAATGAAAAGCTGCAACAAATGGGTTTTCAGGAAAATCTCCATTCCCCAAATTACTCTTAACATGAACAGTTTTTTTAAAGTTCTCATTTTTTCAAAAATGATGCTAATGATTTTGATTAAAATACCATATGTTTAAGATATATGATTGACAAATGTATGAGGTTTGGCAAAAAAAGAAGAAAAAAAAAACACCTTTGATTAGTAAAAGAACAGTTGATTTAAGGTCTAAATACTAATCTTCAAAGCAATATCCTTGGCAATGCACATGCTTCTCCCACTGCTCCCACCAATGTTGGAAACACTTTTGGAATGCAGTTTTTGGAGTGTTTTCTTGAGTCAAATTGGGACCCTTTCTATGCCATTTTCAGCTTGGAAAATAGCTAAAAGTAACGTGGAGCCATGTTGGTTGAATAGGGAGCCTAAAGAAACAACAGGAACATTATATCGAAATTTCACTGTGTTGGAACACCACAGTAAAGCGAAATAATTATTAAATTATAGATGAGTCGTATTTATTACACATCGGCTTCACTTACGTACCTATATTGAGGACATGTTTTGTGAACTATCATTGCCATCATCGGCTCTAATGCGACTAAAGCTTGATCCAGTGGTGTGGGTAGTTCTGGAGTTGCTGCTGCCATCTGTTGATTTTGTGATGAATTTAAATGTGGGGTTGTCTTCTGGCGGGATTTCAAAGTTCATTAGTTGGTTTTTATGTTTTTCTATGTATATTCTCTCCCATATTACGAGTTTGCTGTGTTTTTGTACATATTAGCAGCTCATTTGTACAATATAGCAGCTCATTTCTGGTCTGAAAATCATGAAATTGAAGATAGCACCAAATTACTAAAATACATGCAAAAACACAGGAAACTTGTCATATGGGAGAGAATATACATTGAAAAACATAAAAACCAACTAATGATGAACTTCGAAATCTCGCCAGAACACAACCCCACATTTAAATTCATCACAAAATCAACAGATGACAGCAGCAACTCCAGAACTACCCACACCACTGGATCAAGCTTTAGTCGCATTAGAACTGATGATGCAAACAATGGTTCGCAAAACATGTCCTCAATATAGATATGTAAATGAAGCCGATGTGTAATAAATACGACTCATCTATAATTTATTAACAGGAACATTGTAATATACTTAAGGGGAGTAGTAACACTAACATCACTTCTTTCTTTTTGTAATCTCTGTTAGCATGTTTTGGGAACATGTGTTCCCATCTTCAAATGAAATGTGTAGTGTTTAACGCCCGCTTTTACTACATACGGCACCGCAGGCGGTGACACTGATGATACATGAGATGAAGATGAAGCACCGGTGGAATGAGATGGCGGGGGAAACCAGAGGTCCTGGAGAAAACCCGCCCCAGCGCCGTGTTGTCCACCACAAATCTCACTTTGCGGTCGCCTGGGATCGAACCCGGGCCTCCTTGGTGAGAGCCAAGCAGTCTAACCCCTGAGCCACGGCGCGGCCTGTTCCCATTTTCAGAACGTATCTGACTGACCTATGCTGTTTCTGTTGTGGTAGTTGTCTATAATGGCAGTGAAATATACTGGTGGCAGGAAATCAAAATTTCATTGTCATTTGTGTTTCAAATTGGAGATCTTTTCCCATGTGTCCAATTCTGCAGCATGACTGGTTGGTTTGATTAGTGTAATGTCCGTTTTGATGTTATGGTTGGTCATCCAGAAATGGTGTGAAACTGCAGATTTATCCATTTGTATTTTAAGCATCTCATTGTTTTCCAATGTGTAAGGACTATGATACAATGAAGCACAAAATTAATATAATTTTGAGTCGAACTAGTGCTCAGTGCTCCACTTATTGCTAGTATTTACCTAGAACGTGTTTCGTTAGGATCTTCCTAACATCAGCTGTTGTCGACTATTGGACGTTGGTTTGGTGAAATCATTGGAGGCGATACGTGCGTCAGTATCTTGATGAACTTGAAGTTTGGGTTTTCTTCAAAGGTAGTGTCGAAATTAAACAATTTTCTTTCATATTTCTTTATGAATATTTTTCCCACGTGGTTAATGCAGCTGGACCTTGGACACTTTAATAAGTGGATTTCTCGTTCTGTATCATGATTCTCCTTCCAAAAATGGTGCGCTACCACCGATATCTATTTCTTTGTTCCTGATGCTCTTTAAGCCTAGTGTTCAATTTCAAGTTCCTTTTTGAACATTAGGCTTAAAGAGCATTTTAGGAACATCAGGAACAAAGAAATAGATAAATCGGCGGTAGTGTACCATTTTTGGAAGGAGAATTATGATAGAGAACAAAAAATCCACTTATTAAAAAGTGTCCAAGGTCCAGCTGCATTAACTACGTGGGGAAAAAATCTTCATAAAGAAATATGAAAGAAAATTGTTTAATTTCGACATTACCTTTGAAGAAAACCCAAACTTCAAGTTCATCAAGATACCAACAGAGAAGCACCTATCATCTCCAATGAGTTCACCAAACCAACATCCATTAGTCGACAACAGCTGATGATGTTAGGAAGATCCTAACGAAACGCGTTCTAGGTAAATACCTGGCGTGTCCATAAAATAGGTCTCCAATTTTATTTAATATAGAAGACATGTTTATTGTCAATGGACGTTACATTGATGGAAAGGTGGAACTTAGAGCTATTTTTCAACATAGTCACCATTGCGATTGATGCACTTTTGCATGCACTGTGGCAGTTTTTGTTTACCCTTGTCATAGCACTCTCCTGCCAAGTTGCGTAGATAGCGCTCAACCTCGTTTTTCAAATCGTCGTCGGTCTGGAAATGTGTTCCACCCAGGTGTGACTTCAACTCAGGAAACAGATGATAGTCACTACAGTTCGGCCGTTCTATCTCTGGCTCTGACATTTCTCGAGAGGGGGAAGCAGGCTGTTGCCAGTTCTTTAGCGGGAATTTCAAGCAGAGGAATAATGCGTATTTTAAATATTTCATGTATTTGCATATTTCACGAACCAGTAGCCATATTATTATAAACGCGATAATAATAGGACTTACGAACACTAAACATCGGAATTCACGCACGAGAAATATACCAAAGTTCACCAACGCAAGCCGCTATTAGGCCACGTGGCTCAAACAAATTTAAGCTGGCAACACGGTGTTGGGTTCGGAAGCCACGCCTACCAACGACAATGCTGATTGGCGCTAGCAGACAGTTTTAACTTCCTGACCACGACACCAGATGTAGAGACTCCCAGTACTACCAACAGATGCAGTTAGTGTGTGTGTGAAAGGTGTGAATGAAATATTCGAATAGAGTGGTGTTGTAATAAATATCTTGCATTATGATGAAATTGTAAATTGTATTTCAGTGTTTTAAAGTTAACATAGTCCTATATTATTAAATTTTAGATGAGTCGTATTTCTTACACATCTGCTTCACTTTCGTACCTATTTTGAGGACATGTTTCGCAAATCTTCGTTTGCATCTACGGCTCTTGTGCGACTGACGCTAGATCCAGCGGTGTGGGTAATTCTGGGGTTGTTGCTGCCATCTGTTGATTTAGTGATGAACTGAAATGTGGGATTCTCTTCTAGCGGGATTTCAAAGTTCATTAGTTGGTTTTTATGTTTTTCTATGTATATCCTCTCCCATATGACTAGTTTACTATGTTTTTGTACGTATTTTAGTAATTCTGTGCTATCTTCAATTTCATGATTTTCAGACCAGAAATGAGCTGCTATTGCGGACTTATCAATATTTTTGTATCTTAAGTGCCTGAAGTGTTCTTTCTTTCTAGTGCCTATGTTTCTTTTTGTCCTCCCTATGTAAATTTTTTCACAGTCCTTACACTTAATCTTGTAAATGCCTGACTCTTCCTCTGGTTTTATCTTATCAGTATTATTACTGTGAAGTGGGTTTTTAATGTTGTAATTGTTTTTTGGTGCCAATGTTATATTATATTGTATTGTATTGTATTTCTTGAATATAGTTCTATATTTTTATTCTAAAGATAATTTTGAGGATATGTTTTCAATTGCTCATTACTGTATGTTGGTATTATTAACTTTCCCCCTCCACCTCTTGCAATCGCAAAACGTCAGAGCCGGAGATACAACGGCCGGACAGTAGGTGCTAAGTCTGGACTGTAGGAGGGATGGGTGAGCATGTCCCATCCGTTTATGGTCTTAGGTGAGCATTTTAGGGACCCACCTCGCACACATCTTACGATAATGCAGTTCGGTCAAAATCGTGTCAATCGTAGTCTTACTGACTTCAGGGATAAGTTTGCACAGCTCGCAAACTGTCACACGCCGACCTTTAAGCATTTCTTGCTCCACTTTTGCAATTGTTTCGGCTGAAACCGAAGGCCGACCAGAACGCTATTCGTCATGGATGTCAGTACATCCGTCTTTGAACTCTGTGACCCACTTTCACACGTTTTTGTCGTCGATACACTGTGGCCCATAGACTTCGCATAACTGACGATAAATTTCCGTGGGGGTAGTGCCTTTAGCACTCAAAAAAAAAAAAAAAAATAAATAAATAAATAAATAAAATGAATTAAAACGTATCACTGCACGCAACTTGCACTTGGCGGCGGAAGTGTTAGGAAGCTCCATCGCAAACGACTGCCCAGCCAAGACTAATGGTTACCACAGGTTCGTTGTGGTGGGGATTTGAAGGGGTGAAACCAAGCTACACGCCAGTGTTGCCGGTTCTCGCGTAATAGCGTTCCTCATGGCTCCAGTGCCTTGGAGACCTTATTTTACAGACTCGCCACGTACTAGCAATAAGTGGAACATTGAGTATTGGTTCGACTCATAATTATATTAATCTCATATGTTCCTTAAGTTTCCAGGTTTCCATTTGTTTTTACTACTTATATTTAATCACAATCGGAGCAATTGATTTTGTAAATTTCTGATCTTTTTGTCTTGTGCTCTAGGTTTTTTTTAATCTATTACAAAGTAATTTCTCTATGCTAAATTTGTTTTGTAGGGCTAGGCTAATGTTGTTTGATGAACATCTTCTTAAATTTGTAAAATGGTTTCGGATGATATGTGAATTTCTTGAACTTAAATTGTTTTTCTTCTTGGATGTTATTTGTGGTATCTTTGTTTAAATTTTGTTATTTTCTTGTCGATTGTTGCTTTGTTGAAACCATTGTTTCTGGCTGTGTTTACTATATGTTCATATTGTAGATATTGTAACGCGGGCGCTGGAGCACCCTGTAAAGCAGCTGGCAGCGGAAGGTAGGGGAGGTTCGGTTAGCCACACCTCCTCCTCGTTTGTCTTGTGGTGGTGACAGACTGTGGTCAGGGAAAAAACATGACTGTGTCGCCGGTTTTCTCTACACCTGTTTCTCGATCTTTCTGTTACTAGAACAATCCTGTAAACACGAGAAACCGGCGATATTCCTATATAAAGAGAGTTACAGACAGACAGATGGAGTTAGTGAGTTGAGTTGGTTTTGGTTTAGTCAGTCAGTGAGTTGGTTTTGTCAGTGAGTGAGGAGACAGTCGCAGTTCTTGGTGTAAGAGTTAGTCAGTGACGTGTTAATGAACGAAAGGGTTGTGCAACGGAAGACTGTATGTAACTGTGAAGGTGTACCGGAGCTTACGTAACCGCGAGTACAGTGAAATTGTAACGGACGGACTGGTGAATTGTAAGTGTGTGCAGCAAGTAATTCTGTGTAATTGGCAAGTGTTAAACTGTAAGTCGGTGGAAATAAAGAACATTTTTGAGTGGTGTAATTGGACTTTTTATTTCACGAACCCACAAAGTCACAATATTCTTGTTTGTTCAGGCGGGTGTACACCAGTCTGAGTGTTAACACAAACATGCAATACTAAACAACTTAATACACAGACTAGTTATCTTAGAGATTTAATCTTAAGAGATTAAAAAAGTGATAGTGTTACTAGCACTGACTCATAAGTAAATACATCTTAACCCGTCACTTTTTCTAGCATCTTCCATATATAAAAGGAATTTTGCAGTTATTTCACATTAGTCACATGTAGGACATGTTTCTGAAATGTAGAGTCAGACTGGAAAATGCAATATTAATAGTTACGTAGAAAATGAAGCTAGTTACAGTGAAGCAATAAATATTACACAAATATAAGTATTTGTTACTAAATCTCCACTTATCTTAAGAAATTGATGTTAATACTTCTTTCTTCTTTCTAATGGAAATCAATTGCGAAGGCAAATTGCATTCATCCTCAGTCCATCCAAAAACAAACTCCGTTGTCAAGGAAATCACGGTTATTATGTTTTTTTCTTTTGTTATGTTATGTTTTCAGCATTACCAACATCTGAAGACGAAACAAACCTAAAACCAGAATCAACTGCCGGTATGTCAAAATTCATTACGCGATTTTAGTTAATTGATGGAAATTAATCATTTCTCCACACTAGCCATTTATAGGCTAAGATCTTTGTTGGGTAGAGTCAACATGAAAAATTCAATGCCATGACCAGGATTTGAACCACGGATCTCCAGGTTTCCGTCCAGTCACACTAACCGATTGAGCTACCATGGCCAACGTACTGTCCTGACATTAAATTCTCCATTTGACTCGTATATTTCCCCGGTAAACCAGTAGGGGCTCTTGCATCCAAGATACACCGTTTGTGGCGACTTACTATCGTAAGTACTTGAGTCCCAAGCTTCTGTTGTTCAAATCCCGGCCATGGCATTGAATTTTTCATGTTGACTCTACCCAACAAAGATCTTAGCCTATAAATGGCTAGTGTGGAGAAATGATTTATTTCCATCAATTAACTAAAATAATAAGAGTTAAATGATGAAGCCTGGGACTCAAGTGCTTACGATAGTAAGTCGCCACAAACGGTGTATCTCGGATGCGAGAACCCCTAGTGGTTTACTGGGGAAATATACGAGTCAAATGGAGAATTTAATGTCAGGACGGCACGTTGGCCATGGTAGCTCAATGGGTTAGAGCGACTGGACGGAAACCAGGAGATCCGTGGTTCAAATCCCGGCCATGACATTGAATTTTTCGAAAATTTCTTTATGGACCCAAACAGATGGAAATCCGATAGTGCAAGATTCAGACTATAGGGGGATGCTGGAGAACCTCCCAACCATATGCATAGATTTTTTCAGGAACAGAAGCAGCAACATGGGGCCGAGCATTATCATGAAGAAGTTTGACATAGTCAGCATTAATTGTGTGGTGTTTGTCATGAAGGGCACGATGCAACTTTGCCAAAGTCTTTATGTAGGCTGCAGCATTCACAGGGATCCCAATAAGTCCAGCAATAAAACACTATGCATATCCCAGAACACAGTGACAAGCACTTTCCCAGCAGATTGATTAACTTGGAATTTTTTCTTTACTGGGGAACCAGCATGCATCTTCTCAAGCGATGCCTGCTTTGTTTCGCACATGTAGTGGTACGCCCATGACACATCACCAGTGACAATTCCTTGCAGAAAGTCATGCCCTTCTGCAGTATCTCATTAGGTGATCCAAGCTTGTCATCATTTGCTGTCAGGATCTTAGGCACCCAGTGAGCACTTACTTCACCATATTTCAGCGTGTCGTGAACAATATCGTACACAGCACTATAAAAAATGTTGAACTGTTGTGATAAGGTGTGCAGTTGCACTCGCTGGTGGTTCAAAATTGCCGCTTCAATGGCTCTGACATTCTGGTGAGTACCTGCCATTACAGGCTGTCCGGAATGTGGCGAACTTCACACGGCCCACTTAGAAGAATGCACAGACATTGCTATGGCTCAAACAATCCTCCCCATACATGTCACTCATTTCCCTGTAAATTTCATTCGGTTTATGCCCTTTGTCCCATAAAAATCAAGTGTGGACGACAGTAGCATGTGTGCCATCTTTGTTGCATAGTTCATGCTTCTCCCACTGGAGCTGCATGTGAACAAAAATAAATCCTCTATAGAGAAAACTTAAACTACATCTGTGTGAAATTTCAACTTTCCAGCTGCAATACCATGGCAGAAAAAAAAAAAGTTGTGCAATCTTTTCGATCTGCCCACATACAATATCTGCAATTATGAATGCACTACAAACAGATTTCCACAACTAATTCATCTAGGTAAATAGCATGGACATTTTTGTGCAAATGCTGCACTGCATTTCTAATGAGTAGATTATCTGAATAACATATGAAACTGATGCAACAATTTGCTTAACCGCTTCGCCGATGGCCATTTAAACCCTTCAGGGGCCAGAAACGGATACCCAATAAACAGAACAGGACATTTAAATTGTTAAATGCTGTAAAAATGCATCATAAATACAATTCCATATCTTCCGTATTTATTAAGTTATTTAAACGAAACAAAAACTGGTTTAAAACTCATTAAAGGCAGTATAAATCTACAGTAACAATAAAGTAGAGACTACATTAATAAATTGTTGAAATTTCACTACTTTGTTTCACTGTAGCAAAAGCCATTCTTTGCGCCGAACGCGCCTAATATGTGAATCATTTTGTTTTGTGTGTATACGAGCCATAGTATGTATTTATAGCTACGCAAGCGACTTCTCAGGTTCAAGTTTAGTTTATTTATGCTATACCAAGCGATAATATGACGAGAATATGTTGCGTCACACACTCACACACTGGAAAGAAAACTCTGTCAGCATCTGTTATTACAGTGTTTCTCAACCAAGGTTCTAGTAGCCTTATGCAGCAGTTTTCGCTCTGTATTTCAGTTATTTATACTCTCTCTGTGTTCAGAGTGATTTCTTGTAGCTATCAAGAGCTAAATGAATGGCACATTTGAAATTGTTAAATTTCAATGTTAACCATGGCTTAATTCCGTAATGTAGCAAATAAATTAGCTTGGGTATGATGTGTACAGGCTTCTGATATTACTGTAGAAAATCTGGAAGATTTGTTGTAGGATTATGAAGGAGATCTTTAGGACATACGTAGCAGTGACGTGTACTAGTCTACAGCTGGCATGTTAGCTACTCCATTGTTTGGAGAAATGGCGTGTCAAATATGGGTGATGCGGATGAGCTATTACTAGCTATCCCTCTTTAGGAAAACAGTTAAATGGTAAAAAAAAAGTATTTTTATACCACTGGATGTAACTATGCACAGTTGTTTAGTAATTTTCAAGGCTGTAAAAGACATTCATCTACCTGTACTTGTGCGTATAAAGAGCTCGTAACCTAATTGAGTATTATAATACTCAGAGGCCTCTTTATACTAGGGGGTAAGAAATTCACCATGACATCATCCCTCATGCTTGAGAGAAAACACTTTCCTAAAAGTATACCACCCACACCCAAAAAAGTGGTAACCATTTCGAAAATGTGTGGTGTGTTGCGAAAAAGAAGTTCGCAAGGAAATCAATATTATTTGTGTGAATCTGCAGATGTGCCCTTGGGTGTTTATCCAGGTTTGGAGGTGCACAATTCAAAAAGAAACCTCTAAGGATACGTTTACATTCCTTATAGAACTAATTTAAATTTATTGTAAAATAACAAGATTAAAATAATAAGCGTTAAATGAGCATTAAATGCATGTATGCGCAGGACATCTATACACATCCATATCGGTTTGGGGCATTTTAACTTGGACGTCATATGACGTCCATATCGGTGAAAGGGTTAAAGAACATAATTCTGTGGATGGACAGGCAAAATAAATGAAACAGCATTCATTTACACCATCTTGCTGCAAAACTTACTGATTTTTTAAAACAAAGAAAAACTATTAAATTATAGATGAGTCGTATTTATTAAACATCAGCTTCACTAATGTATCTATATTGAGGACATGTTTCGCAAACCATCGTTTGCAACGTCGGCTCCTATGCGACTAAAGCTTGATCCAGTGGTGTGGGTAGTTCTGGAGTTGCTGCTGCTATCGATTTTGTGATGAATTTAAATATGGGGTTATCTTCTGGCGGGATTTCAGAATTCATTAGTTGGTTTTTGTGTTTTTCTATGTATATTCTCTCCCTATGACAAGTTCACTATGTTTTTGTACGTATTTTAGTAATTTGGTGCTATCTTCAATTTCATGATTTTCAGATCAGAAATGAGCTGCAGAATTATCAATATTTTTGTTGCTTAAGTGCCTAAAATGTTCTTTCTTTCTAGTGCCCAATGTTTCTTTTTGTCCTCCCTATGTAAATTTTTTCACAGTCTTTACACTTAATCTTGTAAATGCCTGACTTTTCTTCTGGTTTTATCTTATCGGTATTATACTGTTAAGTAGGTCTTTAATGTTGTAATTATTTTTTGGTGCCAATGTTATATTATGTTGAATTTGTTGAATTTTGAAATCCCGCCAGAAGATAACCCCACATTTAAATTCATCACAAAATGTACAGATGGCAGAAGCAACTCCAGAACTACCCACACCACTGGATCAAGCTTTAGTTGCATAAGAGCCGACGATGCGAACGATGGTTCGCGAAACATGTCCTCAAATTAGGTACGTAAGTGAAGCTGATGTGTAATAAATATAACTCATCTATAATTTAATAATTATTTCACTTCACTGTGGTGTTCCAATACAGTTAAATTTCGATATAAAGAAAAACTAGGTTGGTGTAAAGTATGTGCAATGGAGAATATAAATTAAGATTGGTTACGGGCTCTAATACATCTTCCAGCATAACTTTTGAGTAACTTTAAAAGTATTGTAATATATTAACCTTATATATGAGAGTCTAATACTAATCTATAATTTGTTATTACATGCATATTTCCCTCCTCCAACTGGGCAGGATTGATTTTTGTCTCTTCTAGTATTGCATTTCTATATACTGCGGCAAGGTTATAATGCAGGTGAAAGGATGTCTCTCAACTGCATTATTTTGGGCTTCTACTGTATTGACTGTCCATGCTGCTATATTTATGAGAGCATTCTCTCTGATTGGTCTGGAGTCCTGACAGTTTGTGGAAGGGGATGGGGTGCTAGGCTTCTATTTTTCTTCTTTGTATAACATTTCATTTTTCAGTGACTGGATGTCAGTTCCTATTGAGCTTTAGAGGCCCTTCTTTCATAATGAAATTGGATGTTTGTAACTTTGCACTATAATTAGACATGGTTGGTTTTATGGAAAAATGGATGCTTATGTTCTGGAAATTATTGATGTGTTCATCCATTACTTCAAAGAAGTGTTCAGCGACTATGGAGGACAAACAATAATTAAGTTCCAAGACATGACCAGAGGTTTTTCTGGTCGGCTAGGACTTTTCTCCAGTCAGGTGTCACTTTTCCACAGTACCTAGCCGCTTTGCAGCTTAACCTGTGAGATATGATAGGAATTTTGTTCTGCTGAAGAGGTTAAGTTTATGTAGCATTTTGGGAAGCCCTTGAATTTCCACCCTTTGTTCCTATATAAATTTTTTTTAATAAATTATTGTAATAATAATAATATTTATTTGTGTACTAAGCTATTACAATTGTTGAGCTGATCACCAGTATTTGGCCCAGGCCATTAATTGGTGAGCAGCCCGTTGAATTACAAAATGTGTATTACACTACTTACATTTCTATTACTACTAACATTACTACCATTACTACTATTGCTTACACACTATTGTTCATTTCCTTTTTTCACAGTCCACTTCCATTTATTTTTCACTTTATCTAAGAACTGACCTACATTCTTGAGATTTTTATCTATAATTTTACATATATCAGGACTTCGCTTAATTTTTTCTCCAGATGTATTCTTTTCGCCAAATCTCTGTTTCCCTGCATTCAAAAAGGATATGTTCCACATCTTCCTTACCCCCACACAATGGGCACTTGTCTTGCACAAACCCATTCCGCTGCCCTTTTAGCCTCCACACTCCTGCTCTCAGCCATGCTATCCCCTTCCTTTCTTCATTAATGGTTTTATCTATATACTGCTCCCTTCCCCAGCCACTTTTTAACCCAACATAGTATACCAATGACCTCTTTTCACCTAACTGGCTGAACAGTTTTTGAATCTCTATATCTTCAAATCTTTTTCTAACACCCTTCCAGAAACCTTTATAATTTCTCTCTCTTTTTCTCCAAATATCCCCTAAGCCATTATTTTCTAAATTGTTTCGTAGAGTGCTTGCCCAGCCCGAGCTTTGCAGACTTGCTTCTTGATATTTTAAACATTGTTGCAATAAGCTGCCTTCATCTAAATTCAAGATCCTATGCCAGTATTTCAAGGCTCTTTCCATTATTAACCCTTTCCTTGTTACTCTCCCCATTTCAATTTGAGCAACTTCGTTTGCTGTTGCCATTGTTGTTGCTATATAGCATTCCTCTATTTAGGGCAGAATCACTGGTAATGTTTTGCTTCGTTTTGGCTACAGGTTGCTTTTAGCATGAACTGTCAGAGGACGTAGCTTTCTCATAGTCTTTTAATAGGGGGCACTCAGTTTTCAGCCACCAGCCCCATGACATCTCTTGGGAGTTTGAAGGATGGCAAGCGTCTTGGTTGTCTGTGGTTATATCTGCCTAGAATGTTCATTACAGGAATGGATTTTAACTTTGTTGTACATCGACTATACCCTCTGTCCGATGATATCGATGTATGGGATGTTGGAATGTTCATGCAGGATATGTGCTGGGGATCTCCAGCCTGTCATAGATAGTTCTGAGTGCCCTGTTCTGCTTTGTCTGGAGTCACATGAAAATGTAACTGGCCGCTGTTACCAAATCTCACAGCCATAAGGCAGAACAATCTCCCAATACTACTGGAGCTTTAGTTGGAGGGGCTCCTTTCATCCATAACACATTACCATGTTCAACTACAGTGCAAAGCTGTTGAAATTTACTAACATGCCAACAATTTCAGTATGAAAGAAGGGGTTCTAAAACTCGACAGCAACTGGCATCCAGTCATTGAAAGTAACAAGTTGCATAGGGGAGCAACAACATAAAGACTAGCAGCACACCCTTCCACCAGTGTCTGGGCTCCAGACCAATCAGTGGAGACGTATATCTTGGTATATAGTGGCACTGTCAGTGATTGCTTCAGATGCATTGCAGCCTTTTCCAAAAGATTTTGACTGTACAACTCTGCAGTTGTGGACGAAATGTCTGGAACATTTCTCTCCAGCAGACTACAGCATAATAATCTGAAAATAATTTGTTTTATGTAGATCTCGTTAAAATGTACAATTCATGTCAATTTCTTTTGCGGAGATAACCATTTTGAGATACTCCTATTTATTGGTTTGAATTTTGAAATAGTTATGCTTTTTTCAAATAAAAGCTAACAGTGAAACAATATAAATATTCAGTAAAATATAATTATTTACCACAAATTTTACTTACCTTTTTAAGAAAATTGATGAATTATTCACAGAAATCAAAAGACTGGTTTTGCAAATTCTTATTTGCATTTTCAGTCTATTTATTCCTGTGTCATCGTTACAGCTGCTAAGGGATGTATAAGTTTTATTACCAAACTCTGAAAATAAACCAAACTTAAAGACGGAATCATTTGGTGCTATAGCAAAATTCATTATGCAATTAAATATTACAAATAGTGAAGTTTTCTTCATGTTGAAGTTTTGTTGAGTCACACTTGTTTACACTCACCTTCACTTACTATTTTTGAAAAATGCTGGAACGTTTTCCAGGACATTCGCCCTCTTCCTCAGCAGTATAGTGACTGACTCTCCCCTCTCCTTTCCTCTTCCTTCTCCTGTATCTATCTGATGCTGTTGCCATCTGGTGTTAGGAGCGCAAAGTTTTAACACTTCATTAAGTGGTGGGATTTCAAAATTTATAACATGTTCACTGTTTTTAATTATGTGGATATTTTCCCAGATGTCTAGTTCTATTGGTGTATTTTGCCCAATGTTGTGGTTTTCTTTCCAAAACTGATGTGAAACAGCGGATTTGTCTATTTGTTTTAGTTTTATGTTTCTCTGGTGTTCCTTTAGCCTGATCTCCAAGTTTCTCTTTGGTTTGCCTATGTAGTACTTTTCACAATCCTCACAATTGATTTGATAGATTCCGGATTTCAGTGCGTTTTGAATTGTATTTTTAAGAGGTTTGTTTAGAACGCTCTTCAGGTTGAATTTATTCTGTGGGGCCAGTTTTATATTGAATTTTTTGAAGATTCTTTCAAATTTTTTAAAAGCTCAGGGGTGGTAAGTAAATTTTTTATATTTCCAATTTTGGTTTGAAAGGGATGTTAGTGTTGTATTTGACGAGATTTCTTTTTGCCTTTCTTTCTTTTTGAGCATGTTCCTAATGAGATCAGATTTTTTTATATTTTTTTTTTATTTTTTTTTTTTTTTACGTCCCCCAATGTTAAGTCATATCGGACAATGAATAGAATGGGCGAAATGATGCTCAAATGAGCCCAGGGTCCATAGAGCCTAGAGTTACCCGACATTCGTCTTTCAGGATAAGGGAAAAACCCGGGAAAAGCTTTATCCAGGTAACTCACCCTGACCAAGATTCGAACTTAGGACCTCTTGAACGTGAGGCAGACACTCTACCACCGCGCTACCGAGGCGGGCGAGAGAGAGAGAGAGATCAGGGTTGAATCCATTTTCCTTTGCTACTCCTAATATACTCTCGTTCTTTTTGAAAATGCTCCTTGTTCAATGGGACACTATAAACATTGGATCAAGCTTCTGAAGATTGCCAGTTGATGTGGAATTGGGTTGCAACCATTCCTCTTAATGTAATTGTCCACATGTGTGAGTTTTCTATATATTCCGAATTTTAAGCTATTTTCGTCTCTCATGAATGGGGAAGGCTTTTACTATATGGACTTCGAGGTGACTCATATATAAATCTGCTAGCAAGGGTGACAGTGGGCTGCCCATTGTGAGGCCTTTTGACTGTTGGTAGAATATTTTGTCAAATGTGAAGTCCTCTACTGCTGAGGAAGAGGGCAAATGTCGTGGAAAACGTTCCAGCATTTTTTAAAAATAATAAGTGAAGGTGAGTGTAAACAAGTGTGACTCAACAAAACTTCAACATTATGCAATTTCTATATTTTTTAAAATATTTTTTTCTAAACCATATCAGGCCATTTAATTGCTTTAATAATTTAATTTCTGGATTTACTTCATGGTTAAATGACTAAAAATAATCTGCCATGACTGATTTATCATTCTGTTTATATCTAATATTTCTTACAAGATTACGCCGTAAAATTCACATTAAAAATTGTCTTCCTTTTCTAGATCTAAAGATAATAAAAAACAATAACTAAATTTTGACATTTATAGGAAATCTACTCATTGATAATTACATAAAAAAAAGTTTTAACCCTTTTTAACCTATTTTTGCTGTTTTTAACAGTTTAATTTACAGGTTAATAAATATACCCCTTAATAAAGAAGAATTTAATAAAAGAGGAATTTAATATAAAATATAAACACATTTTTACTGATGTCAATTTTCTTATTAATTGTGATCGATTTCACAAACAACTTGTGTGGACACTAAGTGTGTGGACTGACGATGCAAACGAGTTGTTTGTGAAATCGATCTCATTTAATAAGAAAAATTGACATCATTATCTTAAGATAAGTGAAGATTTTGTTACAAATAGTTATATTGATGAAAGGGTTGAGCCAGACTGAAAAATTCAATGCCATAGCCGGGATTTGAACCACGGATCTTCTGATTTCCGTCCAGCCGCTCTAACCATTGAGCTACTATGGCCAACATGCCGACATGACACTAAATTCTGCAACTGACTCGTGTTTCTTCCAGTAAACCACTTAGAAGTTCTTATAAACACATGAGACAACTACCTTAATGGCGACTTACTATGCTGTAAGTACTTTAAGGCCCGGGCTTTATAGTTGACCACTATTAGGTCAATTAATGGAAATTAATTGTTCTTTCATACTAGTCAGTTGGAGAATTTAGTGTCATGTCCGCATGTTGGCCATAGTTGCTCAAATGGTTAGAGTGGCTGGACGGAAACCAGAAGATCCGTGGTTTAAATCCCAGCTATGGCATTGAATTTTTCAGTCTGGCTCTACCCTTTCATAGTGCGTCCTACACACGGCTAGTGTGAAGGAACAATTAATTTCAGTTTTATTTGTGTAATATTCATTGCTTCACTGTACCTAGCTTCATTTTCTACGTAACATTTTTACTGCTTTAATGGTTTTAATGAAGATTTTATGTATAAAAAGATTGACAAATTTAAATGTCAAGAAAATTTAATGATGTTTCTATTATAAAAAGTAAAGATGATTATAATTTTAAAAAATTCACTTACCATCCTTGGCCTAGTAAAAAGTTTCAAAATTTTTGAAAAAATTTAGTGTGATTTTAACCATTTTTAAAAATGACGTTATAAATTAGCGAACATTGTAACATTTGGTATGGGATACTAAAATAGAGATAAAAAAATTAATAACTAGAAAATTAAAAGAGGTATCACATTGAAATCTAAACTCTTCAAAGTTAATAAAAGTTGCACTGAAAGTCAATTTTCAGCCAATTAACTGAAAGTTTTAGATAATACCATTTTGAGTGGTACATTCGTTAAAATTCAAGACTGAATTTTTAAAGCAGAAGTTAATGAAAAGTTTTCATGTGCTTTGCTGTTACAAGCGACTTTCTTATAATCAGTCAGGCTCTTCACATAGTATCTTACAACTTTCCCCACTATTTTACAAACTACTCTTAGAAACGCTTTACTCTATCCGGTTCATGTTAATCAGGATAGACATTGGAAAGATAGAGTCAGACTGAAAAATTCAATGCCATAGCCGGGATTTGAACCACAGATCTTCTGGTTGCGGTCCAGCTGCTCTAACCCTTGAGCTACTATGGGCAATGTGCCGATATGCCATTAAATTCTCCAACTGACTTGTGTGAAAGAACAATTTCCATTAATTGTACCTAATAGTGGTCCGAACTATAAAGCTCGGGCCTTAAAGCACTTACAGCATAATAAGTCGCCATTAAGGTAGTTGTCTCATGTGTTTGAGAACTCCTAAGTGGTTTACTGAGAGAAACATGAGTCAGTTGGAGAATTTAGTGTCATGTTGGCATGTTGGCCATAGTAGCTCAAATGGTTGGAGCGACTGGATGGCAACCAGAAGATCCGTGGTTCAAATCTCGGCTATGACATTGAATTTTTCAGTCTGACTATCTTTCCATACTATAGCCTACACATGGCTAGTGTGAAAGAACAATTAATTTCCAGGATAGACATCTAATTTTCTTGCTGGTACAAGGGGAATAGGGAATGCAGAAATCATAGTAATTTAAGTTATACATTTGTCATGAAAGTATCTTAAGCATGTGTCGCCAAACTCCTATTGACAGTTATACAGTCAAGCTGCTATGTGGTGTGGAGATACAAAAATAGAATAATACAACACTGGTTTTAATGTATACCATGTTTTAATCTGATCAGTACAGTTCTGGAACAATGTATGTGTGCAAACATATGCCTATAACAAGTGCAGCTGTTTAATAACTATGTGTAAAATTATAAATGTGAAGATGCACCTGCTTCATTAGGAACATGTAAGAGGTTACTGTTTATATCTCGATGTCATCTGCATAATCAAGAAATAAATGTTATGTCTGCAGCTGTACTTGTGTTACTTTTCTTTCTCTACTGTTTCTCCATTCCTGAATAAAATTTGAAACAATCTTAATACTGTACATGAAATTTAGTCTGTCTTGATGAAATTGCAATTTATACCAAGAAAATTCTTCGAAAAAATAAGCCGGTGATTAGAAAAATGAGTAGCCACTTGAGAACGAGCGTGAAGGTAGATGTACGCCAGCTGGACACTGTCGGTTCTTCCTGAGCTAGTAAAAGCAGGGAGGTGCTTTCTTGGCACTGCGCCTGTTGTGAAGTTGTCACTGGAACGTCGGTGGTGAGTTGCCTGAAATGTTGTGCGACGTTGCCACAAGTTGTGCATTCCCAGTACCTGGACCTAGAAGCCAGCAATTTACGTTCCTCTGGTGAGTAATCTACGGAGCCAATTGTTCCATTAGCAGGAGTTGGCATAAACGCAATTAATGCGATAAGTAGTGTTCTAATTGACCAGGAAGGTTGCCAGGTTTCTGGGTGGTAACCTGACACGCTGAGGCAGATCTTCTTGTTCACTTCAAAGCGTCCGTTTGGGGTTAGCATCATAATAGATGGAGGACTCATGGGATAATCCGAAGGAAGAACTATGCGTCCATGGTAAAACCCATGCTCAAAATCAGTATCGCTGGGGCCCTTGATGGTAAAATGCCATTCGAAAAGGTCATCCTCCAATGGCTGGGCAAAATATTCATTCGAAGCTGCTTTCATCTCGATTGCCTCGCGCATTAAGCGTTTTACCGCTGGTGAATTTAGGTTGTACCGAGTAGTAGAAGTCACGTCCATGTTGCTGAAGACTTATAATGATTTGTAGCTTTGAAATACGTAGCTTGTTTGAATAGCCATACCTCCAAAATTCATGATGCTAAATCCCGGTGCCAAAAATCATTGGTTTATCGCTTCCATGGTGAAGCTTACGATGATTTGCAGTTTTGAAATGAGATCCATGTCTTTAAAACTCGAAATGACTTCACTATGTTAAATCCATCATGCTGGTTTTATAAGCATACCATTGCTTAATGCAAAGAAGCGGAAATTCTCTGTGGCTAAATTATTTTAATGTGCACATAACGTCGAATTTAGAAGTACATCACGAAACATTTGTCATGGCCACCTTTATATGTGTTATAGACGTCAATTGTTTACTTAAACTGTTTTGTTATTTATTTTTTACTCTCTGTACTACATAGAAGCTAGAGAAGTATTGCATTCAACCCAAAAATTCTATATCGAGAGTTTATCAAAATGAATGTTTTTTACCCTTTTTCAGTGCTTTTCTTTTCTTCTAAAAGGCTTAACGATTTTTTTTTTGTCTTCCGCAATGGACGCTGATGACTACGCAGCTGATCACTCTAAAATATACATCTATCGATTTTGATTTAAATGCTTTCTGTGCATTTTCCTAATTATTGACTCTTGACCATTTTAGATTGAAGCAGAACGTTCCACGGAGCAATCAAAATTATATTTTGAGATATGGAATAGCAAATGGTAAAAATAATTACTCATAAAGACGATATTGGAAGGAGCTAAAGCAAGATAGCTCAACGGTTGTTTCCGTCGAAACTTGACCGACGGACGAACATGCGAACATCTACTATCGATTAGGAGTCCTGGAACGTGCTATTGCGCAGTGGGGTGCTGAATTTCCTAATAAATACAAGTGGAGTAAAAGCTAGCTCCAATTTACAGACTACAATGCAGTGTCGATGTTACTGCAATATTGCGTGTTTCTTTTATCGACATAATATATTCTTTTACAGGTTTACTTATAACTATTTTGTTTAATGTGGTACCGTCCTGAAAAATAAAAAATAAAAATTGTTCACCGGTTTGATATCTGAGGGGTTGTATTAACTATACTCTGTCTCACGATAGTTTAAGGGGGGACAGAAGTACTGTTTTAGTCATTTTCGCGAAAACATGGAATTTTTGTTTTTTGTTTCAAAATATGCACCATAATTTAATTCACTTGTTTACAAAGTTCCATACCTGTAGGACAAACGCATCACCTGTTTGGGACGCCTTTTTTAAGACTCCGTGCTGCTTAAATGCCTCTCCCTGCTCTGTCACGCCCACATGTTTGAATGCAGAGAACTTACGAACGATTTGATTTTAAAATAGGCGTTAAAATAGCATTAAGCCACCAAAGCCTATTATAACAAGCTTTCATATAAATCCCCTAGATGGCAGTGATTTTTCCGGATGTTTTTTTTTTTTTTTTTGTCGTTTCCTTGCTATACTTCCTGTGTAATGGCGCGAAATGTTTGTTTTCTTTTGTTGTTCTAGAGTTTTAGAAGTGATACTTGGCGATTAAAGTTATTATCTTTAAGTTTTCTCCTCTTTGTATTATATTTATTATACTCAAGTGTCCATTTGTGCTTAAAATTACACCGCAAGTTGTGATACAAGTTTATTTCAGTAAACCTACATAGAACAATTTTGTATTGTGAACTTAAAGAGGTTAAGGTAACTATATTGTTTTACATGTTACTGAGAGCCGCTTTGTGTAAATTAATAACAGCAGATGGGGAAAGACAGATACTTCAGTTGAAGTAAATCAGGAAGTAACTGTAAAAGGAAAACATAAGCCTTTCTAAATTGGAGGTGCAATGCAGTATCTATATACCAGAGGCGGAGAGAGCAAATATTTTATATTTTTGGCCTGTTGAAAGAACGGATAAAAGATTTAGCATGTCCACATTGTTTCCACAAACTCTGAACCTGTATATACTTCACATCTCTGGTTTTGTTTCTCAATTAGTGGTGGGATGTGAAAATAGACTACTATTTCAGTAAATACATATAAAACCAAAGGCTCAACAGGCTACTTTAAAGCCATTTTCTCAAGTTCAGTTTTGTTGTTGTTATTTTTCCATATTCAAAGTCTATCTTCTCCCACAATATTACAGCTAGCGCTCTGAAAATTATACACAATACACTTCAGAAGCTGTGCAACAAACTGATGTATGGCAATTTTGATATTGGTCATAGTTTAATTTTTAAAAAATAATTACTATGACCAAGCACTGATTTTTGGAGTTCTTTCGGCTTGACACAAAATAATTTTTAAAAACAAACTATGCAGAATTCCAGAAATCCGATCCTTTAATTTGTTGTCAAGGTATTCAGGAATTTAATTGTATAAAAATGAGACTTATTGTGCAATATCTGTCAAAGAAGATAGACTTTGATTTTAGGTAATAAAATTGTATAAATTACTTCATATATCAAGAATGCAGTTAGATATTGTAATGAAAACTGGTACACACAATTCTTTAGTTACTAGTAATATCTGTACAAAAAATTGAAGCTCTAGCTTTATTAGTTTAAAAAATCACTTTTAGCCCTTCGGTGCCCCCTTAATCCTGCTGTAAACAACAAGGCGGAGCTGACTCAACTCGCCACGTGTTAGACGTTACAGGTACGCACATAAGTTTTGCAATACCAGCAGTACATACAGCAGCGCTAACTTCTATAAAATAGACAATAAATTAAAACTAAATAGAGTTGGGTTATACATTAACTTATTAAATGTATGAGTTGGTTCGTTTCTGAAAAAAAAAAGTAGTCATAAACTTTACTGCGTATAGCACTTTTTTGTAAAATTGTCGTATTTCTCCACGCGCTGTTTTCGATTTATGAGATTTTCCCGGTGTTCTTAAGAGTTCCAGATGCTTGCTGTTCCATTCTAACACTATGTACACTACTTCCGGAAACACCAAGGGGATGAAGAGTTTCATTCTTCTACCTCAGTTTCTTTTTATAGACGATTACGGGCTTCTTTAAGGGTATGTATGACTGAAATTTCATGAAAATGGTGAAAATAACGACTTTTTTATTTTAATTCTATAAAATAATTTAGACATTCCCGAATGGGAAAAATGCATAATTTGCCTCCGGACGCCATTTTTAAAAGCTTATTTAAATGTCGGTGGCCTTTAAACTCTGTCAGAGTCACGCCCTCTTTTGCCTACATCCACATTCTTTGTCTGTTTTCCGTTCTTAAATTTTCAATTCAAGAAAAGAGAAATGAGGCTTTCAGACAAAATAGTTCCTAAAATGTTGCCAATATATCAGAGACTGGCTTCTACAACATTACTAGAGAGGTGCAAAACAGGAAAAACACAGAATGCCAATGAATGCATCATGTCATATGGAATAAGTGTCCAAAGGATGTTTTCATATCAAAACAAAAATTGGATCTTGCTGTTATTAAAAGCATCAGTGAGTTTAACATGGGTAGTCTTAAGTCATTGGAGCTGCAGCAAAATATCAGAGGTGAAAGTGTAGTAGACTCAGCAAGGAAACCTTCAGTGCAGCGAGATCAGACTCGTATCTTGCAAAGCAAGAAGCGAAGTTGTGCAGAAGAAAAGCTTCATCTAAAGAAGAAAAAGGTGGGAAAAGCAGCAACAGAGGAGAGGAAAAAGAAATCTGAGGGTCCAACCTATCAGCCTGGTGGATTTTAATGTGAGTTATGCAATCAAATCTTTAATCGCTGTTTTCTCAATGTTCATATTTTCAGCATTTTTCTTCCTGTAAAATGCTCCTTGCGATGCAGTTTTTGTCCTACATTCATAAAATTTCCTACACAGGTTCAGAATATCATGAGGAATGGAAATTGCCCTAGGTTTTATTGTGAAATGTATATAAGCATATATTTTTAATTTTCAAACACAAAACTTACAGTTTTTTAGACAGAAAAAGGATATTTGTAAATTAAAATTTTTTTGTGACCTAAACTAAAGGAGACACAGAAAAACCCAGAGCAATTTCAAAAAGTATGTGTATTATGAACATAGGGTTAAAATATTAGACCAAAATTCAAAATATTTTGTCGCAAGGGACTTTTTTTAGTGACGTAACAAAAAACATACAAAATTTATCATAATTTCTAAACTGCTGGAGAAAACGGTTTAAATTTAGGTTGTAACATGTTTACAATATACTACACCTATGGTATAAATTTGAAAAAGCTAGCATTATTAGTTTAAATTTGAAAATTTCAGTCATACATACCCTTAAGCACCGCCAAACAGTGCGCGATCATTCGCCCCTCACCACTTTTTAAAGGTTTGCCTCGGTTGTGTTTTATTTCGGCTGAAGCACCGATCTACTCTATGATGAAACGCTTATTGATTTTAAATTGAATATACATAAATGTTCTTGGGCTTGTGAGGTACGCGAGATGTACAGGAAATACAGTGTTAAATATAAGAAGTAACTCCACACTATAAACAATAACATTCAGCTCGATACAGACCTCGTTGTGAGAGAGCTGCCTGGTACAGGAATGCAAAAATAGTATATGAGTAATTTCACCGATATTGACGTCATATGACGTCCAAGTTAAAATGCCCCAAATCGATATGGATGTGTATAGACGTCCTGTGCATACATGCATTTAATGCTCATTTAACGCCAATTATTTCAATCTTCCTATTTTACAATAAATTTAAATTAGTTCTATAACGGATGTAAACGTACCCTTAAAGGTTTCTTTTTGATTCGTACACCTCCAAACCTGGATAAACACCCAAGGGCACATCTGCAGATTCACACCAAATAATATTGGTTTCCTTGCGAACTTCTTTGCCGCAACATGCTAAACATTTTCGAAATGGTTACCACTTTTTGGTTGTGGGTGGTATCCTTTTAGGAAAGTGTTTTCTCTCAAGTATGAGGGGTGATGTGGTGAATTTCTTACCCCCCAGTATAAAGAGGCCTCTGAGAATTATAATACTCAATTAGGTTATGAACTATTTATACGTGCAAGTACAGGTAGATGAATGTCTTGCATGAATTTACAGCTCTGAAAATTACTGAACAATTGTGCATGGTTACATCCAGTGGTATAAAAATACTTTTTTTACCATTTAACTGTTTTTTGTAAAGAGGGATAGCTAGTAATAGCTGATCCGCATCACCCATATTTGACCCGCCATTTCCCCCAAACAATGGAGTAGCTAACATGCCATCTGTAGACCAGTACACGTCACTGCTACCTATATCCTAAACATCTCCTTCATAATCACACAACAAATCTTCCAGATTTTCTACAGTAATATCAGAAGCTTGTATACATCATACGCAAGCTAATTTATTTGCTACATTACCGGGATAAGCCATGGTTAACATTGAAATTTAACAATTTCAAATGTGCCATTCATTTAGCTCTTGATAGCTATAAGAAATCACTCTGAACACAGAGAGAGTATAAATAACTAAAATACTGAGCGAAAACAGCTGCATAAGGCTACTAATCTCTGTTTCATATAACCTTGCCCCGCTGAAATGTATCACTCCGTGTTCAACAACCCTCCCCCTCGCCCTAATTGGCTAATGCTTTCGCGTCATAAGCCATAGGCGGTGCCTTCCCGTCACATTTAAACCTGCAGTAAATGTAATAATTGCCGGGAAGATAAATAAAATCATATAAATAAGGATATGAAGGCATGCAAAAGTACAAGTTTATAATGAACTGAGCAAATTGAAACAGAATGACTGAGCAATGAAACTGAAAGAGTTTATAATGAAAGGCCTTTGGCCTTTTCCACTGGGATTTTTAAACCAGCACACATACCTTTCAAAAATGCTTGTCTTTCAGTCTTAAAAGTCGTGTCACACCATACTTTACTTTTCGTGTGTTTTTCGTGTATATTTAGCGATTTGTATCTCGGTGCAGTGTGGTTGTCCTTAAATAGCGTCTTCGCAACACATCAGTATCGCCTCTGTCTTTTAGCACATTTTTCTTGCCTCTTTTTTCATTCACAAATCCCAGCTGTATAAGCAAACTGCTGAAATTTGGTAAATCTGCATCCTCATTTACAGCAGACGAAATGTTACTTATGTTAGAGAGTTCGTTTCTAAAGAAAAACTACACACATGACGCACAATACTTTTCACGTATTTTCTCCGAGCACGTACTTTTGTTTATTCCTGCTTTTGCCTGGAGTGGTAAGTTTTCCTGTTTCCTCAATTTCATGTCGCGATGTTCCTACGGATCTGACACTCACACCTGTGACTTCAGAGCACAGCTGTTCGACTTCTCTCACTGACAAAGACGGATTCTTCTCTGTGAGTGCATTAAACACATGCAACACAATTCTTTTTTCGCCTGTTTGTAAATAATTATCCTTGCGATACTTCAGCGAAAAACTGGCGGTAGACTCTGCCATTATACATATAATAAGTACATGCGCAATAAACGACCAATAAAATAATTTAGCTCCCGCACTCTCGAATGGCGATGCATGACTAATCC